>JBAMYA010000008.1:3498536-3519876 GCA_037176975.1 Arrhamphus sclerolepis
ATAATTCTATCCCTTCTTTGACAGTATTTATTTACACTGGTAAGACTTAGTAGCAGGGCATTATCTTTACATATTCAGCTTGCTGTGCAACCTCACCTGACATACTCCCTCCTCTTCCTTGTTGTGGTGTACCATCTCAGGTCATCTTTTTTCTTTCTTCTTTTTTTTTTTTTTTTTTAGTAAAAATAGGGTAAGCAGATGTCATACTGCTGATCTGTTCTGATATCTGATATTGAAATTGCTTTATCTAGTATTTGTCTTTTTCTAATAACCTATGATTTCAAATAAATTAACTGTGCACCATGTGAGAGGAAATTTCTCTACTGGAGGAGTTTATCAAAGGGTGCTGTTGCAAAGACAGCTGCACAGACTTTGCTACTCCAAATGTTGAATATCTTGTTGGCAGTAATGTGGCCTCAATATGTGCATCACTTGACAATGTTGACCTTCTGAAAAAGATATAGAAACTAATCGGTCAGAGCAAACTAGCTCAACGATTTAATTAAGGGCTGTGTACTTTAAAGCAGGTGTCTTTCATCTTTGCTGGAGGAATCACATTCAGTGTGGAAAAATAGTACAAAAGAACTCTTTGCAAACCTAGGAATGTTCACATTAATCAAATAAAATAACTCCAGGTTTCTTTTTAAGCACTGTTGCCAAGGTAATTCTGCCAAGTCATGTATTCCTTCAGTAAAATGAATGTGCTGTGCTTCTCACTCACGTCTCTTTCATCCAAGTATTGATAAATGCAATAATTTTTGTGAAACCTCTCAAATTAAAGCTGAAAGTCTACAATGTAATTGCTAATATTACTTGAAATAAATAGTTTTCCTAACTGACTCTCATTAGTTACACTCTGTCAATAAAATTCAAGCTAGCTGGCAGCACTTGCAGTACATCTAGTTGTAATCTTAAGTGGTCTTTACTCATACTCTTTGTGTTGGTGGAAGGCTGCAAGATAAGTGTATGTTTTCTCTACGACAACGTGCTCACTATAGTACCACAGCAGGCTGCCATTGTGGCACAGGTGTGACAACTGTAGGAGATAACGTTGGTGGTTTACTCCCCATCTTCCTGTGGTAGTAGCAGGCACATTGCACAGAAGTAGCAGCAACAAAGAAATGGTGATGCAGGTGAGCCCGAGGAGGGGATGAACGCTGTGATGACTGCACCAACCACAGAGCGCGGAGTGGCACATGAAAATAAGACATATTATATGATAAACCTACGGTGTTCTCTGGTGATATAATGTGGTAACAGGGATGTAAACCAGATTAAGAAGGGAAGCCTGAAAATAGTCAAACTGTGACAGTCCTAGCTCAAAACACTGGTGTGTTTAATCAGGTGTTATTGTATTTCATTTGGTCACAGGAAAAGCTAGTACCCCTCCCATAGAAATATGTAGTAATGGAGATGTCTGATTGGATGAAGTTTTTCATCACCAATGGTATTTGATTTGGGTTTTTCATACGGTGACTTGAAGCTTCAAACACACCTAGATACCACTGAAGGGCCTGACTGAAACCACTAAACCACCTCTGGAAATTTCTGTTATACTCAACCAGTTACTATCAGGCTCTTCCACATTCTGTTGTTAATACATATTTATTATTTACAGTATTTATTTGCTGAAAAGTTTTTATTTATTTATTTGCTGTCATTTGTTGGGTTGAATAATGAGTTTGTCAACATCTGTTTCATTGTAGTGCCTATATTGTGTTTTAGATTTGCAAGTATTTTGATTCTGTAATGGAATCAGAAAGAAATAAAAACTGCAACAGCTGTATTTATGTATGTACACTACCAGTCAAAACAATTAGAACACCCCAATTTTTCCACTTTATTTTATGAAAATGATGCAATTTAATGTCTCATTTTACTCTGAAATGAAATCACAGAACAAATAAATAAGTGAAGTTTAAAAAAAAAAAATGGAATCAATTTATAATCCAAGTTTTGAGTCAAAGTAGCCACCTTTGGTAGCTATAACAGCTGAACACACTTGTGGGATTCTTTCTGTGGTGGAAATCAAATATTCCTCAGAAAGTTCCTCCCAACTCTCTTGCAGAAATTCCCATAAATGTGTGGTACTTGTAACTTGTTTTAGTTTGGTCCATGAAAAGTGCTTTTTTTTGTATGATACTGAAATGTACCTGATTTTTTTTCAGGTTTGGGTAACCCATCTTTTTTTTTTTTTTGTTAACCTCTGAACGTTCACTGACTTTATACCATCTTTTTTTTCTATAGCCATGTATTCATTAAGTTTTTAAAGTTTACAAAAAAAATACAGTTTAATACATTAATACATTAACAACGCATATAACAGTCACATTATAAAAGAATCCACTTCCTTGATCCGAAGGGGGAAAATAAAGAACTAAGAACAATACAAAATGTAAAGTAGGTAATGACATTAAGTAATCATACAGCTTAACATCACATGGTTAAGGTATTAGTAGGGACACATGCCCTCAATTTTATTTTATTTTTTTGATTTACTTATCCCCCTTACCAGAGCTTCTTCAACTCCACAATTCTTCAAGAAAGGATGGAAGGGAGACCAGATCACTTTAAATTTGGCTGATTTATTTTTATTGTGTATGTTAACTTTTCAAGGACAAGGCACGCTGATAATTCTTTCAGCCAGTGAACAACCAAAGGGCTCTTGATGTCTTACCAGCAAAGAAAAATCAAGCATCTAGCTTGTACTAAAGACAAGTCAGTATTTTCTTCTCCTTGCTGTTTAGCATACAGTCCTATACAAATTAAGAATACAAAGTAATGGGCAATCGGGTACTGGATTTAAGGTCATCTGAGAAATGCATTTTATAACTTCATTCCAGAACTTTCATATCTCAGGACAGTCCTACAGACAATGAATTAAGGTGTCCTTTTCAACTTTGCATTTAACATTTCTTTTGCACATTGCATTTCATACATTTTACTGAACATAGGAATAATTGTCTATTTGCTGATGAGCAGGTTACCTTGCCGTTATAATCATACAGTAGTAATTTTCAAGCTAATCGTGCAAATTCTTAACTCGCATATCCTGAGCCAGCAGCACCTACAAGTGACACTTCACTTTCCATCTGAAGCAAGTTGCAAGTTTAATAGTTTTCCATCATATTCAAACCCAGGGCTGGAGTGGGACCATTTTTTTTTATAGCTTGAGAGTGTCATTTTCCAAGCCAAGCCCACCTTTGTCATAGTGGAGGAAACTGAATAAATGAATGAAAAACTCTGTTTTCATTCTCATGGATGGTATCGGTAACATATCTTACAATGATGGTATATTGGTTGAGGTGGCATTTTGGGTTACTATCAATTTTACTGAAAAAAATTCCAGACTCTCTCACCTCATCTGCAACTGTGTCTTGTATCGCCTAACCAAGAACATTGACAACATACCACCAAAGTCCTTTGATAAAAGAGTCACAATAGATCCTCTGTCTTCTTGCTTTGCATACTACAACTGCTAATGTGATCTTGAATACACAGATCATACCTGTTCCAGTGTATCTGTAACTCATTGTCAAGATTATCACCTGCTCATGATGGACAGTTATTTGTTTGCCTACCAGAAGGCTTTTTAAATGGGCTTTTGTAGCCCATTTGTCAGCATCAGCACTCTCTTTATGCATCTTATTTTTTCCACGATCTTCTATCCGCTACTGAACATGTTTCCATGTTTTCACACCTCCTTTTCAAAAAGGACATTGCTTGCACTAGGTACAAGTGCCAAACATATAGAGAAATACAGCGATTGTTTTTTGGGGGGGGGCGGGGGTTTCACCATATGTCAACCATTTATGGCTGGTTCCATGCTTGTTGTGAAAAACTGTTTTGTGGGCTGCTTGTAATGTTAACTGAAAAGCATGTCTGGGTGCTGTGGTTGTGGGTGAACAAAATTATGAAAATCCACCACATCGCCAGTAACATCTGTCTCTGTGGTCTTCTGCTGGGCTGCTGTAGTTTCACTGACCACTGTGCCTTTATCCTCTCCCTCAGCATCTGACTCACCTGTGCAATGTAGCATTAAAAATTCAAGAAGGGTATAATAAACTATAACTGAGGTGCACAGAGAACAATAACTGAATAAACAACTTAAACCTAATATATACAGCGTAGTTAACTTGCTCTATAATGATAACTTAATAATTAATACTACTTGAATAGAAGATCATTGTCTGTTGTGTGTAGAAGTATTTACTCTGTTTCTACCTGTCGATCATCATCACTGTCAGGGGGCTACAAAGAAAAAAAAGTGTTTTTTTTCTTTAAATGATTTTGCACTACCCTGTGATGCAGTGATGCATATATATTGGGTTAAGGAAATGAGCTTATTTTTACTTTTATATTTTGTACAGGTTAACAAGGTAGCTTGATGTTCGATATCAGCTTTAAAAAGTGTATGTGTGTGTACATATTTATATGTGTGTGCAAGTTAGTTTTGAAGAAAGTGCAACCTACTGGGTGTTTGTTAAAACAATAGGATGTTTGGTAACATGTAAATATCGGCATCATAGGGAAAGGCTCACCTGTGCATGCAGTAGTGCCACACAAAGACGAACATGTCAAACAGCAGGGAACATGCCACAACCTCTACAAACAGCTGCCAGCATGATGGGGCCAGCTGCGGCAGCTCCGGGCTCCTCAGGAGTTGGAACAGCACCGTGGCGGGGAGGATGGCGACCACGTATCTGTACAGGATCCTACAGAAACACGTCAGCCATCGGCAGAAAGACGGCGGCGGACCCGAGCCCGCGCCGATCCTCCATGAGCGGACCCGCGCGCACACGCTCCCCAGAGAGTCCAGCACGAGGAAAGGTGCGCACAGCAGAACGTGCGTCAGGAAGGCGCAGGACGCAGGCAGGTAAGGGGAGAGCAGGATCTCCTCCTGTCCCGTTTTCACCCACTCCCAGAGCCCCTGCAGGACGGGCCCGTGTGCCAGTCCGTGCTCAGTGTTTGGTGCAATCATCACGGAGTTCATCTCCTCATCAGGCTCATCTGCATCTCCTCACACCATGTTCTAACCGCGTGAGTCCAGCTGACTCTGCCTCTGTCGCACTGTTTGCAGCACAATATACAATCTCTGCAGTCTCCACACCGTGGCAGGAGGGGCCCCATGCAAACCACAAGAAATGACGCGGGTGATATAAATGCAAGGGGATTTCAGGGATCAGGGATTGCTCATGCTCCATCTCGTCAGTACAGGAGGCTGACTCTAGTGGTGAGCCCCAGTAAGATCTGATAAAATAACTTGATAAACACTTTGGTAAGTTTCAAAAGTGCGAATTACACCTCCAGAATTGTGTGTGTGTTGGGGAGGGGGGTGAGGGGGTTGCACATTTGGTTTGAGAAGTCACATTATTGAGATAAAATGAACTACTGGGTGCTGCTGTTAAAAGCAGCATTGAGGCCAAAAAGAGATTCTCGCCAACAATACTCTACACCTAAATTTCCCTGTGTAACATCCTGTTTAGTTACATAAAGAATATCAGTCCAAGTTACAGCTAAGGAGGATAATTTACACTTAAGGACAAAAATATTAGTCCATAAGGAACTATGAAACATTTCATCAGAATACAGACCAATGGTTGTATTGTTTATATAACTTTAAATAGTAAAACATTCCTCAGTGTTATGGTCCCTTTTGGGCTTACCCCTGAAGATAATATAGGCCTTAATGTTTATGTTTCATGAAATAAAACGCTGTGAAAATTGAGTTATTCATAGTATTAGGTCCCAAGTGTTTTCTTTTTTGTTTTGTTTTGTTTCTCAACCTCATCCAAGCAATCAATTACGTTCAAACCATACTTAGATTATTCCATTGAACAAGGTTCATGTCATGGTCAGCGCCGTGAGAGACACTTATAATGTGTACATTGTTATTTTAAAGTTTATTTATTTAAAGTTTTAATTTTCACCATCCAGAGCGAGGAGGTATAGATAGTGGACTCTTAGAGGTACCTTGGGGTCCACATCAACAATAAACTGGACTGGACTCATAACACAAATGCCCTCTACAGGAAAGGCCAGAGCAGGATGTTCTTCCTGAGGAGGCTGAGGTCGTTCAGCGTCTGCAGCAGGCTTCTCAAGACCTTCTACCAGTCCATGGTGGCCAGTACACTATTCTTTGCTGTAGTGTGGCGTCAGGACTGGTGACACCAACAGACTCAATAAGCTGGTGAGGAAAGCCCGTTCTGTGGTGGACCTGGACCTGCACAGCCTGGAGGTGGTGGCTGAGAAGAGGGTGATGGACAATTCTTCTCACCCCCTTCACAACGAGCTGTGGCTGATGGGCAGCTCATTCAGCCAGTGGATTATTCCACCCAGGTCCAAGACTAAACCATCCAGATCCAGGTCTGAACCACCCAGGTCCAGAACTGAACGACTCAGACGCTCCTTTGTTCCAGCTGCCATCAGACTTTACAACAGCAGTTTGCCGTAATATCGCCCTGCTCCGGATGGACTCTTGCTGTGTGTGTGTGTGTATATATTTGTATTTTTATCTTTATTTATTGTTGCATTATACATATGTGTATGTATATATGTATGCTTAAAAAATGTGTGTATATATGTTTATTTATATATTTTATTTCTTCCAACCCGTATCTTTATTCTATTGTAAGCTGCTGTGATACTTGAATTTTCCCCTGGGGAATCAATAAAGTATATCTATTTATCTATCTAACTCACTTGTAGGCCCCTGGTTTAGTAAAGTATCTGAAACCGGATCAACTCAACCCTCTTTCTCAGGGTTAATTAACTTTTCTTTCTGAAACAGATCCTGGTTCTCTGTGTGGTAAATTTGAGGTAAATAAGCAGTCCACAACCGTTTGTTTATTTTTCCATCCCAGAACGTTTACGGTTGTCGACCACAGATGTCATGGATAGTAGGCTGGTTTCCTGAAGAAAAACAAAACAAAACACGCCCCCTATTGTCCTGGAGGTAAATTGCTATGCAACACTCACCAAGAACGCAGAAGTCTGAAAGGTCCATGTCTCCACTGACCTTAAATCTGTTTTGGATGCATTAGCAGGTGTTTAGTAGGGCTGGGTAACAATGACCTCATATCGATACCACGTTTACTTGAACGTTTTACCTCAATTACAATTAATGAACATTTTTTGTCCTCCTGAGAGTTTACTGTAAGTTTCTTTCCTGTAAATATGATCAGCTATCGAAGATGGAATATTTTTCTAATGAAAGATCACATAACTAATTTTAAAGTAATCTGAAGGAATAGCTCACAAAAATGTCTTATGAAAAAGGACATTAATTTAAAATAAACCCAATATTTATTTCTTACTAATAAAGTAAATTATTTTAAATCTTGTCACATGGAATGGGAGAAACTACTTTAAATATTTTTCTTTTTCAAAAGAAATATTTTAAATAAGGCCAGTGAAAATGAGAACATTCCCAGCATCTTTTGAAAGAGGCCACATTTTAGATTTAAAGAATCATACTAAATGGTAGAAAATAAATTAGCATCTCTTGAAAACCAAGTTTTTAAACACTGCCATGTACAAACGTAGAAAATAAACTTCTTGCAGACAGAATAAAATGTAATTAGTGACATGTGAAGAGTAGAAAGTAATCTGTTGTTAAACATTTCAAATGCCAAAAGTCTGAAGGGGAATTCTGATTTAGAGCAGTTATCTCTCGTTCTTTGAGTCATGCATTGGTCATTCTCTGCAACATGATTATGTTACAACTGTTGGAACACGTCGGTAGAGACCTTTACTGGCTGAAACCGTTGCTGTACATTTAGATTAAATGCCTCAATCAGGCGTGTTGCTGCAATAGCTGAAAATCAATCTTTATAAATTACGAAATGGACATTTTGAAAATTCTGCCCTAAAAGGAAAAACAATCCAGTGAAGGGCCTATGTGAAATTTAAACTGCAAAATTAAAGCAGACAGACAATTTATTTGCATCCAAGTTTATTTTGAAATTCCCTACTCCCCCTGTACAAGAAAAAAAAAAAGGACTTTCGACAAAGGCAGCAGTGAACTGTCAGTGATAGTACTTTTCTAGGGAAGGGGGAAAAGAAAGAAAAAAAAAAGAATCACAGTGTGTCTTTTCTTCTTTTAAATATTTCTACTGCTGTCTTCTTTGGCTACGTTTTCGGCTGACAGCTTCCTGTCAAAGCCAATTCCTGGTAAGCGAAGGTTTAAGCCAATAGAGCACAGTTGTGGGCTTTACATTTTAACAGTGCCAATGCAGGAATGTTCTGGACTGTATAACACTTTATTAACACAAAAGAAACAAAAACAATAAAAAATGAAATAAAAATAAGCCGTTTGTGTTCACAACACAAACAAATATTACTGCCCGGGGAGATGGTGACAGTACGTCGTATTTCATAAAATTGTTTGGACAAAAAATAAATCTACAAAAATGGAGCTAGGTAAATATTACACAACAGTAAACATGTTTATTTTTTTTCCTTTTTAAACTCTTTTCTGTTGAACCTCTACACAAAACCAAAATTCTTGGTCTTAATGGCTAGCAGGAGCTTCTGTTTGAGTATCTGTTTTGAAGAATAGAGTGGCACGTAGAGACGTGAGATGCAGGTATTGGCTGTAGGTAGGTGCTGGTCGTCTGGAGGCCGGATGGTGATCGAGGGCATAGGCTGGAAGCCCTCCTCGCTGGCTGGAAGAGACGGGCTGGAGGTCCAAAAGTACACCTGAGGAGACGACAAATGATAATTCAGCATTTTGTTTGAGGTGTTATTCCAAAAAGGAAAAAAAAAATCGTAAGACTCCAATCCTAAATATTTAAAAATAAGTAGGTGGCTACAGACAAAACTTCTGGTTAAGTTCAATTTCCCCCATTTATAGCAGCAACGTGAACAATCGTCCTGGTTCAATCCCAGTTCCCATCACTGTTGGCTCAATGTCCATAGATAGTTGATGCATCAGTTTTAACAATGTGGTCAGTGATGAAAAATGAAAAAAATACTCCCAAGTACTTGACAGAGTAAAATATTTCTGGGCCACCAGGAATTTGTGTAATTGTGATGTTATAAATATTTGTCTTATGGACAAAGATATTTTTGCCAAAATTTATTGTGTCATGTTTATGTTGTGCCTTTGTCCTGTGGGCAAATGAAAGAACATTAACATCCTGCCAGTGAAAACCTTAGGTATAGGAGAAACTACCCATCAACCCCCCCCACCCCGTCACTGTGAGAATTACTTAGGTTCATCACTGATAATTTCCTTTGATCAGACAAATAGTTAGCTATTTGATCAAAAGAAATTCTCAGTGATAAATTCCATCCTCGTTGAGTGGATCGAATAAAAATGCTTCTCAAAGAAAAGCGACAGGAGACTGATTTAGTTTCAGACTGTCAGTGGTGAGGAGATGAGAGCTGAACTCTAAGGTTTAATCTTTGCATCTTGCTTTAATCTTTTTACTCAGGAACATTACTGATGAGGCAGAGATGAACTGATCAAAGACTTTGTGAGTTTTTGTTTTTGGAAAAATGATGAGAACAGGCTTACCAGATCTTGCCTCTCAGTCATACTCATCTTCTCCACTATTGACCAAAACCATCGTTTAAACTGGAGTAGTTTGTCTGCATTTTCCCCTGTTGGATGGACAAGGCTTTGCTCAATACACTTCAGTGAAAATATGAGAGTAAATCTTTCATCACTGAGTAAAACAGACTTGGATTCATGCAGACAGAAGAGTAACTTACCCGATTCATCGTTGAAGGAAGTGAAGCTGATCAACATTTGGACGTTGACTTCTCCACACCCGTTAACCAGCAGTCTAAAGTCCTCAGCCGTCAAGTCCTCCAGGGCGTTTTTAGGAAGTACGTCCAGCAAACCCTTCCTCATGGCCTTTGAAAGAGCCAGCCAGAGTAGCAGTGAATACACATTTTCATCACCGATGAAATTATGTCTTTTCTGAAAATACAACAAATTTGCAACCAAGCAGAAAGGAATAACAGCGTTTCACTCACGTGCAGAGGTTGCTCAGCCACCACCAGCATTCTGTGCTCTGCGTATTTTCTCACATACTCGTATACGTTGAGGGGAGTTACTGGCATGTTGACGCCACCAGACAAAAGCTCCACCTGAAGGAGAAACAAGGCACCAAAGATCACGTTTATGAAAGCAAAACGTTCCTGAATGCTGAGCTGCATAATACTGTGTGTAAATGTGTGTTAACATAGCAATGGCTGTATTATCTGCTGTATCTGAATGAAGCTTTGAACTCATAAAATACTGAGAAATTGGTTATGCTGTGATGGATAACAGTGATGGAATATTTCTACAACTCTCAGTACGTTATATTAGAAATATGAGAATATGTCTGATAGAGGATGTCATTTTTAAAATGGTTCAATTAATATAAAACTGGACCAAACTGGGTCTCAATGTGACTGTTTCCACTTCTAATCACCAAAACTGTCAATACCAGGCCTGAATATGACTTCACAATCACAGGTCCTCCATAAGTTAACAGTCTGCATTGATCCATTTAATCTCAGTTTCTGTTACCATTTTGTAAAATGAAAAATGTCATTTTAGGAATACGTGACTTCAGAGCCTTCTCTCTCCACTCCCAGATTTGTCTGTTTTTTGTTTTTTTGAGGTGTGTGTGTGATATTCATGTTTCTGTTGCTCTACTACATCAAACTGGAAGTTCCATTGTTGAGGGCAATATCAAACTAGCTAAACCACATCAGCTGTTCTGGAAAGGAAAACGCAGAGTCTCAGCATTCACTTTCAGCTAATTAACCTTGAAATGGAAAACTGAGTCTTTAAAATCTACTTTCTGGAACAGGCCCACAGTCAGTCAATTATGTCTGCTTGAATCCGTTTCATAAAAACAACATCTAGGCCTTGTGCCAAAGCTAGAATTCAAGTCTCTATTGACCATTTTTCTTCACACATTAACAAGTTAAAGCTGACATTTTTGATTGCTGAAATCAAAATCTGATAATAACAGAACGGACCATTACCTGACCAGCTCCTTCCTCTTTACAAAGATCAATAGCAAAGGCCAGATCCATGGCAGCGAATACGGCATCTGCTTCACCAGCCAGGGAATGGCGGATCAGCTGCCGCAGGCTCTCATACATCACAGGATCAAAGAATGCAAAGTCATGCCAGTTCACCTGTAGTTAAACAAACATAAAAACTCAAATATACTTCAAATATTTCGGGGACTAACCATTATTTAGTAGGCTCCAAGTGTAGGTACAAACATAGATTACAGATCTTTTTCTTACCTTCCTACCAAGCAGCACTTTGATGACATGTCTGTTCAGTGTGATTGGACAGAGTTCATTCTGCAGGAGGCATAACCCCAATATTCTGTAAAGAAATAAACACTGGAATTAGTTTTGCCAAGTTTCTGTTTGAGCAAATGAGTCACAATGGTCTTTCAGAAGTCTTACCTGCCGATGTTACGAAAGCAGTTGAGTCTGGCCTCCGTATTTTTGCCAGGCCGAGGGGAGTAAAAGCCCCGTTTGCCTGGCTGGTAGAAGAGGGGAGCGTTATCGTCCCCATCATCCGGGTCATCCAGTTCCATGTCAACTACGCTGCGAGTGGAGCCATGACGCTTACGGTTCTCCTGTTGCTATACAAAGAGGTAAAAAGTTTTCAGTTTCACTACACACTAATAGAATAAGAATTATCTTAAAATACAAAAACAACCAAGAATTTCCACATTTTTTTAAAAGCAAAGTCATAGAAAAAAGAACTAGTAACAAGCATTCAGTTATTTTCCTTACCTGTGCTTTTTCTGGAGCCTCAGGGAGACCTAGATCCAGTATGCTGTCAGCACCATTTTCCCTGTGCACAATAAACACCAGAGTTAATTTGTAACGTGACAACTGACAGAACACTATTAATATAAATTCAAATCTTTCTGATGAATTTAAGTTCATTCAGAGGCTTAAGTGCTGCATGACGGGAGCTTCCATATATGTTACATGTGTTATAGGACTTTTGTCTACATCTGTGCAACTGGTGAGGTCAGTTTACCTTCCATGTGCAATGAGGAGCTCCATGGCCTCTTCTACTCTGGCTCTGAGAGAATCCTCACTCGCCAAAAGCAGCAGCAGCTGAGCAGGAGACAGCTCCAGCAACATGCCTGTAATTTTACTGGCAAACGCCTGGAGAGAGAAAAAAAGAAAGCAAACCTGTTACTGTAGTTCAAAATATTTTGGAGAAGGAAAAAAAAAAAAAAGCGTACTAGTGTCAACAGAAGGTTTATCATTACTACCACAAACATTGGCAGTGAGGCTAAGGAGCTATGATCACTTCCATTCTGTCTAAATCAAGTAGAATAGAATAAAATTAGGAAGTTGAGTGCAAACAAGCAAACTAAACATAATGCAAATCTGTCCATTAAACGTCAAGAGATGTAGCGGTTATTAATTTTATAGGGTTTTAACAAGTGTCGGTTCATTACTGGTTGCATTGCGTGGACTCGTGGGTACAGCCTTTCTCCAAGAGCTTGTCTGTGTGCAGGCAGAGGATCAGGCTCATCACTAGGGTTTCCCTCCGATGAAGGCCTGAATGGCCTGGTATCTATAGACAGCTGCCTCCTTGAATCTCTGTATCAGTGTGGGGTGGGGTGGGGGTGGTTTGTGGGAGGAAGAAAAAAAACAAACCCCAAAACATATTTATCACTTCCACACCGAGTAAATAGACATTGTCCAGTAATAAGAAGAGAATTTACCTGTCTCGGTCTCTCCGAGAGCCTGTTCGGAGCCCTCCACTTCTTCTCTCTCTTTCCCGGTCTCTGTTCCTTAGACGCTGCATCAGATCTGAACAAAAAAGGCAAATTATTTTCGTAAAAAAACAAAACTCTTTTGTTAATGCAGTAATAATGGTCTTCAACATTACTAAAGTGCTATGTAATGTAACAATAATATCAAGTTGCACAATATGCAGTAGTTTCTATGTATTGTCATACTTGAATTGTAATCGTGATGACACGTACTGCTGGCCTGCATGCCCTTGCTGACACTCTGAACACAGTCGAGGTTGGGCAGCTTATCATTGGAGAGGAGAGCCAGAGCGATAGCCGTGTAGAAGCTGCGGGCCACACCACTGCCCTCTCCAGGCTCATCTTTGAAAGTGACCTTCACCCGGTGTACAGCCATTGGTGTGGTTGTGCATCGCCTGCCAAAATGCGCATTTAGTTGACGCATCGTCTGCTGTATTAACTGGTCTCGATCACGGTCCACCTCCAGGGCCAGGTCACGGGACTGCAGGTTCCGTAGCTTCTCCATCTCCCGTCGAAACTTTGATTCCTTTACCTCGAAGCCACCAAGCTCTGTGAGAATCTGGAACAAACAATTAGATAAAAGGATTCTTCAGTGACTTTCCATCATCCAAATGCTTCCATAATATAACAATGAGTCAAATCCCTTTTTGTGAAAAACTTCTGTTGTTACTTTTCACAGTGGCACAGCAAAGGAGAGTTTGCTTTAAGTTGACAGATGTTGCTCCGTGTTAAGTGTGGACATATTACATTCAGATATCTAATATAAAATGAAAAATATTTCCCATCCGTGGTTAGTTTAACTGAAGTTTAGAATTAAAATTCACCGATCCAGGCTCTGCTCCCACATCCTCCATGAAGACACGACCAAAGAGCTCCAGTGACAGACGCCAGCGGCCTAGCAGCATATCGTGTGAGATCATCATCCCCATGAAACTGCAGTGAGGCCTGAAAAAACAGGAAACCAGTACTTTAATGATGTAAAATAATGTTTAATCAATATTTCTAAAGATTTAATCTAACCGGCTATATGATTTATTTTGGAATAAATCAATCAATATATTTGATTTTCACTTTGTTTTCCATGCATGCAAACTTCAGTTTCAACTTCAGCAGTGACCAGTACTTACCTGAATGATGGAAGTGGAGGACCATCACTCTCTGTGAGGCCAATCTCAGCGAGCAGGCTGCTCTTCAGCTGGGCAGCGAGGTCATGCGGTGAAGGCCCAGGTTTAGAAGCCTCTAGCTCCTGCTCTCCCAACGACTGGCTCTCAGTGCTCCGCTGGCCAGTTTCCATGCTCATGACATTCTTCAGGTTGGCAGAGTAAGACATCTTTGTGGGCAGGATCTGTTTTAGCAGGATTCAGAGTTGTTCTTCAGTTATATCTACTTTGCTTGAAGATAATGGTTATGATGACATAATGGAAATGGGACACAGAACGCTGACAACATTCTGATATCCACACTTGAATGACTGTGTGTCTTTGATAGTTTTAACACATTTCTATTTAAAGCTAGTTACTTCTACATTTTAGTAGTGTTTGATAAGCAAAGAACACAGCTGCCAGCGTGTTTGTCCAGTGAAGACGGGTGGTATACCTGAGGGGGAGAGGGTAGAGAGGAGCCCGTGTTTACCTCCAGGCAGTTTCTGTCCATGCTTGCCTCAGCCAGGCCTTTGGGTGTCATATAAGAAGAGGAGTACAAGCCCTGAGAGGGACGGCCAAACAGATCCTCCTTTCTGGCATTAGGCTGTAAGACAGGAAGGAAAACCGAGTTAAAGTCAGTGAGGCCATTTATGTATTATAATATGTATTATAATACTAAGATGAACAACAGTTACAAATCTAGATAATGACTGTGTGCTCCATCTGATGTGATAATGCTGATAACTGCTGTCATCATGGGTAGCAAGAGCCCTTACAGCACAGGGGGACATAAATTAAAAAAAAGAAAAGATGAACATGTCACTTGTTCTTGTGTCAAAATGTTCCTGATGAGAGTTCTCTGCAGTCTTTTGATCACAAACAGGATTGGCAGTAACGAGAACCAGCCAGCTTTAATGCCAAATTTCATAGAATTTCTGTCAGGAATTTCTAGTCATTCCTGCTTAAGCTTCCTGCTGACTGGGCTTCAGAAATTTTGGCCAATTATCTGCTGGCTATGGGAGAGTTCCACAATCTGAATTCTGACATGAGGATCTCATATGAAAATATAGCAAGTCTGTCGTCATTTCAACACTGCCACATAAATTCATCTTGCTGAGTGTGTGTTTGACATCCCAAAATAATGATGCCCTTCTCTACCAATTATGTCTAAAATGAGAACATTCTAAATGTGGTATAAGAGCATTTGCACCTACATTTAAAGCTACACACTGGTGCTCAGTTAAGAGCTGTTAACCTGTTAATAGCAGCTGAACGCAGCTGCAAACTGACCTGCAGGAGATGAGGCTGGTCTGCCAGTGGGATGGCCTCCGCTAGAGGAACGTCGAAGGGGTTGGGTGGGATGCAGCCCAAGAAGGTCATGGAGTCAGAGCGGCGGAAGAAGGGGTGGTTCTGACCCGTTTCAGCTGGAACTGGGTCCTCGTCCTTGTCCTGCAGAGATGAACCTGAGGTGAAAGAGAAAAGAACGACTCATCTTAACACAAACATTAACACAAGTATATAGCATATAAGATATTTATTGGAAAATGATTGTTGTTAATCGGTTGTCTGTCTTACTTTGATTGGTGTCTTCGTCATTCTCGTGCTCAGAATCTTCATTGTCCAAACCAAACTCCAAAATCTCTCGATTTCTAATAGTTAAAACAGTCAATAGCAGTTCATTGTTAAAATAGTTAAATGTAAGCTGAGAGCCATTTCATTTTAAGTAATTCTTTATCAAAAACTATTTACTTTCTAGTGATGTATAAACATCAATACACAGAACACAAATGTTATTCTTTTTCCCTTCATTTTTTTAACAGCACCTCTTTCTATCCATTTGTGGGGTGTCCAGTGTGGTTTGTTGGTTCATGGCCTTTATCCAGTAGATGAGAGCTTGGAAAACATAGGCCACATGCTTGAGCGAGCAGACGTCCAGGACAGGAAGCACATCAGAATGCTCGTCTTTGTGGGAGCGCATCAGTGACAGAGCGTAGTTGAGGAAGTCGCCTCGCGCCGACATCATGCCTTGACGAGCAGTCAAGAGTGTGGCTGCTCTCCTGAGAGAAACACAAAACAAGAGACTGTATCAAGTATCAGCTTACATATATATTATACATATATTACTATATTAGCTTTCATCAGAATTGGAGAGTTTTCTTTTTTTAAATGAAGTGTTTTAACAAATAAATTCACTGGTTGTATTAAAATAAAAACTTTACCTGCGTCCTTCCAGAGTACGGAGGCTAGCCTCCTCTCGAGCAGTCATTCTCTCCCTGCGTGCTGAATGCTGGGAAGCGTGAAGTGGGTGACTGGGGTGACCAGGATCTCCGGCAGATGACAGGGCTGAGCCATAACGCAACTGAGCCTCCGTGGAATCCATGATGGACACCATCCAATTCCAGGTGGGAATCAGCTTTTCTTCAACATAGTTCTAGCGACACAAACATACAGTTCGTCTTTAGTCTATCAGATTTTTATCCAGAAAATGAGAAGTCTAATTCTGTCATGGGTTCTGAGGGAACCTAATTCCAGAAGTTCATCCACTAGCCATACCTCTGCTGCATTTCACAATCACTATTAATTTGTATGTTTTTCCATTATTCCTATTTCCTGAACAGCTTAAAGCTGGACAACTAATAGGCAACACTACACTGACCTTAAACAATAGTGACCTCTAGAAACAGACTACACTCATTGTCTGGCTGAATTACCTATATCCAATTTTTTCCCCATTAATGCAACTTATATCAGCCTTTATTAGCATTATTATTTTACAGGGGTTATGTGAACTCTTGAGTCCAAGAATCTGTTTTGTGTCAGATTGTGTCACTTCCGTATGTAGTCGTAGATCACATACATCCGACATGAGTGAGAATCAACATATTCAGACTCATGCAGCCTTTTGCCTCTTCACATGCACTGAGCTTTGTGCGACAGGACACATTTCTCAGCAGGCATGGGGAACCCATGAAAACATTGGCAGTGAGGCTAAGGAGCGATGATCACTTCCATTCTGTCTAAATCAAGTCTTCTGCTTACACATGCTTTTAAACTGGACAATTTCTGTTGCAGATACAAACTATGTGTGCTGAATGGTATCTGAATGGTTTCCCCCATTTCAGGGGCTATCGTGTCAACATGAAACACTCTTGTAATGGTTATGAATGTGAACCATGAAACCAGACCTTTATTGACAGTATGGTTGGTAGAGTGACTGTAGCCAGAGTTTTAACACTTTTTTAAAAAGATTTAAAGGTATGGTACGGCAGAGTGAGGCAATAACATGAATTAATATATTCAAGCTGGAAAATGGGAATAAAACTCCACAACAGGATAGTTACTCAGCTTGCATTAGGGAATTTCATATTCAATACTAAATAGTAACAAAGAGTTTTGAGAATTAACAAAAAATACAAATACTGGTGCCGTATTTATATGAACTTGTATTACCTGAAGGTTGACTGCGTCTTGGTAGGAAAGTTTTACAGCAGCAGGATATTGGGAGTAGACGAGATGGTTATATTTGGGAATGAGGCTCATCAGGTCTGATATCTGCCTGATGACGATGCTGTAGGCACGAGCAAGACTGCTGGCAGATGTAAGGTAGCTGCTGGAGTTGCTCGCCTCCAAAGCCGCTGCTGCTGCGGCAGCACTAGAGCTGATTGCACTGGAGCGTCGCAGGTTGGTAGGGTCAATATATATCAAGCCCGTGGAGCTTGCTGTGAAAGACAAAGATTAGAACAGGTACAATTTAATGAAGTCAATTACAGGGGCTCCTCTGGAAACGAGACAGTAAAGTTCAAGTAAAAGTGCAAAGAGACAGTGGTTTAGTGACCTGCTGGTGTTGAGGAGCTAGAAGGAGCACTTCCACTGGCTCGTTGGCTGGGTGTGTTTCTAACAGCCCACTGCATTGAGCGAGGAGCCTGCGCTGCACTGTTAGCATGTGAAGCGCTAGTAGTCCTTTCCAGTGGCTCATCCAAGAGGAATGTCTCTTGGTCAACATCATCACTCTGACTGCTGCTACTGTCTGAGTCACTGGAGTCGTTAGACTGGGAGTCATCCTCTGAAAAGAAGGCAGGGACACTGCTTGCTCCTTCAAAAAACAAAAAGAGAGAAACAGAGGAGAAGTTTTATGGTTTTTCTATTCACCTTTACTGTTCTGGCTTTTACATCAGATTTATACACTTCAATGCAGGTTAGTGCATCACAACACTACAAGGCAGAGCAATGGTAATAAGACGGTGAAAACCACAGCTGCATTCTCTCTTGGTCAACTAGTGCTGAATAACGTGGTGATTTTCATTTAATCCTCACACGCACGCACGCACGCACGCACACACACACACACAAATGTCCTTTGAGTGAACAAACAGCAATGCTTCTCTTTTCAAAATATACAGAAACAGGAAAAAAAAACACCAGCCCATCTGGAAAAGCTAGAAGTTGGTTAGTCTGTTATTTGGGTGAAAGATGAACAAAACTACATTTGTGAGGGACGGTATTAGTTAAAAAGAAAAGACATAATAATAGTAAAATGTGAGAATGGGACAAACTGAAGGAACTCTCAGAAGGAAACGGTGTATGCACTTTGCAAATCCACTCTTGCCCTGAAATCTGTATGCATTGAAATAAAGAGGAGCTCATACCAAAAATAGGAAATGCCAAGGACACCCTACTGCCTGCAAATGAAATACAATGGGTGTTCAGCCAAGGACCATTTTGTCTACTGTATTATTACCTCTCCAAACACAAATCCAAGCTGCTACCTGTTCAGCAGAGGACTGTTTCAGTCTTTAGTATGTAGCCCATCTATTACATTCCCTTCTCATAAGCACTTGAAGCCTTATTAAAACTAAAATCTGTAGCAGGAGGTAGTTGCTTTTCCCTAAAACAGCCTTAAAAAGTGCCAAAAGTTTAAGGAGAATGTTTCCTAAAGCAAGGGATTAAAGAGAAATCGCCTGTTGGATCTAAAGTGGTGCACAGAAAGCAGCTGTTGACCAACCTGCTTCTGAGCCAGCAGTTGCTGCGGTGACGACACTCCTGCGACCACTCGCGTTGTCCTGATTGCTGTGATTACTTTCACTGTCACTCTCCGTTTCAGCTGCTGCGAGCAGGTCCAACTCCATGTCACTTCCTAAAAGGAGAAACAAAGATGACATGCAGCATATGAACAGTTAACCGGGTTTGAACAAATGACTCCATGTACTGCTCGTCAGTTTAAGTGAGACCAGTTGCACTGCACTTCTACAGTATGGGGAAAAAAAAAAAAACGTGTCTCACCATCCTCATCATGCTCATCGTGTTGTCCCTCTGCTTCAGCGTTTTCCTCTCCCTGTTCCTCGTGATCATCATGATGATCTTCTTCTCCTGCAACTCCCTCTACAACTTCCACCTGAACAAACAACATAATTAGATGCTGACTAGGAAAACGTTAAGGCAAGACCTTATTTAACTGAACCCAACTGAGAGTATATAAAGAGTTCATTTTTCATAATCTCTACAATCAAATCTCATTTTGATCTTTTACGATTTGATGATGAGGTTCCCCACCTCTTCTACATCGGCTGACACAATGTCATCCTGCTCCTCGTCTCGTCCTCTGACAGGCTGAGACTGGCTGCTCCGCCGAGGCTGCGGGTTCCGGATGATATAGGAGGCAGCTGTTTGGCTGGAGCTTGAAAAAAGTCATTGCATACAACAGGTAAGCGAAATCAAGGACCTTCAGTTCCTTTTAGTTTCTTCTTTTCACTGAAAATCACTTAATGACATGGAATGATATGAAAAGCTAACCCACTTGTTAACCAGGCCACTCATGCCAGATGTTCAGACTTTAATATAATTTTATATATATATATATATATATATTTTTTTTTTTTGAAACCAACCTGCTGGACTGGTCAGGTGAGGGTCTCGGAGGAAGCGGTTCAACAGAGAAAAGCTCCTCACTACCCTGGACTGCATCGATACTGGTGCTGGCCAAAGTGAAAGGAGCTGTGGGTCTTGCAATTCCCATTCGCACTGGAACAATCAGTGACTCTGCCACATTACACAGCTCCTCCACAGCATAGGGCAGCAGGGCCTGGAAAACACGCCGACATTTCCCAATAGGCTGAGGGATAAAGTTGCTGTGTGAATGAAATTGAAAGGAAAACAAAATTAGTATTTCTATCCATAAATAAAACCATGACAAAACTGTGTTATAGATGTTAGCAAATTGTGTTGATACTGCTCTATTCTAACAACTTTTTTTACATTAAAGCTTAGTATAAAAAAAGTCTCCAAGATGCAAATACTGCACAAGTTGTTTGAATTCTCCAAATGATAAGAACTCTTCTTCAGTACTTCCTTCCTTTTCTTCTTTAGCAAAGGATACACTGAAACATTGTTTACGTAAAGGTAATGCTAAATTACAATTCCTTGTTGTTGCTACACTAAAACAATTATTTTCAATTTTCAAACAGTTGTATTAAGTGGGACTATAGTGTAGATAAATGAGCTAAAGGAGACTTAGTGAACACAATCATTTTGAAAACAAACAATATAATTACACTATGCTACACATAAACCTTTACAGCCGAGGTTTGTCGCAAACAGTCTGACTTAAGTTGGAAAAAACTTGATCCAAATACTTAGATAAGTTACATAATTTTGCAATTATATAAAACAAACAATAGATTATTCATAATTTCATTCATGAATTAATAAAGTATTACTGAACTGAACTTCATTTAATTTAATAAGGAGATCATTCTGAACACAAATGAATAGTAATCTTCAATTTTTGAAGATTTAAAGATTCTTTTTTTTTTTCTTTTCATAGTAATCTCACTTTTTCTTCTTGGATGAAGCCATCTCCACACTGAGGATCACAAACACCCGGGCTACAGAGCGCAGGAATCTCCTCGTGACCATGACGGCCTCCTCTCTGCGACCAGGGGTATACTTGTTCTGCAGCTCCTTTACCAGAGTGCCCAGTAAAGTGTCTATAAACTAATATGGGAGAGAAAAATAAAACACTTTCACTCAGGACAATTACTGAATGTTATTCAAACACTTCAAGAATAATCAAAACTAAAGAAAGAGCCTCAAGATGTACGACTAAAATGACATTTTGTACATTTATTGTAAAGTAGAAAGCAGATGTTAATTTACACTGTGCATACTGTGGAGAAGAGGAAAGAGTGCTTGGACTTACAGTGATGTCAGGAGCACACTTGACAATGAGGCAATGTGTGAAACAGTCGAGGCGAATTGTTCCACTCTGCTGATTCAAGTAAACCTGCTCTTCAGGCAGGAGGTGGGCAATTCTGCTGCTGGCACTAAGTCTATGAAACGCAGAAAACAGTTTAAGTTTAAACATCCATCCATCCATTTTCTATACCCGCTATTTCCTGTTCAGGGTCACGGGGGTCTGCTGGAGTCTATCCCAGC
>JBAMYA010000008.1:3540689-3555586 GCA_037176975.1 Arrhamphus sclerolepis
GATAGATAGATAGATAGATAGATAGATAGATAGATAGATAGATAGATAGATAGATAGATAGATAGATAGATTAAAAACAAACAAATAAAAAAGAAAGAACGAAACAGGCTTTTATTTTGTGTGGTTTCCTGACTGTGAGGCCTTCCGGTTCCTCCAGATCAGCTGACTCTGATGCTGCTGTCAGGAGATCTCACGATCTGTTCTGAATGGCAACTATGAACATTATCCAGCCATAGACACGCTACAGGCAGATATTTTCCCACAAGTGTCGGCCACCTCTCTAATAGACGGGTAGGTGAGACTGTTAATCAGGACGAAAGATAAAAAATACACCTCTGAAGATGTTGTTGTTAGCAGTGGAAGCTAAGTGGCTATCGGTAGCTAATCCCTGCTGGATGCTGCTTGACCTTAACCATCTTTTTCTTTCTTTCTTTTCTTTTCTTTTCTTTTTTTTTTAGTTCAGCCACCGTTTGTATTTAACCCATCATAATCCTTTACGGTTACTTAGCATTAGTTAGCAGTTGGAGTGTGGAATTATGTAGTGATTATAAACAAACTGAAGGACATTGACACTGAATAAGCTACTGTTAAACTGGCTTTTTTCCCCCCAGTAGTCTGATTTATAGGAAATAGTGTGAGGATACTCAACTAGAGCTTCAAACTACAGCTACCTATATTACACAAAGACTTAAACTATATTCATGGACTCTTCATAAAGATAGTGCTGATTATGGTTTTCAAATTAAGTGTAATTCAACATACAGCAGTCTTAATTCTGCTCTCCCCCCCAGTCTTTCTGTAGGTACACCAGTGCTGCAAACATGACAGAGTTTTGGCTGATCTCTGCTCCGGGAGAGAAGACCTGCCAGCAAACATGGGACAAAATGATGGCAGCTACGACACGCACCAACAACCTCTCCACCAACCACAAGTTCAGCATCCCGGACCTAAAGGTTAGCCTGGACTTCTGGACTTTTCTGCTCAAACAGTAGTCTTTTTCCTCCCATGATCCAGCTCAGCACTATTGCTCTAATCTATTTATAAAAATGGCCAATTTTATTTCTTGCACAGTTAATGACTATAGTTTCACACAAGATGTTCATCTGTTGTCAAAGCCGCTCACCTTGTGCATCCACTGTCAAGAATAAGCTGATTGCATGTTTGGAAAGCAGTCTTCACACAGGTTGGTTTTCTTCATGTTGAAGTGTTGTACAGGTGAAATTTTCATCCACAGAGAAGCCCAGCTCGACTGGATCGGTTCCTCTCTGTGCTGAAGGTGAAATAACCCTGCTGACCTCACTTCAGCGTGGGGCTGAAATGTCCTCCTGGAGTGGTTAGCAATGCATGAGCAGCTCTGGACAAAGAGGCGCCATCCTAAGCCCCTAAGGCCCCTGGGTGACACTGTGGGCTGGTTGAGCCTCAGATGTCACTGTTTAAACACACCCTTGCTGACCTCTATTAAACACAGCCCAAGTCCCAGGACTAATCACTCAAAAGTCTAATAATTAAATGTTTATGTTTGTTGTTTTTTTTGTGATCAAAAACAGGTTGGAACACTTGATGTCTTGGTCGGACTGTCTGATGAACTGGCCAAATTAGATTCCTTTGTTGAAAGGTATGCATGTTGCTTTAGTCTGACCTTTTTGAATGGTAACTTCATTACTACTGTCATTTATCTGCTTATGTTCTAAAGATAATCAAACGTGTTCTCCTGACTCTCTGATGTACCCTTCACCATTGCTTCATCCCCTCTCTGACCTTGCATTAATGAGGAATTTCGCAGGAACCCAGGGCTAGTGGGCCTTGCAGTCTAAACTTGGCGATTTGCAGTTGGGTGACACATCAGCAGCTCTTTCTTTAGTCATAATCATACCGTATGACTTATGGGCCATGAGTATAGTCTTTTGGAAATATTGGCCTCCAAAACTCACACTCAGCTATCACCGCTTGAGCTACGCTTTGCTTCCTTTGTGGATAGTTCCACAACTGTGAGAAAAACCAAACTTGCAACATGATTTCACTTATGTGTCGACAGTCTGTCATTAATCTAGTTCCTCTTTGAAGTTTCTGTCCTGCATATCTACAAAAAAAACTCCCCAAAACTAACTTGTTATGAATCAATTGATATGTCTATTGTTTTTTATTTTGAGCTTGAATGCATCAGAGTGGTAACATTTGAAATTTAACAGAATGAAATGTATGGCAAGTAATAATAAATAAAACACAAGTGGTCGATCCACTCTCTTATGAAGCTTTTAGCTGTCAGATATGAATTGGCTCCAGGCTGTCTCCTGCTTTGATCTTCGATTGAACAGTGTTGTAAAAAATCTTGACCTCTGGAAGTCACCTGTATTATAAACAGCCTTGTCAGGAGGTCACCTCAACATCAGTGTGAAACCTTTTGATGTGTCTTTCTGTGTTAAATTTGGGGGGATGATGCAGTAGTGGTCAGAAACTGTGGTTTATGGTGTCTTTGAGCTGCAGTTTGTATTGGCGCGACATGTTTTGATGTCTGCTGGGTGTTCACAGTGTGGTGAAGAAGGTGGCTCAGTACATGGCTGATGTGCTGGAGGACAGTCGAGACAAAGTCCAGGAGAACCTGCTGGCCAATGGAGGTACAGTGATGGCATTAAATTCATTAAGTTAGTAAAATGTCCCTGTGATTGTTAGGTGAGCTTCTAATGCCAAGCAGAGGTGACTAATAAGTGACAGCACTTCAAACATCAGTATTTAGTCTTCTTTTTCCAAACACATGGACACCAGAGAAATCCAGAAGGATGTGCAAGCACTTCTGTCCAGGCTTTTTCTTTATTTGTTCATATGTTTACTTCACAGCAGATGATGGTGTAGAATAATACACCATGAAAATTGATGCTTTTTCTTTAGAATGTAGCAGGAACTCCTGGAGATTACCTTCTATGTTTGCACATTACCTCAGCCATTGGCCTTCCAGACACTTTATAAGTGGGTGGAAAATCTTTCCAAGAAGTCTAGAGCGAATGTTGCAGACATTTGTGGCCTCACGTGCCGCTTGTATGAAACACCTCCAGATGATTTCAGGACTTAAGCATGGTTTCCTGTTGATTCTATTTTCAGTAGCTATAATCATGTTGTTTTTTTTTTTAATGTAATTAATTGACGGGAAACATTCATTTTCAGTTTCTAGAATTAATTTAATAACAGTTTTGCTTTTAGTCTTACTGTCATCTGCTAATGAGCAAACGGTTGCTGGACAGGTCTTTTGTTTGTTTTTCAGTTGATCTCGTCACCTACATCACAAGGTTTCAGTGGGACATGGCAAAATACCCCATAAAACAGTCACTTAAAAACATCTCTGAGATCATTTCAAAGGTAGGTCTGTCATTTTCGTTGCAGAAACAAAAGGTTTGTCAGCATCTCTGCGCATATCTGGGCTTGTTGTTACATCTCTGTCCAGACTGCGCCTCCATGCAGTTATTACAGATGTGTTCCTGATATTTCCTCTTATGTTCTTCCAGCAACTTACTCAGATTGACAATGACTTGAAGGCCAGAGCATCAGCTTATAATAACCTGAAGGGAAACCTGCAAAACTTGGAAAGGAAGAATGCGTAAGTATGACATTACATTTAAGCTGTCTTTGGGAACGTTGAAGGAGATGGACATTTCCTTTAGGAAGTTAGTTCCCTGAGGAATTTTGTTTGTTTTTTGCTTATTCATGGGATAAATGTCAAGCATTCCTCGCTCTCTGGGTCTGTATTGTTGTAATATTGCATTGGACCACCAGGGGGAGCCTGCTGACTCGAAGCCTGGCTGACATTGTCAAGAAGGAAGACTTTGTCCTTGATTCAGAGTACCTCATCACACTGCTGGTAGTTGTACCAAAGTGAGTGCAGATTGTCAGTCAGTCCCAACCAACATGTCCTGACTCACTCAAAGGACTCTATTAGAAGGTTATAATACGATGACTGTGTTGCATTCAGTTAGATTCCTCTCTTGTTTTTTTTTAGGACAGGATACGCTGACTGGAAGAAAACATATGAAACTCTTGCTGAGATGGTGGTGCCTCGATCATCAAAGTATGTCATGTCATATTATTTAGATTAAATGAACATGTCAGCACCACCGTCAAGCATCTGGATGTTTGCATCTGTACTAATTGCTAACAATAAGTACAAATAAACTGTTGCTCATTGTGCATTCTGCTTTTATATGTACAGTGACCTTGAGTGTCATGAAAGGCATTATGAATAAAATGTATTATGATTCTTATTACTACCAAGAAAGTTAATTTGGTGTTTGTCTGACAAATGCATGGCAGCTCTAAATCAGCGACTCATGTTGTCTTCTAGTTTGCTGTTCGAGGACAATGACAGCGGACTGTTCAGTGTCACTCTGTTCAGGAAAGCCATTGACGACTTTAAGCACAAAGCTAGAGAGAACAAGTAAGAGCTTTAATTCTCTGTGATGACAGTCTGTGTTCAGGCAACATCATGAACCGTGCAAAAGATGATTGATATGTATCCACCTGAGAAGATTTCACAAGTATTTCTTGCTGAATTCTGACAGTAATTAATGCAGATTCTGAGCGTTTGTCTGCATGTTTTATTGTAGGTTCACAGTGAGAGACTTTCAGTACAACGAAGAGGAGATGAAGGCAGACAAGGAGGAGATGACGCGACTCTCCACAGACAAGAAGAAGCAGTTTGTAAGTGAGATGAACAAAGGGAAACGTTCTTTTCAGGTTTTCTGCAAGTAGATCAACAGAATTCAGCCTGTTTTCTAATGTCCTCGTTTCTTAACTCTACCTTGGGTATACGTAAAGCTGTAGAAAGTATCTTTAAAAAGCATGCAGTTGTTTTGGAAAGCTTTAGCAAATGGATCTGTGCAGTTGTCCTTTTAAAATGTCTGGTTTTATTTCTTACTTCTGCATTGTTTAGATCCACATAACTGAATAATTTTCTTTTTTGGTCAGAAAAGTTACATTTCTTACACCACTTGATTTCAGACAGCAAAGCATCGTTTTGACCAACCAAAGCTTGTCTTTGGGTCGATGCCTGAAACAGACCCGACAGCATTACTGACTTCATCATCTGTGAACTTCATCATGTGCGAGAGAACTAAAGGCAACAGGCTTCATTTCAACACTTCTTTCCAAACTTAACAATACTTTTCTACAACAGAATATGATGGATAAAAATGCAACAAACTGTTATTTATTATCAAAAATATTTGAGCTAAATATAACTTTTTCTTTGTTCGATCAGCAAAATTGACTAATTTAGGGAACAAGGAAAAATGCAAATAAGCCCAGAAAGCATTAACAAAAATCCATTTTCAGAATAAATGTTCTGTAGTTTCATTGTGTTTATTCTGAACTGATCAAACCAGGAGGAGGACATTTACATTTGGTTTTATTTTTATTTTCTTTTATCCTGCTCCACATTTTATTGCAAAGCACTTTGTGATTTCTGTCTGTGATAAGTGCTCTAGAAATAAAGTTGATTGATTGATTTCATTGACAACCTTCAAATTATCCTCTCAGTTTTGGTACAACGAGAAATTTGAATCTCAGCATCTTCTTCAGATAAAGTTTTCAGAATAGAGTTTTGTTTTTTTTGAAGAAAATTGAAGTGTTGGTGGGTCTAAAGTGATTGAAGTGGTCAGTTTTCAGTTTTGAAAAGCAGAAATAAACCGTGTTGTTACTGCTGTAGTTACATGTGACATTATCAGGTACAGTACATATGTATGAATGTGTGCAGTAATATGCACGTACGGTATCTAAGAGCAGGCAACGAGGAAAAAAGGCCTGCTGGTACAGATACAGAAACAACTTAAAGTCAAGATTAGAGAGAACAAGGAGAATAAACCTGAACTGCAGCTAAAACAGATGCCTGTAAATGTTCTTCTCTCTGCAGGGCCCCCTGGTCCGGTGGCTGAAGGTGAACTTCAGTGAAGCTTTCATTGCATGGATTCACATTAAAGCTCTGAGGGTCTTTGTGGAATCTGTTTTGAGGTATTAATCAGACATTGCCATCACATCACTATTTATGCCTCTATTTACGAAAACTTAGAATGAATTATTACTGTTGTTGCTTTCTTGCAGAGGCAGCAGTGATGCTGAACATGTTGATGCTTGTGTTCTTTCAGATATGGGCTACCAGTAAACTTTCAGGCAATGCTCCTGCAGCCGAGCAAGAAGACCATGAAGAAGCTGAGAGAGGTGCTCAACGATCTGTACAAACATCTGGACAGCAGCGCAGCAGCTATCATTGATGTGAGTACTTCATAGTCCTCAGGAAGGTACCGACCATAAGATAAAGATAAGATACACTTTATTGATTGCAGAGGGGGAAATTCATTACTTCATTTACTTACTTTACAACGTAGCATTTGAAGTTGCCATGAGGGATATTTAAAGTAGTAGTATTCAACAGAATATTTTATCCCATCACTGCAATGAGACAAAGAGGTTTTTTTCTGTGATTTTGAGTGACAGTAACGTCGAACACATACAAATACATTAGTATGTGTTCGATGTTACTGTCGTACAAAATCACAGAGTCCATAATTTGGCATGAACAGTTTCTCATGATTAGCTAGTTATAGATTTTGTTTAGAATTGTTTGTACAGAAATATGGTTTTTAGTTTCAAGTGCTACAGTTGTTGCAGCTCCATGTGACACTGTGACAACAACTCCCTCTTGTGGCTGCATGCAGTAAGTGCGAGATGGATATAATTGTATATGAATCAGACCACTTCAGAACAATTTCAGTAGTTTTATACGGTTGAAACATACAGTTTTATACACAAAACAATAGTTCCAATAAAGTATAGTTTTATTTATTTTTATTTCATCCTATGTGTGGTAGAATATGTGAAAACATGGGTCTTACATGATGTCCAGGGCAGCACATTAGACATAACTAAATAAAGAAAACACAGCGTTGAGACCAGAAGAAGCACAATAAATGTGAATCTATTGATTTATTTTTGTATATTAATAAGTAAGCACAGCAAGTGTACTGTGAGGCGACTTGTGCCTTTAAGAACTCAACCCCCCAACATTTCCAACACACCTCCTTGATTCATGAATGGCTGAACCTTCTAGCAGAATGGAGCTACTTATGAACTACCACACAGTGGGAAGTGACTCAGTTACTCGCCAGCCTCTGGCGCCATGGTTACAAGTTAGTTGAAGCCTAGCTCGCTGTTGCCACTCTGGCTCTCCTCCATCTCCTCCTCTTCATCTTCATCATCTGCATTCAGTCTTGACGTCTGCATTCAGGAGCTGACTGGAAGAAATGTTTGTTTCAGGGGAAGCTAACTCAACACTTCTAAGGCAAAGTCTTTCTCACTCTGTTTTGCAGAACATGGCATTCAGCAGAGCTTTAAACGTACAGTTTCAATCAAGATAACAAAAGAACTGCTGAGACATTGACTCGGGTGGCACTGAGCAGAACACTAGAAATAAACATCTGCGCTGTCAGCTTCTAGACGCTTTCACACTCTCGTTGTGCCAAATCATGTCAAGTGTGTAGAGTTCTGGCTGTAAAACTGATTTGATTTTGTTCGTTGTACTCTGACGGGTTTCCTGACTATACAGTTAAATGCACATGCTGCACAGGCAGGATGCACACACCAGCTGACGACTTACAAGTGAATCAGAAAACTCAACATAAATTTGTTTTGCTTTTAGTTTTAGCGTGTATTTGACCTAAGGGCCACTGTTGAGTTTGAGAGCAATGCATTTACTTTTACTTTTATTTTGGCTTTTTGTATTTACATTGAATTAGACCTTCTTTACAGACAGGACTTCCAAGAAACTGGGCTTTAGTGTCAGGCCTGCTTAGGAGATGATCCTGATATTCGAACGCACTAACCCCGCTGCTACTTGTTTCTCCTCTCCAGTCTGCGATGGACATCCCAGGCCTGAACCTGAGCCAGCAGGAGTATTATCCTTACGTCTACTACAAAATCGACTGCAACCTCCTGGATTTCAAAGTTTAAACCTTTTCCCTGTGTTCATCCTCGTGCTGAGCGATCATGAAGTTATGTTTGAACCTCCTCCTGCTTCTGTGGTAGCCGTCTCCTCCCCGTCTCCTCCCCGTCAGCTGCTTGAATGACACTGCTGCATGTTCATTCCTCGTGGTGAAAAGGCTCATCAAGCTTCTGCCACTTTTACAACCAAGGGACAAAAAAAAGACTTTTGAACATTGTTTTTGTTTACAGTTTTTTTCTTCTTAAGTCATACAGATGATTCGATTTTTGTTTTTTTGATGTGAGATGAATAAAGAAATCTTAATGAGGAGTTATATATTTACTGTGTCATTCCACGTGTTCTGGTGTGTATTGGTAACTACATCTGTATCGGTGGTCAGATTTGTGTTTGCGTTTTGGCAATTTCATCATGGTACTGATGCCAACCACATGTGTTATGCACCTCTGGGATTGTGAGTGACCTCTGCAGATGTTGTGAAAAGAAAAACAAATGTTATTGTGTCTGTTCTTATTTCATGTTGATCTATATCTGAGTATTGTGTATAAGCCATTGATTGAATAAATGTGATTTAAATAATTAAACTGGCTTGGCGACTAAATGAAAATGACAGCATCTCCTCCAGTTTCCTTTGAGTTCATGTTCGATTCAAAACGTGCGACTTTACGAGGTTCGTACAGATGCACAGCGTGCTGCAGATGGCGATGTGATAGAAATGAGGCACGTAAGCGGCGTCTGGATGTGCAATAAAAACAGCCTCCTTGAGGCCTTGATGACTGATCATGTGCAAAACCCATAAGCAGTTTGAAATAAAACCTCCTCTTAGAGCAGAAATCAAGAATGCAGCAATAAAATAAAGTTTAGTGTTTTATTCTAATTTCTGTACTTGAAGAGGCTGAACAGAAACAGCAGAGGGCACCAAACAAACAAACAAACAAACACTGCTTTCTGCACATTTAATCTGATCTTGTGCAGATTTATGGATCACAAGTTGCACTTTTACAGACTAAAGAAGGATGGACATTTTTCAATAAAATAAACAAATACAAACTCAATAGCATTCCATGACCGTGCTTCTACTTGAGTTCCAAAAACTGTTAAAGGGTAAACATGAAAAAAACAATCTCTTTCACATCAAGCAGCATTCGCTCTCTCTTCACCGTTTCTGGGAAGTGAGTTGTCCAAAACTGTCACATAGATTTAAAACATGCGTGTCACTAAAAACATGACTGATCAACAGATAGGGATTTATTTATTTTAAGTAAGCAATGTGCCCATTTACTCGAAGATACACATCCAATTTATGGCAGCAACAACAACAAAATTTTAACAGTCCACTGGACTCCAGATGGTCAGCAGCTCCAAAGGGGACTGGACCGTCTCTTCTGTATTCAGTCTGTACACCTCAGACCTCCAGCATAACTCTGAGTCCTGTCATCTTCAGAGAAGGTCTGTTGTGGTAAGGTGGCTCAGCAGCGGATGAGAGAATAAGTGCAGAGAATTGGCGTACTTCTTAGTAGCAAAGAGTTTTTTTTTTCTTTCAGGAAAGGACGACAGGTGCCTGAATGTATCTGCTGCGCTAACACTGGTGACAGAGTGCACTGTCAGCTGAGGTCCTTGCATGTTTGCAGAAAGCTGTTTTATGTCTTCTTTAAGTCTCAAAACCTGCATGATAATGCTCTGGATGACTGAACAAACCATAGTCCTGAAATTAAATTTATCCACTTCAGTTCAGTTCAGTAATACTGTGATAATCCCTAGATGGATTGCAGTACTCCTCGTGATCTGAAGAATCCTCTGACTGAAGACGCTCTGATTGTTGAATCAGTGTGTTGTAAAGAGGATGCTCAGGATTGTCCATGATGTTTTTCATTTTATGAAGCATCCTCTGTTGCACAATCAGCTCAAGAGGCTCCAGAATGGTCCCCAGAACAGAGCCAGCCTTCTTTATCCGTTTGCTCGGTTTCCTTAAGTCTCTGGCTCTGATGCTGCTCCCCAACAGACCTCTAGAAGATATGCAACATCTGGCTGCAAACACTGAAGGACCTAAGATTTCTTGGGAGTTGAAGTCTGCTCTACTTCTTCTAAACAGCATCAGTGTTCATCTCCAGCCCAGTCTGTTGTCCAGGAGGAATTTATATTCCTCCACTTCTTCTACCAGGATGGAAATACTGTTTGACATAAACCTGGTTCTCCCAAAATCCACAATCATCTCCTTTGTTTTGTTCACATTTAAGATGAGATGATTATTTCCACACCATGCCACTAAGTGGTCCACCACTTCTCTGTACTCTAGCCCATCACTGATACTCCCCACAACTGTCATCTGAGTATTTCTGCAGATGGAAGGACCCAGGAGAATAAAGAGGAATGGTGAGGGTCCAGTCCCCTGTGGTGCTCCTCTGCTGCTGACCATCTACTCAGACACGCAACCATTCAGTTTCACGAACTGTGGTCTGTTTGTCAGGTAGTCAGTGATCCAGGTGATTGTGGAGGCATCCACCTGTGTCTTCTGGAGTTTCTTACACAGTAAAGCAGCTGGATGCTGTTAAATGCAGGAGATGAAGAAACTGAAGAACATGATCCTCCAGGGCTTCCTGGTTTGTCCAGAAGACTTTGGGTTTGTTGAAGCAGGTTTATGATGGCATCTTCAACCACAACCCCACAATGATGAACCATCTGCGGGAGGTCCTGGAAGGTGCTTGTTTGTTTACTTAGGTGGACCAATAAAAGTCTTTTCAGGACTTCCATGGTGTGGGATGTTAGAGCTACAGGTCATTAGGAGAGGATGGATGAGATCTTTCTGGTACTGGAACAAGGCAGGATGTGTTCCACAGCACCACAACCTTCTCCTGGCTCAGACTGAGGTTGAAGAGGTTTGGTAGGATCCCACTGTGAGGGACCGAGCTGGTCAAACATGACACAAGAGTTGGTTTTCAAAGAAAATGGGTTTTATTCCCCAAAATAACAAAATTCAAAAACTATTGTAACAGGGCCCTTAAAAGAGGTCAAATGAAAGAAACTGAACTTAAGCCAAAAGTCACCTGTCCCACACTGGTCACAAACTTTCTTTCAGATAAACAGAAGCGGTGTTATTTCTTTTGGTTGGTCTTTCCACAACTGGTCATGGGTGAAGTTGGTCTCTGGATACTGGCAGAAAGACATACACACTGGTGTCCAAACAAGAGGGTTACTGCCACTTGATGTATTTTGTTTAGATTGATGGATTTTAAGGTAGTTTCTTTTTTCTTGTTACTTTGCATTTCTTTTTGATTTTGCCAAGACCCACAAGACCCCCTTTGACTGTCCCAAAGTATTTATATTTAAGTTTGTGTTTGTAGCTTTATTTGACTTCTTTCAGTCATTAACGCTCATGTCTTGTTGGGTCTCATTCATCTAACATTCTGGTTGTAATAATGGGCTGCAACAGTCGATGCCCAAAAAAACGTGATGAACTGAAGTGATGTAAAGAAGAATGGGCTTAAAATCCTCCACAATGACATGAGGGCCTGAGAGTCATAGGATAATAAGGTAGCTGGTATTCCATCCATCCATCCATTCTACGTCTTCATTCCTACTTTAGGGTCATGCATGTTAACATTGCGCACGTGTGGGTCTTCTCCAGGTACATGCCAGTTGGTAACTGGTGACTGTGAGTGACCCAGGTCTTCCTTGTAAAAGAGATCCTTGATCTCAATGAGACAAACCTTGTTAAATAAAGGTTAGTAATTAAAAAAAATGATTTTGAATTGTGGGAGAGTATCTGCAGAGAACATGCAAACTCCACTGTGGGGTTCAAACCAAGAAGCTTCTTGCTGTGAGAATATCTTCAACCTACTGAAGATCTCTGTAAACATCTTTTAACGGAGGAGCTGTCGTTCTGCTCCTTTCCTGTTAAATTATTTTCTTTCAGTTTCTAAAAGTAAGCCTACCCGAGCTAAAGTCCATGATGCTGCGTGCGCGCGTATGTGCGTGAGAATCCGAGAATGAGAGAGATCATGTGATGAAGGATTGAGCCCGCTGGCATGGGATGTGACCCACGCACACGCACGCGTACGCACACAGACGCACCGTGCAGGCTTGACTCACAAAGACTGGACGCTCCGTCTGATGACGTCTGGATCCAGGACCTGAGCGGGGGGAGGCAGCCGCGGTGCTGCGGGGGTCTGGGGGATACGGTGCAGGATCGATGCCTCCAGATTGCTCCCACCACCTCGGCCTGGACCTGCTCTCGTCATCGGGCCTCCTGCGCTGAGATAATGAAAGGATGGCCGAGCGGAGGAGCGGTGGGGACCAGGGAGGGCTGACGGACGCTGCCGCAGCGACTCGCCGGGATGAGCATCAGCATCACGGCGCCATGAATTCAGCGGAGGAATCCGGAGCGGAGGACCTGTCCCTGGAGGAGATACTGAAGCTGTACAACCAGCCCATCAACGAGGAGCAGGCATGGGCCGTGTGTTACCAGTGCTGCCGGGCGCTGGGGAAGGGACCCCGGAGCAGGAGGAGCCCCGCCGCCTCCGGAGCGACATCAGCGGCTGCACCGAAGAGGATATCGGGACCGGGGGATGTTAGGATCCAGAAAGACGGGTCTGTGAGGCTGGATCACCAAGGCTGTGAAGGTAAATCATCATCCATGAATAGACGAGGTTCCTTGTATTCCACACGAGGCTTGGTGTCTTCCATGAACAAAAAATAGGCCTAGAGACCAAAAATAAGACTTTGAAAGACAAAATAGCCAGTTTAATCGCATTATTGCTTCTATGTATCGCTTCGTTTTAAATGGGTAGGCTACCACTGTTAATTAAAGACCCAAATGAAAGGGATCATATAAATCCTGTTTCGACCCACATGTGAAAGCTTTCACAACATTTTCCCCACTTCGTTCACTTAATCTACATTTTCGGATTAATCCCGAGCAGGATAATAACAGCAAACAGTTGAGGCTCCATTACACATGATCTGCTCTCTGATAAACAAAGACATGCCATCCCAGACCCCTGCTGCTCTCATCCTTATGTCTTCACTGGTTTCCATTTCTCTGTTTTTCATCACTGGAGCCACGTGTTTTCATCTCTGGTTTCATCTTTCTTGAAGAGCCCCTCTGATTGTTTTTGCCACCTCATATCAGATCTGAGAGTTCATTCTGCTCCATTTGATTAAAACATGTGATTATACAGGCTGAAATGTGGGAACTGCTCAGACCCCTGCACATTCACTGTAGCTTATCTTGTGGGCCTTAATATGCTGTTATTAGTGAGGCATGAGACTCCTGGCTGATTAGCTGTAGGCTAATTAATTAACTTCTATAAAATATCCAGTAAAGTCAGAACGGATTGTGTCAAAACAAAACAAAAGATTATAATATTTTTGGAATGTTCTTTTAGGTGCCTGTATAAATATTGCTTTTGATACTGACAAACTGCTTTCATAGCTGAGTCCCACACAGGCAGAGCTGCAGGGTTTTTGCATTTTTCTTGTAAAGTTGCTCTCTTTTCATAAAGGGTAAACTGGGATTGAGATCAAAACAAAGCAGGTGGCTGCATGACCTGTGACATGTTTCTTGGCTTTAACATGCGTCCTCATTCAGGTGTCCAAACCCAGACTGGGCATATTTATCTCCAGCAGTAGTTACATTTGTTCACAAAGTGCAGAGCCGGCTGAGTAAATGCTCCGTCTCCATAATGGAGTACCTGATGACCTGAGGGCCGGAGGGATGCACTCTTAAGACATCCAAACACGCTACACAGCGCTGCTGAGTCACTGTTATTATGGCTTTTCATTCAATAAATGAGCCACATGCTTGTGTTATCAAAGTGCATGAGCAAATCTGTCAGGCACCTCTGTGATGACGCTGATGCTGCTCTGCATGTTTTTATGTGTACAAGCTATTTTTAGATGTAAGGAAGGAACCATTGAAGAGGGGAGTCCAATCCTTTATTGCTTTATCGCACTGGTTATGTCACATCATTCAAAATGTGCAAATATTGTACTGGTGATGTTTTAAATTTTTTCTTTGCCCTTTTTTATGATGTTGTAGTTTCGCTTGTCTTAGCCACCTCTGTGGGAGGTCAGTAAGAGCACCAGGGCCTCACCAGTTCATTTTTATTAATGTATACATGTCAGTTGGATGTAGAAGGTGGATTATAAACAGGTTAGCTGTGTACCAGTCATACCAGTACTCCAGTATTCTGAACATCTGAAGTGGTCCCCAGTTTTACAAATCACCAAACCTTGTCCCCAAAGTATTCATTTGATCTAACTTTAAACCGAATGCTGTCAAAGTTTATGAATTATTCTATAGTATAAAAGCGATAGTACAGCATTTATGTTATTTTTAGTTAAATGTTACTGTTTAGATTGAATTTGAACCTGAATGAGTTGTAACTCCATGTTGTATTTACATTTATCCTAATGCATTTAGCTACTTTAGGTTATCTCAGTTTACCAATTTTTAGGTTTACTATTCATAAATTTAGTTTTTATTTTTTTCAAGATGTACACATTCTGTCAGTTGTTTTCAAACTTTTATCCATTATCTTTAGCTACTTTTAGCTACTTCCCCCCATTTGTTGTAGTTTTTGTTTGTCTTTGGTCTTTCTAGCTCTTTCTGTGTTATACTGGTTTAATCTTTCCTGTTTTAATTTTAATGTTTGACTTCCCCCGTCTCCTCTGCCCTGATTGCTGCCTCCTGTGTCTCATCAGCCTGTGTGTGAACATATCGTGTATATATTGTGTAGGTTGTGTATATATTGTGTATATATTGTCCCGCCTGTCCTTCCGTCCCTGCTCTTGCTGTCTTTGTCAGTCTTGCCTCTCGTGTTAGAATTCTTGCGGCTCCTTGCACTTTCTTTCTTTCTTTCTTTCTTTCTTTCTTTCTTTCTTTCTTTCTTTCTTTCTTTCTTTCTTTCTTTCTTTCTTT
>JBAMYA010000008.1:3555686-3568345 GCA_037176975.1 Arrhamphus sclerolepis
TTAATAAATGTATTTGCTATATTAAAATAAAATGCTAAATAATGGTAGGGACAATTTTGTATTCCCCAAATATTGGTTGTGATGTGTCACGACCATCTATATATAAATCTACGCCCATGCACAGATGGAATGGCTGACGCATGTCTCGATGCGTTGAAAGTTGAAAATTTCTTTTGACAGGAGCAATGGACCCAGTGCAACAACTGCAACCCACAATTCATTTCAGCAACGGATGACATCACTTAAGTGCCGAGAGATGACTTGTCGTAAATAGGCGCTATGTAAATAAATTGAATTGAATTGAATCACTTGGAATTCAATAATGTATGCACGCTCTTATGAAAGAAATATCAGTTTTATGTAGTGTTCATGACTTTGGAGCAGATTTTTAGTAAAAAAAAAAAACAGATTCATGTGAGAGTCAACTTCCATATTTATTTCTTGTATTTCATGGATGAGGCCAAATATATACTTATATACACATATACACATATACATATATTATCAAGCATAAAACATGTTGTGAAAATGTAGCTATTATGTACAACCTGTCATGAGGCTGAGCCGCCAGGGAACATAAATGTGCCATATACAATTACCCAAGTTATTTGTCTTTACAGCGTAGGGCCTTATAGTCTTGTTATTAGTGAACGTACCTCGGACTTTTTATATGCACAAAAAGTAACATAACAAAGGAAAATGAAAACATGTGGCCTCTTTATTTCATAGTCATGTAATGATGTAGGATTGTTGAATGGCATCCTACATTTGTATTTTTTAGCATGAAATATGAAAAAAAAGCAAAACAGCAAATGTTATCACTGAGCACCAGCAATGAGAGAGGTCGATATAAACTGGTCCAGTTCTGGTACGCTGTCACAGTCTCAGGCAGGGTTTGCTTTTGATGACCATATATCACCTAAAATGACCTTCGTCTTGTACCTCAATAGGAGAATTTACGTGGCTGTAGCATCATGCAGCCTTAAAATACCTGCTGAGGAGTACCATGAAGTCTGTGGATGGCAGGCTGAGCTCAGCCTCCCTCTGGCTGACAGGTTGAAGTGGATTACTGTGAACAAAAATCATTGTGCATGTCAGACATAGATGACAATAACACACTGACTTTAATTCTGACAGAGGCGAAGGGTTCAAGTTCTCGTGACTCATCCAGTCAGACATGATTAAAATAATCATGCATGACCAGCATTGTGGTGGTTTGCATGTGTGAGTGTGTGTGTGTGTGTGTGTTTTAACAGATTGTCTGCATACCACAAAGGATTAACACTCCACCGTGTATTGTTTGTATGGTAGCTGTTGCAGGTTATGAGTGAGATTTTCAGAAAGGGGCTGGTTCTGTTCCCCACTGATCCGTGATCAGTGGGTTTGCTACGTCACAATGAAATCATTTCTGTGAAAAGGTTTGTTTCCTTGAAGTTACGTTCAGGCCGTTCCTTTAACCACCAAGCCTGGTCTACTGCTGCACAGGGCCTCCTTACGTTTTATTCCTCCACTCAGACACTGCGTGCTGGAGTGCCATCAGAATTTACTTCTCCTCAGGAGCAATTTGAAGCTCAGCTGTGGCTTGGAATATTTCCCATGCGGAGTTGTGTGTGTGTGTGTGTGTGTGTGTTCCACCTCAGGGTTGCTTCCTGCTATGCAGTACTGCTGTTGTCCTTTTCGTGTACGACACACATCTGATGAATAGAGGGGATCTGGATGGTTGTGTAACTCCCAAAGAAAGAAGCTTTGCAAGGAGGACAAACGGGGACTGCAGTAATTGTACACTGAAGAAATCACCGATGCAAAGTTTACAGCACCACACAGCAGAGGCATTCATTTCTTCTGCAGTATTTTAAAGAAACTCTGAGTAAATAATACATTATACTACGGTCCCATTTGCATCGTATACATCAGTGTCAATCATATTATTTTCTTTGTTAATTAGCTTCCATTTTGCGTTTCAGACCTGCAACCCATTGTAAAGAGGTTTCTAGTGCTGATACGGAGGTGTATGAGTAATAATGTGTTCATATATATTTATATATTTTTTAAATTTATTTTCATATTAATATATTTTAAAAAATGAAAGGAATCTGGTAGTGTTTCAGTGTGTAAAGAGCAAAGGTGCAAACTTAAACTGGACCTGTGATCTGCACTCCCACAGCATCATATGAGGAGCATAGATAAAAAAAGAAGAGACACTTGTTCTTTGATGTTTTATCATCTCCAAATTTAATATATTTTGTTTAATGTCTACATGTGTTTGTTTTTTTTCTTTATTTTATCTTTTTTTTCCATATATGTGCACCCTCCATGACTGTGTATTGTCCAATTATTTTCTATAATTCAGAATTAGGAGCAAACCAAACCTCCATTTGCTCATAAAAGTGCTTCTTGTCAGCTGTTGGTTATTACTACGATTATTTTTATGGGCTTCGAGCAGCAAAACGTCTTGGCCACATGAGGCTCACATGTCATGACCGAAATAAAAAGCATCACTGCTCAGTTGACCTTTTTTAAACTGTATAACGGGCCTTTGATGTGATCTGGAGTTGTTCTGCTCCTCCAGATGAGATAATGGTCTTTGAAAGCCGTGAAAGGACTCATCTTTTTGCTCTTCATGACTAGATTAGCTCTTATTTTAATGTGCTGACTGTAGTGTTGCCTTTAACGCTAAAATGCTATGCAGTGTTGACAGCTAGCTGCAGCTAGCTGATGGAGGCAGCTTTTTCCCGACAGAATCAAGAAGAATTGTGATTTCCCCAGTGGGTCCAGGTTTTAGCTCCACAGTCAGCTGGCGAGGCTCTTGTGACTGTCTTATCAGCATTTGCCGCTCTATTACGTGACGTGAACAGACTTCCCACAAAAATTAACCCGAGGGAACATATTTTCTATTTGCCTGCTGCATGCTCTCAAACTTTTGTCCTCTTTATCTCTCTTTCTGTCTTTCACACAAGCAGCAAAGCCCCACAAACCCACACAGACTGACATTATCTGAACGTTGAAGATTAATCCGTCTCTCCCCACAGATGCGCTGTCGTGCAGGGTAACAGTGTTTTATGACGCTGTAAATACTTGACATTGTGGGGGTTTTTTTGTTTTTTTTTACTCAGAAAAGAGGGAAGAGGAAGGTTTGCTGTATCATTCAGAACTGGAAAACATGTATAGGTTAATTTCATGTCTTTTTCCCCTTTCTTTTTGTGTCTGTCAAACATGTAAAGGGTATTTATGAAAAGGTGTTTATCATTATCTTTATTGTGTTTAAATGAAAAATACCAGGCTGTTGTACAACCTCACTTCCATAAGTGAGACACTATAAAATGTAAATAAAAACAGAATGCACTGATATACAATTTTAAAAAAAAAAACAACCAAAAAACCCAGAAATATAGAATAAAGAAAACACATCTTTTAAAAGTTGGAGGAGGGTGATGTCGTGCAGCTTCTGCTCTTCCCTCAACAACAGTCCAGATACAACTGGGAACTGAGGAGACCAGTTTCTGGACTTCTGGGAGAAGACAGCTGTCCCCTTCCTGTGTGATATAACACTTGAACTGCTATACAATATTTGGTCTTTTTTGTCATATTTTTCATTGAATAATGCGCCAAATGTTTTCAGCAGGTCTGGACTGAAAGGAAAGCCAGTTCAGCACCTGGACTCTGCGATGAACCGCACGTTTGCAAAGTCTGCAGTGTTGCTGAAAGATGCTGAAACAGACGCTGTCTTGCTCGGAGCGTCTGTTCTTCTAGAACCTTTATGCACCTCTCAGCATTGATGCTTCCATTCCAGTTGTTCAGTCGTTAAACAGTTAAATGACTCATTTTCTACATGCAATATTTGCTATTTAATTGTAAATAAAATATGGGATGATGAGGTTTACCAGTTAGATTTTAACAATGCATCCATTTTTTTGGATGGATGGGGGTTATACAACGTTTTGAAGGAAATTTGCACCTTAGTTGTTGTGTTAAATTCACTGACATGCAACGGTGTAGATCAGCTGCAGGAGCAAAATACATTCATTTTAATTCAAAATAGTTTTGGTGCCAAACTTTAGCTAGTTTTGTTGCCCAAACAAAACCAAAAAGTGAGCGAGGACTAGACTTAAAAAACCACATGGTGAAATTAAGTTTAAAAAAATGAACCAAAGTATGGTGACGTAGTTCAGGACCAGCAGTCTGACCTCCATCTTGACCTTGCTGTGCAGTGTTTGCTGTTGTAAACAACTAAATTCACTAATCTTTAGATGACAGACATCATAACAGAACATAAGGAACAAATGTGGCAGACATCTGCTGTCCTTCGTGCTGGTCCCACAAACATCTCTGGAGGAAGTGCATGAATGAAAACAACTTGACCATGCTAGCACATGCTAGCACATGCTAGCACATGCTAGCACGTGCTAGCACATGCTCGTACTTGTTGACAAATGAAGCAAACAGGGTGGTGTAAAAATCTGCATGTAGGTCTCATAGGTTTACATGTCTTTGGCTACTTTATTGTATCTTCTTCTTTTAGGTTCCTGGCATGCTATTCATTTTCTTTTAGATGAAAATATAGCCATTTATGGAAGTATTTATTTCTTTTATTAGTAAAAAATTCCTTTATGATGCGCCTGCTTACGTTTTATGTACGTTATTTTTGACTAATGTAATTCTTCAGTGTTTTCATTATGATTGACCAAAAATCTCTGTTTAACTGTCCATAAATTGAACCTACAGAAGTCTGTTATCTCTAAAATCAAGTAAATATTTCTCTCTTCGGTGGATGGTATGAAAGATAAACTGGTGTCAGAACTGTGACCATCCTTCTGTCTTCACCAGAACCTCCGTAAGATGGAGCAGGAGTCATCAGAGGAGCCTGTCGGAGACCTGAACGAGCTACAGAATGCTGACTGGGTGAGGAAGCAGACTTCAGACCTCCAGACTCATCTGATCATTTCTCCTGATTAGTCTGACTGAATAACCTAAAGTAGGACTTACATTAGAACTCACTTGAGTGTAATGACAATTATTCAGATAAAGAACTCTAAATCTGTAGGGATGAGAGAACCGCTCAGGAACCAAGATCATAGTGATCATCATGACCATGGTTTCCATTTGCACAGAAAGGTTAATTTACGGTTGAGAATCCAATAATAGCTGGATATTCAGTGGGTTTAGGTGTACTCTGCTGCTTCCCTGTGCTCTAATTCCACTAATGCCCTTTCCTTCATCCGTCAGGCTCGATTCTGGGTTCAGGTAATGAGGGACCTTCGTGATGGAGTCAAGCTAAAGAAGGTGCAGGAGCGTCAGTACAACCCTCTGCCCATCGAGTACCAGCTAACCCCCTATGAGATGCTCATGGACGACATCAGGTCCAAACGCTACAAACTTCGCAAAGTCATGGTGAGTGTCCAGACATGCAGTCTACAATGTGATTTTCAGTTCTCTTTGATGATTAGTTTGGATCAGAAAATAATGCTGCATGCATGCCATCTTTGCTAAATTTCTGTAAAACTAAGTTAGGAACTTGCTGAGAAAGTTAACCATGTAGATAGAGTTGTAACCAGGGTTTAGAAATTAGTGAGACAGAGATTTATTTCTCCAGCACGCAGTATTTTATTTAATGAGTCAAGGAACCAGTGTTCTTATCCTCAGACCGCTGTTCCTCTCAAGGCTCACTGAATAATAACGTACAATAAGATAGAGTGCATAAAGTTATAGGAACTTCATGTAAATAAGACAAAAAAACAGAGATATCCACAAAATTTACAGAAATCCATTAGGTTCATTAGATATTATTGGTAACATTACGTTCATTCGTTTGAAGAATTTTAAATGCTTTGCATCAGTGAATGTAAAATCTAGAGTTTTCCAAATACAAAATTCAGAAAATCAGAAAACAACCCACAGCAGTCAGGGAGAATACACCTGAAGACCTAACCTGATTCTTACCAGCATGAAGCTCCGAGGTTAAATTATATACATGTGGGTTGGGTTACGTCATGTTAGCCGAGGCCGTTGCTGTGTTCGTTTTCAAACCATATTAAGATTTTATACTAAAATATATACTCTTCTTTTAAATCTATGGCTTTTCCTTGAAATTAGTCCGAGTTGTTTCCTTGTTCTCTTTTTTTTTTTTTTTTGTAAACAGTTAAACACAGCAAACAACAGCACGTCAGACCATTTTTGTAATGAATAACCAAAACCCAACAAAATTAAAGCAGCATGACTGTGTAAATATAGTGTCAGAATCTATCAATTATATTGCAAGTCTTGCTTTTTAAGCATCATCAGTAGTAATTTTATTCATGAGTGTTTTTCAAACATTTATTTGTTGATCTCACCAAATCTGTTAGCGTCCTGCTAGCTGCTAGCTGAAGCAGGAAGAAGCAGGTATTGATCATGGATGAAGGGATGGATGTAGTGATGGCCTCCAAAATCAAGTAGCACTTTTCTTCATATGACAGAGAAATTTAAATGTTATCTTTGAAGACTTTGCTGAACTGCACAGACGACGTAAAATGCGGACTAGATTTATATTAATGAACAGGAAGCAGGTGTTTTTCAGACCTCCTGACAGTCACATCACCTTAGACTTCTACAAAAGGAGATCTTAACTCATTTCCACAAAATGATTAAAGATATCTGATAAGGTCCTCTGGGACATTCACGTATGGATCTAAATGAGATTGTCAAATCCCAACTGAAACCCCCGTTTTCTTCTTTTTATTCTAAACTCCGTTTTACTGAGTTTTACACCTTCGTGTCGGCTACAGTGCAAGTGTTGTTCATAGTTTCCATTTTTAATTGTTTCTGTTGTTCTTCTGTGCTTATATATAAATGACTTAACCTGGCTAATTACAACAAATCATTCCAAAGGCGTTAAAATGAAAGAAAAATGAAACAGAATTTAAATAAATTCAGTTAATAAAAAACAACAATTTAAATGTATAATAAAATCACCCAAAAAAAATGATTGGACAGGAAAAGGATGAAAACAGAGCCTGGAATAGATGAGTGAAAACAGTGCAGTAAACTTGGAAAACAGCAGAGTTTTCAGTTTAAATTTTAAATGCGTCTAGATTTGGAGCATGTTTAATCACAGTTTATCAAGTTTATTCCATCTATGTTCAGCAGAGATAAATGTTTGGTCCTAACTGGAGCTTCTACCAGCTAACTGCTACCTAAAGATCTCAGAGCTCTACTGGTTTATGTTCTACTGGAAGATCAGTGATGGATTCTGGCCCCAGATTATTCAGTGATCACTTTAAAGTCTATTCTGTAGGTCACCGACCAGCAGTAATGTGTTCAGTTCTTCTGGTTCTTGTGAGGACTCTGGTATGAGCTGAAGCTGTCTGATTGGAGATAAAAGATCATCACAGTAGTCAGTCTGCTGGAGATGAAGGATGAATGAGCTTCTCTAAATCAGCTCTGGACGTCAGATCTCTGACTGGAGATCAGTTTGAGGATGTAAAAAGCTGTCTTAGTTCCAGCCTTGATGTGGCTGCTGAAGTTCACATCTGAGTCAGTTAAAACTACAAGATTCTGAACCTGGATTTAGTCTTGATCCCTCTGGATTCAAGCTGGCAGACAACTCTCATTCTGTCTATTTAGTTACCAAATAGAATTATTTCTGTCTGATCCTGATTTAATAGTTTGTCTACGTTGTCTCCTGGTTTGTTCTGTTGTGGCAGGTCAATGGAGACATCCCACCAAGATTAAAGAAGAGTGCTCATGAAGTCATCCTGGAGTTCATCAGGTCCAGACCACCTCTTAACCCTGTAAGTATGATCGTCTCTGGACTTCAACATAAAACTTGCATCCTTTAGAATAGTCCAGTGAGTTGGTTTGGTGTTTGAGGATTGAGTAAGGTTCTGGTTGAACAGTATTTTGTCAACTGCACCAGTCTCCGTGTCTGCAGGGTAATTTTTTGGTTCATCAAATATCAGAAATCCAGTTTCATTAGCATTGTCTGCTGTTCAGTGTATCGATAATTGTTCATTAAAGTATGGAATATATACAATGAGTCCTTGAAAAATATGAAAGCTGAAGCTTTGTAATTCAAGTTTTACTGTATGTGAATAAAGTTGGGAGCTGTGTTCCTCACACGCTGCTGATATAGACCTCTGTGGCGAGTAACATGCCTGCTGCCAGTGGCTCCTGCTAATCCCAGTCACCCACCATCAACCTGTTCCAGGTGTCGGCTCGTAAACTGAAGCCTCAGACTCAACCTCCTCCCACGCTGCACGAGCGCATCCTTGAGGAGATCAAGGCAGAGAGGAAACTCCGCCCGGTGTCACCTGATGAGGTCCGCAGGGGGAGGCTGGGTAAGGGAGCCCATCATTTAGTGCACATTTGGTCATACTTAATTGTTGAAGCCAATCACATACAGATTTTTTCTTAATAATGCCTTTGTTTTAAGCTGTTTTAGTTGCTTTTACACTTTATTACACTATCGTTTATTTTTTCTTCAGCTGTATCTGATGCCACCCAGCCTTTTTGTGCTGCTACCAACACCTAATAATGTTCTGTTGAGTTACTGTTTGCAGCAGAGTGAAAGTTGAACACAAAATAATGCTAAATGCCTGTATCTATTTTTATTCCTGCGCACTTAAACCAGTGCTGCGTCTGAATGTCGGCTATCTGGACCCATTGGCTGTGAAATGTGGCTTGAAATGTCCCACCATCATTGAGGCGCTACATGTGATTGAAGCCAGATAATGTGCTGTTTTCCTGCAATATTTTCCAAATAAAGCAGATTGCTTCTTTTTGTCTCTTTTAAGTCTTGCCTTAGAGGAACAATCTTTTTTTAAGAGGTTTTATGTGGAGTACTTTCAGTAGGTCTCGTCTTAGCTGCAGTAGACGGCAGTCAAAGTGCTCTCAGTTTGGGGACCAGCTAAGCTAATAGCTGCTTGGAATAAAGACCACAGATAATCTGCTCAAAACAGGGACACAAGAAGAACAGATCTTTCTGCATTTAAAGTAGCATGAGCCTCAAAGCTTTCACAGCAGTTTCAGACTATAAAGTCTATGTTTTGGGTCTTATAACACTGGGGTTTTGTAACGTGGTTCGTGTTGCAAAGTGAATGTCCCATATTTGAAAAAAAAAAAAGACTGCAAACATGACACAGCGTAGAAATCCCTATAAGGCCCTATAAAAATCCCCATGTCAGCCTGGCCAGCCATAACCATAACTTGTGAAAATTCTCTTTCATCAAAGGCGTATGCGCCTTATCCACTCACAGCTGTTACCACCAGAGCAGATCTGAACCAGAACCAACATTCTGATGAAAAAACTGGTGCTCCTCCACAACGCACCAGTTTGGATGATATTAGAGTGGTTCTCGTCTCCAGAGGCAGTTTCTACCACATCTGATGGTACATAACAGTCACATCCAGAGGAACCAGACTAAGCTATTGTCTTGAAAGGGAAAAGAACTGGGATGACTGGTCAGGTTACTGAAATGTATGACAGTGAGCTGTTTTATAGGTGTAAATTCTCTCTTTCTGATCAGCTGTTAGCTTAGCGCCATATCAGATGAATCCCTGAATAAACAGCACTGCGACCACTGCTTACTGCATGCAAGACACAAACTACTACTACTTTCACATGAGCCACTTAAAAAAAAAAGATGCCCCTTTAATGTTCTTCCTAAGCACTAGCAGTAGGCCTAACTGTCCCGCCCTGACTGTTTCTCTTTGCAGTAACTCTGCCACTTAGCATGTCTTTCAGTTTGGCAATGTCAGGTAAAGTCTCTCTCGCTGCTTACCTGGCTTTTTATCGTTTTCTGTTATATTGTGGCTGCTCATCTTGCTCTGTCTGCTCACACATGTACATACCACATCAGCACACTGCACACATCTCATGTCATGTCATGCTTCTGTGGTTAATGATGGATGGTTGTTGTGAAACATGGAAAAGTGGGACACTGTTCAGTAGGAGGATGCCCAGGAGAGAAAACGGACATGCTGAGCAGCAGAATGGATACCTGTGGAGGCTGGGATCTGTAGCTCTGTAGGGGGAAGGGGGAGCATGGGGGAGTTATTACTTAAGGGAGACATACATACGCAGTATAGTTGTGTTCAAAATAATAGCAGCGTGTTTAAGAAGAATTAAAAGTCGAAATCCTGATAATGACTTTTATTTCCATACACACAAATGCATTGGGACTCATTCTATTCTAAAGCATGCCACGAAGAAAATACTTTACTGTTTACTTTACAGAAAGTGAAGAAAACAGAATATTAGGCTGTATGAAAATAATAGAAGTGTGAAGTTCAGTTAGTGAGGTCATTTGTTCTGTGAAGAAGAAAGAGGATGACAAACGCAGCAAATGTTGTACCTGCTGGTTAGTGTGTTTTTCTGAAAATAAGTAAAATGGATCATTCCAGACATTATTCAGAATTCAATTCAATTTATTTATATAGCGCCTATTTACGACAGTCATCTCCAGGCGCTTCTCTAGGTCAGAAGAACAGTGTACTTTGATCGAGGAGTTGATTGGAGATGGAAAACAAATAAAGAAGTGCAGTTACAACCATCTCAACTGCTTTAAAATGGCAACTAAAACCAGAGAAATGTTTAAGAAAATGGATAACTACTTGGATGGAAGAATAGCCAAAATGGAAAAGACAATTATGAACCACAAGGTGATCAAAGAAGATCTAAAGTTACCTGTAAATACTGGAACCATTGAAGGCCCATATGTGAACATCCTAGTGTTGAAAACTCACAGAGTTTGTCAGACAACACACTGACTGGCTCAAAGAAAAATGAAGCGACAATTTGTGGAACGATGACAACAATATTGTTCTTTTGGGGTTCGGGGGCCACAGGCAGTTTATCAGACGACCCCCAAACACTGAATTCAAGCCACAGTACACTGAAGACAGTGAAGCATGGTGGCGCAAGCATCATGTTTGGGGATGTTTGTCACACTGTAGTGTTGGGCCTATTTATCACATTCCAGGAATCGTGGAAGAGCTCGTGTTGTCTTATGTTGAAGAGGAAATGCTCTTGAAATTGTTGTTTCAACAAGACAACAACGCCAAAAAACATGAAATGCAGTGAAATTGTGGAATGAGGTCCAGTCATCCAGAACTGGAATCCAGTCCAGGACTGGAATACCTGTTGACAGGTGGCAGAGGTTGGTCAACTCCATGAACTCAGATGTGAAGCAGTTCTCAGAAACAACTGAATATTAGTTCAGTGGTTCAGTGGATTTAGATTCTGAATTATTTTCCAGTGAGGCTTATATGTTTTGAAAATGGTTTCAAACTTTCAATTCTGTTGTGTTAGCATCAAATGTTTCTTTGAGGACTTAATTCAGTGGTTGGATCTGCAGTATTTAACTCCTGAAGAAAAATCTTATGGTCATTGCCTCCCATCTCTACCTTCATGGAAAAAGTACCACCTTTGCTAAGTGCAAAATCTCTTAAGAGTAATGCTGTAATGTGAATCTGAAGTGGAAATCTGCTGCCAGCTATGAAATCCGGGAATGAAAAAGAACATTTTGTAGAGCGAGGCCCTCTGTTTCTTTGAGTATAATCAACTTTACACAACAGAGCCTTTCATGTATCACAGTGACTTTGCAGAATTGAATCAGCTTGCAAATGGACCAGTGTGCAGCATTCTGCTCTGGAAGACTCTGTGAAGCACAGGTTGTCATGACGAGCTGTATCCAGCCAGCAATGACAAGTGCTTTCCTTTAGACTTGATGATACAGCTGAGGGGACGCTGCCAATGCAGGCAAAGCAGATTAAAGCAAACCCCACATCCTCTCCTACCGAACCAGTGTCTCACATCACACCACAACTTTTACTTGTGTTATTGCCACATGCTTCCTTTCTCATGATGTCCAATGATCTGTGTGTATTTTCATGAGCAATCTTTCCTCCGCGTTTACTCATCCTCAGGCATCCGTATTTTAAGGGGCCTGTTAAATACTCTGTGGTACTTTTATCAGCATGACAAAGTTTTAATCTGTACCTAGAAAGTTCAGTTTTGAGAAGGAATACAGGATTAAAGCTGAGCTGCCTCCTACATGTTGGGGATATATCATATACTAATGGAACTATTTCTCAGTCCTAGGCTGTATATTACAAGTCAAATTATCTTTCCAGTCTTCCCAGTTATAACAGCTGAAAGCAGTGTTGGTGTCTGGTCATTCATAGTAGACAACAATCAGTGCATCGAGCTGTTGTTGGCTGAGGAAAATGCTGCCAAAATTCTGAAAACTCTGAGAAATCTCTGTAGGATAGGGACTACCGTTTGCATGTCTGTGATGTTCAGGCTCTCAGATGGAAGTGCATTTGAAACAGACATGATTCTGTAAATCAGTGCATGAGCTCACGAGTGTTTCAGCAAATTACTGTCGCCATGCCACCCACAAATGCAGCTTCTTTATTTTATAGGTAGGTCTCGATTTTACAAAAAAAAATTGTAGCAATTATAGCTAAATTTTATGACAAAAATTAAAAAAAAAAATTGTGATGTGCCAAACTGTATAATTTAAGGACAAAAAAGTGTGATTTCTTTAGCATACCCTAGCATAACGCAACAAATCCAGTCTATGATATGCATGAGCAATATCCTGAAATCTTCCTGAACTGATAGGTAGGCAAAAAAAAAAAAAAAGCAAATCTTCTTAGCCACGATTGCCGAATGCAATTTT
>JBAMYA010000008.1:3579581-3625019 GCA_037176975.1 Arrhamphus sclerolepis
CTGCAAAGGGACCAGGACCACTGATCCGTGTAAAGGAAAGAATGAATGGGACCATGGATGGGGACATTTAGAGTGAAAACCTCCTTCCATCAGCAGTACATTGAAGATGAAACGTGGCTGGGTCTTTCAGCAGGACAATGGAGAACTGGTACAACTGGTGGCTGAATAAATACTTTTCCTCCCTACTGTATATTGTTTTTCTTTGCTTCTCTATCTGCTAAAAAAGAAGCAAAAACCCCTGCTAAGGGTTACAATCAACCAGTTCAACAAACTCCAGATGTGGACATGAACCTGACAATTTTAATTCTGAACTCACATAGAGTTGAGTTGACAATAACTGGTGTGTGTGTGTGTGTGTGTGTGTGTGTGTGTGTGTGTGTGTGTGTGTATGCATGATCATGTAGAACAAAGGCAAATTCACAGTTTTGGATCAACACATTTTGTACCTTTGACGTATTATTTTTTGTTCTGTCATTCTTCTTTAGATCGTAAATTTCTCTCCAGTCATCTTAGAGGAAAGGATCTCTCGCTGTCATTGTCTCTGAACTAGACGTAATTTGGCTTGAGAAGACAGCTAGTCCATGTGTACATATATATATATATATATATATATATATATAAATATCTGGTATTTACTTTTCATTAAATAGTTTCATCAGTGATTTGAAAATGCTTTTTCATCAATACTTTTACAGCTAAGTATGTACACCCCCCACTCCCCCAACATGCTATAAGCTTTGTATGTTTCATAGCAACTCATCCTTAATGTTTTCATTATTATATTTCAATGACAATAATGATCAGATTGATTTCAAATTTTATTAATTTTTATTTTATTTTATTTTATTTTTTTTGGGGGGGTGGAGGTTATCAGTGATGTTTATTATTACAAACATTACTTTCATGTAATTAGCTGTGTGGCTGTGCCTGGTAGCAGAACATGGAGCTGAGTTAATATTGCTGAGCTTTTCTTTTAATTAGACGAGTAGCGTTTGCTCTCTCTCTATGTGTTTTCTTTTTTTTCTTTTTTTTTTTGTTATTACAAATCACAGAAGAACAAAAAGGCTCTCTCCCAAAGTGTCTCTACTGGGCATAAATCTCAGAACACTAAGGATGACCCATCCCTCCCATCCTCTTCCCTGCTTTCTCCTCTGTATCCTGCTGTCAAGGATTTTGTGTCAATTAAGGATCAAAGTTGGAAGTGTTCCACAGCAGGGCAAAGCAGTATCTGAATCGCTGCCCAACAACAGGTCCACTGGAGTATAGAATGGATGCCAGACACACTGTTCAGATAACAGACCATCAGCTGGATATCTGGATGATGAACTGTCCTGATCCCAAGCCAGCACAACTCCACCACTTTACTACATACTTCCAGATCTCTGCATTCACAACACTGCAGTTAGAAGTGAAACTTCAGTTCAATTCCATTTATTTATACAGCGCTTATTTACGACAAGCCATCTCTAGGCGCTTTAGAAACCCAGAGCTTGACCCCCGAGCACATGGCAACACCATCAGTGGCAAGAAAAAACTCTCTCATGGGAAGAAACCTGGACCAGAACCTGGTTCTAAGGGGGACCCTCCTGCTGAAGACCAGCCAAAGAAGGATGCAAACTCATTCCATCTATTCTGAGTCATAAAATCAGGACCTGACTGTGTGGGGGGGTAGTTAGTTTCTCAACAGTGGCAAAACAAGATAAGAGAAGAAGATAACAAGATTCTGCACTGCTTTTCAGCACAACAAAGAGATATTCAAATAAATCAAAATCACCACGTTTTAACTGTCGACACTGAAATGAGTCTCTAAATAAGGCAGCAACTCCACCACGTTTCCTGTTTGTTCCAGGAACATTCAGTGAGTTTGGAGGCTCTGACTCAATGAGAGCTGGTCCTCTGGTACTGCTGTCTTTCATTCCCATATAAACCACTGTTGAACAATTAAATCAAATCAAGTAAAGGTTGTTTTTTTTTGTTTTTTTTAAATAAATACTTTGGTTAATCTTAGTTTCAGCAGATGAGAACGGTAATAAAGGATCTTCAATCTGCCACAGACTATAGTTGAACAAGGTGGCCTGCAGCCAGGAGGTCTGAACTTTGATGCAAAGGTGCGCAGAGAGTCCACGGACCTGGAGGACCTGTTTATCGCCCACATCGGAGCCATGGATGCTTTTGCAAGAGGACTTAGAAATGCCGTACGCATCATTGAGGACGCAGTAATGGCTGGCATGCTGAAGGTATGTGTGCATCAGCGCGTTACTTTAACTTTGCTTTTGCACAGTATTAGAGCTAAACATGTCATTTATGGCCAACATCACACAGGAGCGATACTCCAGCTTCAGTCGAGGTTTGGGGAAGAAGGTGGAGGATGGTTCTGCCACTTTAGAGGAGATGGAGGTAAGTACCTCGTCTTGCTAATCTTTCGTTATTACTTCATAATATTTCTCCTTTTAATTTCATGTTTAACAGCAGTAAGTAGTCTGAGCGCGAGAGACTGACCCCCAAATATTGATTTATTTTATGATTTCAGGATTTCATCAAGGAACACGGTGAGCCGAAAGTAAAATCAGGGAAGCAAGAAAAATATGAGTCCATCTTCAATCATTACATTTAATTAGAACGTAACTGTGTTTGTACTTTGATGGTGATGTAGAAGGCCACACAGTTGTAAAATGCTACTTTATCATAAACGGTGTCTGTAGCTTTGCCAGAATTAAAAGTTTATAATTAACCATGTTAGCGATGAATCGCTGGTGAAACGTGAATCAACGTGTTTGTAGCGCTGCAGAAACAACAACAGATCATCTGTCTGTGTCGAGGCTGATGAGTAAAGTTTGTATTGAAACAGACACTCAAAGTCGTGACAAAAATCAGCTTTACACAGTTGATCATCAGCAGATGTTTGCAGCTGAATGATTATTGAGATACATGTTTTTAGAGCTTAAGTGAAGAGAGTAAAATCAACACAAAGTAAATGTTGAGAGGTCACATACAGCAATGATTGTGTCTGATAATTAAAGAAATAATGATAATTATTTGTGTTGATTGATTTCTTTGAACTTCCTGGTCAGTACCAAGCAGGAGCTCCAGCTCACATACGGAGAACCTCGCTGTTCATTATCTATTAACCCAGAGAGCAATGATCCTGAAGCAACACACTCAGCCCACATCAGGAGACCCTGCATGACCAAAGTGCTCAGACAGCCTGTGTGGATTTCAGGAGAACCAGTAATAAGTCAAACAGGATTTCCATCCGGGTAGAAGAGGTGGAGGTGGTGGAGGAGTGTAAATACCTCACCTGGACAACAGGAGACGCATCACTGATGCCGTTTAGAAGAAGGATCAGAGCAGATTTTACTTCGGTTTCAGACAGATTTTGCAAATCTTCTCAGTCTGTTGTGGAGAGTTCAGTCCATCTGTTGGAGGAGCAGCATCAGAACCAGGGACTTAAAAAAACCCTCAAACTGAAAAAGAAGACTGACTCAACTAAACCTTCAAAATCTGATTTGGAAACATTTTTGTCTAAAGGGAATCTAAATAAAGGAATCACAACAGAAATGATTGAGTTGCTTGTATCTAGCTCTGCTGAGACCTCAGAACAGAAACGTTTAGCCTGGAGGCGACTCGGGAACTGGCAAGTCAGCTGACGACTGGGAACTGACAAGTCAGCTGACGACTGGGAACTGACAAGTCAGCTGACGACTGGGAACTGACAAGTCAGCTGATGACTGGGAACTGGCAAGTCAGCTGACGACTGGGAACTGACAAGTGCTAAAGCTCACAGCCAATGAGTCAACACCAGATTGATACTGTTACAACATAACTGGCTGATGAGAACGTATATTACACCAGTTAAGCTGAACAGGTGCAACAATAATACTCCAGATATATGTACAAGGTCTGTGGAGGAAAAAAGAACGTTCTAAAATGAAACAGTAATGAATCCTGTTTTTTTCATCCAAGGACAATATTCAACACATCACAAGTAAACTGAAAGTGAGCATGTGCTTATATTTATGAGGCTTTTGCAAGCTAAAAGAACGATAGTGATTCTTTGGAAAAACAAACATGTGGACCAACCCTTGAGCTTTGGGTGAAACAAATGCTAACATTTTTCCTGTCCAGAAGGTGGCTTATGTGCAAAAAGGGAAGACTGAGTTATTTAAGAGAGTACAGGAATCCTTTACGCCAGCTCTATAATTACAGTAGATTTGGGCAATAATGTGGAACAGATGTATGTAAACCTCACAGTTTCAAAGGCAAAGGATGGCAGACGTGTGAAAATGTAAATAAAGATATTGTTGAAAAAATAAATAGAGAAGGCTGACTGTTCTGGAGCCTCTGGGGCTGATCGTTGCTGAATCAGAGTTGTGTACACGAAGTTGAGGGTTTTATACGGAGCATCTTCAGTTGAGAGGATTCTTCACATCTGCAGCAACACAGACCTCTGCAGGAGATCCTTCCTGAACACAGCTGGAACCTTCAGGAATGAATCTTTGAAGAGACTGAGTCACAGTTACTACTAATTTCCCCTCTGTGATTAATACAGTAGAGTTCAATCAGCTGAACTGGAAAAGGGTTTGAATTATCAGGGTTTTTTCTAGAGTTAACACATCCTGATCAAAAGACATGTTTATTGTTAGAATTTATGTCTTGTTTAATTTTTTTTTTCTCTTTAGCTTGACTGGAGAAAATACTTTGGAAGAAGATAAACAGCTGGACTGGTCCCTTTTACTCGTTAATATGAGTAACACTTTTGTTCTGTTGTTTTATTGTTTTACTCTGGTGGGATACGACAGTAACATCATTCATGATCTCTCTGTATTTCATCACATGGATGAATTCACATTTTCAGTTTTAATTTTAATGTTCAGCTTTGGTGAAATATCTTCAAGAACAAAGAAACGGAAGTCCAGTTGCCTTCAAGCCTCCAAGTGCTCCCATCACCCCCTGTATGACTGAACATCTGGACCAGTGTAAAGCTGGAGTTATTAACTGGAGTCATCAACGCAGTGCCATTGCTGCTTGTCTAATTCAAAATACAGTTGGCACAAAGGTCATGTCTGGTCGTAACTGCAGCCTCACAGGCAAAAACGCTGGGGTGCTGGCTGAAATCTAAAGCAACAAAATAAAAATGATGTGCAAAACTCATTAGCCCATATTTTATTCACAATAGAACACAACTAACTATAAATGTTTAGACTGCAGGAATGTAGCATTTAAAAAGATAAAAACATAATGATGGCAGCAGCATGGAACATTTGGGACAGCGATGCTGACCTGTGTGCAGCATCCTCTCCTCTTTTAACAACAGTCCATATACGTCCAGGAGCTGAGAAGACCAGCTGGAGGCTTGAAAGATCAGCGCTTCATTCCAGATGTCCATGTTTCTAATGACTAAACCTGAAGGTCTGAAGATCACAAGGATCTAATAGTGATTTTTGTCTTTGTTCCATGTGATTTCTAGAGATTCTTGGGGCTGGCATTATCTGGATTTTGAATCCGCACTTGATGGGAATTAAATGGATTATAGCTGGATTACAATGAAAGGAGTTAAACTGGAATATAATTGGACTGGATTATCTGGTTTGCCTTCCATCTAAAGTTCCTGAAAAAAAACGTTTATTGTGAATTGGTACTCGTCACACAAAGCAATTAGGACTGAATCTTCTGATCATTTATATTTAGAAGATTCAATTCAATCTGCAAAAGCATGGTGTTTGTCAGTGAAGAAAAATAGGTACATTTTAAAAGTTAATCGTTTGGAAAATGAATCAAATTCAAAAAAATCAAATTTTCTTGTACAAGAAACATCTGTTCAGTTAGCATAAGGAAGGTGCAAATATTTCACAAAAATGTAAAAATGTAAAAACAGAACATGACACCACATCACGTGAGCCCAACATATTCTAAGTTTTTTTTTATCATGTTGTGGCAAATTTTTATTTCCCAAACAGCACCAGGGAGATGGTCAACATCACAGAGGTTTATTCCACTGGTGCACAAGGAGGAACTGTCTCAGATGGTCAAACAGACGTCCTTAGAGTCCCCCGAACAGTCCTGGGACAGGGACATTTATACTGGTTTATCTTTGCATTCTTGCATGTCTCAACAACCATACGTGTCACACAGACACAGGACGATCATAAACCAGGAGCTTCAGCCTGAGACCTTGGCAGCCTGATAAAGTGTAGTGAAGCTCGTGTAAACTTCTGTCTGTCCCTTTCTTGTCTCTGCTGCCTACGTAATTACTCTTGTCCACTGTGATGGTTAGATTCAAGGACACTGCTCTCAGCTGGGACACTTGGTTCTCTGAAATCTTCACTTAGATTCTGAAGGTATAGCCTATGTGTCTTTAATAACTACGGAACATAACTGAGTGCAGACTAATAAATGAATAAACCTAAATGTAAGTAAATAAAATAAGTATCTAAGTGTAATTAACAAATTTCCCTCCACACAAAACATAATAGAAAATCATTTCTTTTTTCCTGTGTAAATGTGTAGCGTAGATGGTGAGATATTAAAAATCTTTTCAGCAGACTTTATTGCTCAGGTCTAATGACTGCTTGGGGGCGTGACCTGACCTGCACGTTCTTCTCTTTAATTCTCACCAGAATGCATTATTCTACAACATGTCAGACTGAGGAACATGATTCTGAACTCGTTTCACAGTTTTTACACTTTTTTTCAGATTGGTAACCCTAACCCTGCCTTTACTTCTGAGGAAGCCTTTCTAAGATGTCTTTTCTTTTTTTTTTTTATACCTGATCATGACCTGTTGAGGGTTAATCCAGTTTGTTCCAGGATGATCCTTCAGATGTTTCTTTTCAGTGACAGTTAATTAGTTTTATATCCTTTCATCACTCCTGTTCAGTGAGTTCAGATTTTTTATGAAAAGGTAAAATGTCTCACTTTCATCAGTTAATGTTTTCTGTTGAATAAACAGATGGTTGTATGAGGTTTGTAAATCACTGCAGTCTGTTTTTAACTTGATTTTACACCCCATCACAACTTTTTTTCTTTTTTTTTAATGAGTTAAAACATGTAGCCTCTCTATTATTATCTGGCTTCTCCTGTTTCATTTTATCCATTATCTGTATTTTGTTTGGTTGAAGAATCTTATGTGCAGCTACTTCTAGGATGTTACATTTTTATCAGACAGTTCAGACTCATATTCTGACTCTGACTCGCTAAAACCAGGAGCTCTGTCTCTGCTCTTTTCTTCTGATTTTAAAAGTGAACCCTCCTGTCAATGTTTGCAGATATTTCTCATCTGGACTGTTATGACAGGAATAAAACACGCACCTTCCATTGACATCACATCATACTACCATCCTGCGGGACCGCCGACCAATCAGCGGGTGAGAGGAGGACCCGTGCTGATGCGACCGTCCAATCAGCGGATAGCGTGAGCTCTGCTCACCGGCACGTCACTTCTGATTGGATGGCTGAGCAGGGAGAGGCGGGATGTAAAAAAATAACCTGCGTGTTTCTCATTATAATAAAATATTCATCTGCATCTCCCTGAACAAGTGATCATGAGTTAAACAGACAACTGCTGCTTAGAAGGGTCATTACTAACAAAGGCTTAAAAAAACAAAAAAAACCAACATTTTTTTTGTCAGCTCAAGGAAGAACTGGTTCTTACTTTTGTATTTTTATTACTTTGATTTTTTACAATTAGTATTTAAAAATGTGGACCTTCCTGGGAGTAGCAACCTTCACATATCTTTACAAGAAATCCAACTTGGTCCTGAGTTTCGCTCTAAATGAGCTGGCCTTGACCGCAGCCTTATTTCTGACAGCAGGGCTGCTGATTTCATACATCAGGTTTTTTCGTGGACACAAACTCTCAGTTTCTCAGGTTTTTCATCTGCCTTTGAGCGTCTTGTCTTTTATACCAGCCATCAATCACCTGATCCCTGAGACTGCGACACAGAGGAGCAAGAAAGCTGAGAGCGGCCACAAAAAGGTGAGGACCTTTTAATTATGACAAGAAAGAAGGCGAGGGGGTGCAGGCCTACCCCGCCCTGTTCAGCTCATGCACGTTCTCATTTATCTGGTAAGAAATATTTTAGGAAAGTCTGGAAGCTCTTTTAAGCATGTTAGAGGTTCAGGACTGTGCAGATGCGCAGGACCCCCCAGAGCCACTAGGGCCCCCCAAGCTGCAATCCCACTATGAAGCATTTAGGTAAAGAGACTCTAAGTTAACATTTTTAAGGACGTCACGGTGAAGTATGTAAAATAAGTCTTCTATGCTGTCATCTGAAAAGTTTTGCTTTTCTGCTAATATGCAAATTTATAAAGACAAAAACATTTTCACGACTAATTAGCAAGTTCATGAAGTCAGAAATCCTTAGTTTATTATTATTCACATTTGTGAGTTTATGAAGTCATAATTTATGTTTTTTGTTTGTTTTCCCTGATATATATACATACATATATATGTATACATATATATGTGTGTGTATATATATAGCTATATGTAGGCTATATAAATGATTTCCTCGCATAGTCAGTGTTCTTCTCAGTCTGACTCTCAGGTTTACTTTGCCATCTCAACTTGAACATCTTTTTAAAGTCTAAAAGTTCAGCTTGGATCAAAGTCTTTGAGTCTTAGAAATCAGGGGCCTCCTAAAGGTTCGAACCAGCCATGACTGGCAGTAATAAATGCTGTTTTCATGATTTCATTGTTTGCAGACTAAGAGAACAAGAAAAAGAACAGAGGCTGAGTGCCTCGCGTCAGCATCTGGCTCCTCGGTGGCCCCGGAGCCAGATGTGGTGATAATAGGGGCCGGAGTGCTGGGCTCAGCGATGGCAGTGGTCTTGGCCAGGGACGGCAGGAGGGTGACAGTGGTGGAGAGGGACCTGAAGGAACCTGACAGGATAGTGGGGGAGCTGCTGCAGCCTGGGGGGTACAGGGCTCTCAGAGACCTGGGCCTGGAAGGTGGGAACTTGTCTGTCATTTTCTCTGTTAAAAGTCATCTAAAAAAAAAAGTCATCTGCTTATATTTTTCTTTCTGGGATATTTAAGTATTGAGGCCACTGTAGACCTGGTCCAGTAAAAACCAACAAACTAACAAAAACCTAGATCAGACAACAGTTACAATCTCTCATTGTGTTTCTTTTGTTTTACCTGGTAGAAGGTGGAACTGTCACAAACGCTGGCTTGCATTTTCAAAAACATTGCAAAGGTTTAACATATCCGTAATACAGCTTTTAAAAAAATCTTTATTATTTGACAGATAATATTATCAGGTTTTGAGTACTTCTGCTTGTGATTTGAAAATTCTTTACTCTGTCTGTGAACTTCCAAAAAAAGAAAAAGTTAATTTCCTTCATTTTTTGGTCAGTTAAATTACCTTAAAGGCCCAATAATAATGAGAGAGAGAAAAAAAACACACACAATTCTTAGACTGCTCAAATCTTTATTACTTTTCTCTTTGATAGACAAATATGATTTAGAATAGAATATTCATTTGTGAAAATGTTAATTTCATTTGAAAAAGCACAAGCCTACGGGGGTGAAGAGGTCAGCAGCTCGAGCTGTCAGCTGGTTAAGTGAATATGCTAAATGAGCAGGACAGACTTTTAGCATCGAGCACGACAACGCTGGTATTCTTTCAGTTCAAATTGTAGAAAAAAAAAAACAGAGTCCAGAGTTTAACCTCGTTAAGAATCTTTGGGACGTCCTGGAGAAGACCTGCAGCAGTTCAATAATCACATGATCAATACAAGCTGCTGGAAACAAGTGAAACGGAAATAAATGTTGTGACATTGAATAATCTTATTGAAATGATGCCACAGTGACTTTCAGCCATTATGAAAGCTAAAGGTGGCCCATCTAAACATGAGAATGCTTTTCTCCATACGGCTCTTCAACCACTGCTCCTCATCCTCGTGTTGTTTTTGGCCTCAGGTTCAGTGGAGGGTTTGGACGCCCATCTGGTGAATGGTTATGTGATCCATGACATCGAAAGCGGCTCACAGGTGGAGATCCCTTACCCTGAGGTGGAGGGAAGCATCCAGTGTGGACGAGCTTTCCATCACGGTCGATTCATCATGGGCCTCAGGAAAGCTGCCATGGCTGAGCCAAAGTGAGCAGGTTTGAAGGGAGACGTGTCAGACCAGCAGGATCAGTTTAAACCTGGTTTCAGTTCAGTTCAGGAGACGTGACCTACGCTTAAACTCCCTACGTCAACAGAAAAATGTCTCCTTGAATAGTTGCTAGTGTGACCTGTGACCAGGTGTTTCTAACTGCTAAATTGTGCCCCCCAGTGTCACGATCATGGAAGGCACCGTGAGCAGTTTACTGGAGGAGGATGGCTGTGTCACTGGAGTCCAGTACAGAGATAAAGAAACTGGAGACATCAAGGTGAGAAGCGGGGACTCTGATTTTTTATTTTTATTTGTTTTTGGCTCCTGTCACCTCACTGAAAACCTGTTTAACTGGCAGGAGATCCATGCAGCTCTGACTGTGGTGGCCGACGGATGTTTCTCCAAATTCAGGAAGAGTCTGGTCTCTGGGAAAGCTCAGGTGTCCTCTCACTTTGTCGGATGTTTGATGAAGGTAGGGAGAGCACCACCTCCGATGTGGAATCGACTGGTTCTGCTTTTTGTTTGTGAAATCCCAAAACACTGGTTTCAACTTCTCAGGTGTAATGTGAACATATATGAAATATCTGGAAGTAGTTTACTGGCTACTGAAAGAGTTAGCCAGAGAAACCAGTTGACTGACTGGGCAGTGATGAGAGTAACTGCTAACTGAAGCATTTGATGGACCACTTTGTCAGAATTATGACTATTATGTGGAAAACCTTTGTTGCTACTTTAGGTTACCAGCGAGCTGTTATGAGTAACATAGTTTGTCTAAAAACATAAAATTCAACTTTAAGTGGAGTAAAAAGATCCAAAACTATGAGTAGAAAAGATGCAGCTTTGTAGATTTTACATAAACAAATAAATTAGATTATGATTTTCCCATAAAAGAAAAGCTTTTATCCGTTATCCAGGACTGGTAAACAGGTGTGTTTATCTGCTCAAACCTTAGACCAGAAACCAAGGCAGCTTCAGCTCAAATCTGAGAGGACTAAGTAAACGAGTAAACCAGTAAACTAAGCTAGAATGTGCTCCTCTGTCCAGGATTGTCCCCAGTTCAAAGCCAACCATGCAGAGCTGCTGCTCACCAACCCCAGCCCCGTGCTCATCTACCAGATCTCGTCCTCTCACACCAGAGTGCTGGTAGACATCAGAGGGGAGATGCCACGTGACCTTCCAGCGTACATGGCTGAGAAAATATACCCGCAGATGCCAGGTAAACTAAATACATACTACTTTCCTCTTTTGTTGTTGTAGTGATACAAATGTGAGTTATGTGAAGCTGTGAAACATCCAGACGGCTGCTTTCACTGGAGGATCTGACATTCATGCTACGATCTGCTATTCTGCTGAAATATCAAAGCCTCGATATCAAAGCAGCAGCTCCAGTAACCTGGACCAAGATCCAGCTGGAGCGGTGGAGTCGGTCACAATGATGCATTGTTGAACACATGTTCAGGCACCAAAAGGAAAAGGCTTTTCTTCTGAATGTTCCCAGCATGCACCTGCAGGTTTTCATCTTCACAGCCGGACATCTGATGGACCTCCTGCGCCGTCTTTTTCTCTCTTTTTTTCCAGAGCATCTAAAGGAGCCTTTCATGGTGGCGCTACAGAACGATCGACTGAGGTCCATGCCTGCCAGCTTCCTGCCCCCCTCCCCCGTCAACAAGCCAGGTACTCGAGTCTTATTGACCCGTTTCTGCCCCGAGATGCCAACAAAGATTAATTGATCTCCTTCTAACTTGTGCTCTTCGTGATGCATGGTACTTTGGTTGGTAGTTTCTAGGATGTCATTACTGTCCAAGCCGCTTTCTTTGTCCTCAACTAATTTACTGATAATCTGTTAAAAACGGTAAATGTTTTCCTTTTGTAAGGCTTTCTAAGACGTTTTTGACAGACAAATATCTACATTCTTTTAAACAGTTGAACTGAATTATATGTCAAGAGTAATCCATTTCATGACTATAGCAAAATTAGAAAATAAGGAAAGAAACAGCCAGCTCCATCTTCACTCATTTAACTGCACACAGCTGAAATGAAAACGTAAGAAAATGAAAGACAGTGTGTGAACCCTGAGCTCTAGAGGAGTCGGCTTAGCAGTTTTGCCCTGATTTTTACTCCACAAGTTATAAAGCTATGGTCAGCTAAGATGGTGTTGCTGGACGTTGGACAGAAAACAGAAGGACCATCTGACCAGGCTCAGTCCAAGTCAATAAAATCTATCCAGCAGTGCTTCCACATCTCATAGTCACGGTAACATGGCAAGACAATTAAATGGAAACAAAAATATCACTTTTTCAGGCATTTCCAGCTTAAAGCTGTAATTCCCCACATGTATTGGTCTATTACTGAACTAGAGAAGGTGTCAACCAGAGGGAAGTGCTGCAGGAACCCCAAATGTTGTTGACAGACTGACAGACTGGCTGCTGTCTGCAGGCGTGCTACTCCTGGGTGATGCCTACAACATGAGACATCCTCTGACCGGAGGAGGGATGAGCGTCGCTCTCAATGACGTCCGCATCTGGAGGAGTCTGCTAGAGAACATTCCAGATCTGTACGACAACACGGCGCTGCTGCAGGTGAGCAGAGGAGGAGCAGAGCCCCCGTTTACTCCAGGACCTCTGATCAAAGACCAGGAAAAGCTTCTTTACTTCCAGGCTAACAAACAATCTGTCATGGCTCCTTTAAAATGTAGTTTTTATTCACTCTAGAGCAAGAAAGATAATTCACAAATGGAAACTCTGAGATGAATTTTCATTTTGCTGTGATACATTAAACCTCTTAAACTAAAAGAAAGCTCACTTGCTCCTTCATGTTTTTATATTTGGAGTCAAATGTATAATCTCTTCTTACAGCCCACTGTAGGTGGGAAACAGCGGACCAGTATGAAATATCACACCCTGTGTTGTTTTTCCTTCTTCTCAATAGGCAAAGAAAAAATTCCACTGGGAACGCAAGTCATCACATTCTTTCGTAGTGAATGTGTTGGCCCAGGCTCTGTACGAGCTGTTTGCAGCCACCGACAGTGAGTCCGCCTGCTTCTGCAGCTAATGATGCATACAAATAATGTTTGCTTCTGAACAAGTCCCAGTATGCAGTAGTTTCATTTTTGCTTTGCTTTCCCATCATCATCATCATCATCATCACATCCGTGTGCTGGTTCTCTAGATTCTCTTCATGAGCTCAGAAAGGCCTGCTTCCAGTACTTCAGGCTCGGTGGGCAGTGCATTTCTGGGCCTATCGGACTCCTCTCAGTGTAAGCGTTAAATAGTCACATACACAACAGAAGCACAGAACAGATGTTTTAATATGCTGCATTTGAAAATACTTTAGTATTCGTGGAAAAACTTATCCTTGAGCATTCTGTTTGTATTCTTCACAATTTAAATTTGACGAAAGATGCTTCTTTTAAAGGCAGAGTAAGCAATTTCCAGATGATGTCGCATGTGTTGACAACTGAAACAATTCAACAGAACAGGAAGAGCTGAAACCCCCCACCCCCCCAGAATCATTTGTCCCATCTTTAAGCCTGCATGCTGCATGCAGAGATGGTCAGTAGCTGCATAGCAGCATGAAGGTAGCATGTGGAGCTGCGTTCATCCAACACCAGGACGTTTTTATGTTGTTGTTGTTATAGTACGTACCAACAATGATGGTCAGACCAGTATGATGTGAAACCAGTGTTTGTGCACGTCTCCTACTGGCAACCAGACACATGCAGTGACATATTTCCACGTGGTCTTTTTACGTGCTGGTTTTTGTACAGATTAGTCAGCTTTAGAACTGCTGGAGAACTTTAAACGATTGCTAACACCCCTGTTCTTCACCAGGCTGACCCCCAAACCCATGACCCTCATTGGACACTTCTTTGCTGTGGCGCTGTACGCAGTCTACTTCAACTTCAAGTCTGAATCCTGGAGCACCAAACCCCGGGCTTTATTCAGGAGTGGCGCCATCCTGTACCGGGCCTGCACGGTCATGTTTCCGCTCATCTACTCTGAACTCAAGTACCTGGTTTACTAGAGGACGGAAGCTCCGGACCTCTGCTGGAAAATGTGCTTCAGCTGTTTTACAGCTGAGGATTTTCTACGATGTGCCTCCGCTTCACTCAGGACTCTTCCACTTAATTCTGTTTTTTCTTCTGAAATGTATATTTCTAATGGGAGTCCTTGAAACAAAGAAAAAACATTTTTGTGTTGCGTCTTCTGACATGATGATGTTATTGTATGTGCTTGAAATAACACAGTAGTATCTTCATATCCCAGAGTGCTCAGTCTGCTGCAGAAACACTTGAGCTTTGGAATGAATTACTGTTCTTCTGCGTCGAGATCATTCATGGATATTATCAGGATGTCAAACATGTCGTCTAAATTTTGCTGTGCAAAATGCCTGTATTACTTGATTTTTAAGGGCAACACTTTTTTCCCTGGTTTTGGGAACACTGCAGAAGACCAGTTATGAACAGCCTGGGTCCCAGTGGGCGTCAGACTGATGCGCCACGTATTTATTGAAGAAGCATCTGTGTGTCAGAAACGAAGCCGTGTGAGGGCCGAGGATGAAGCTCAGGTTCTGCTGTGCTGACAGGCTCCTGCTCTGCTCTTCTCAAAGTAACATAGACAAAACATGTTGACAGTCATTTTTATTAAATTCTTGTGGCTTGTAGACTCTGGTACGGCTGCATTAGTTCTAAAATTCAACAAACATTTTCAGAGGTTTTCCCAGCTCGGTAGCCTGCTACTTTCATGACAGGTTTATCATTTCAATGGAAACCAGTTTGGTAGTCAGTGGGAGTTTTTCTTTTTTACTTGCCCTTGTTTCTTTTGCTCGGGGGTCATCCTCGGGGTCTCGGTGAAGTGACCAGACAATTTGTATTTGTTGTATGAATAAAATGTAAAAAATGCTGTATAAATAAAATGGAATTGTATTGGAGGAGAGCAGCGGTACTGTTTGAGGGCTGGTGTTTATACTATAATCTCCATTTTTATTTGGCAGATGGAGCTGATCAAGTTTCCCTTTAGACTTCTCCCAACTGTCCCATCCATCAATCCCAGGCTGTTCCTCTGTCCTGACAGCAGGAGAGCAGCTGCTGCGTTCCTGACCACATTTGGTTTCAGGAAGTCGTCTTTAGTCTCAACAGGTTCATCCAAGTGACTGACTAGAAAAATACGACCAGTAGATGGCGCTCACTCACGGAGGAGGACTCATCTTCAGGCCTGAAGCAGCTCAGCTCTCAACAGACGAGATTAAGGCACCCTGCTGTGCTTCAGAATTTAAAATTCATGAGACTCTCAGTGAAATACCAGATTTTCAGAAGCGTAATCAGAAAAAAAATGCTAAAAGTCTTGGAGCGTTTTTTCCCCCTTTATCTGTAACTGAAAGAACAGTAAAACTGATTTTTGAGTGTGCAATAACTATTAAAGTTGGCCAGTGATCACAGCAGGACTCCTACACAAGGACTTCAAAGTTCTTGCTGAGTAAAATAAAAACCTAAAATACAAAGTAGATGTGACGGTAAACAATGAGGTCTTGCTGGTTGTTGAGTTACATAAATCCATTAAAAAAAAAAAAACATCTCTGCGTTAAAAGCTATGCCAGCATTACGGGCTTAAACAGCATGGAACCAAGAAGAGGCAAACATTTACTTTTAGAGTTAAGAACACACTTTGTGTGTATCAGTATTAATCGTTTCAGACTGAAACGTGTGCAGAAACACTCGAGTCCACTTCGCTACAGCAACATGGACTAAAACCACCTTCACACGAGCAAACAGTAAATCAGTCAAAACTTGAAAAGGAAGCAGCACAAATTCAGGGATAAACCAGGTTACAACAATTAATTCAGCTTTATTGTTATTTATACATCACTGATACATTGTTCTGGTGAAATAGTTGTAAGAATTATCCATAATTTCTCTGTGATTTTCCACGTGGACACAAATACTGGTGTGGAAGACCAGATAACGGGGAGAAAAGAAAGAAAGAAAAGGCTCTTTGGGGAGGGTGGTGTACTGTACACACTGCTCTTCCTCTGCTGTGACCTGTCTGCACACCTACCTGTACCTGCTCACACTCACCTGACGGCAACGTGAGGAGAGACACCGAGGCTTGCCGGAGCAATCCTCCTTTTTAGAGACCATTAAGAGTACATCCCTGCTGATGCTGGTGGCAGCAAGCTTTCAACTAAGTTAACATAATTATGATGTAATCCCTCCAAGAAAAAAAAGGAAAAGAAAAGAAAAATGCAAAAAACAGAGTACTGTACAGCTACTGCTAAGAGAATCTAAGAACCTGGCCTTGACGCTTTTACACCAGATTAAAGTGCTAGAAGCAACCCACCAATCCACATTTTATTTTATATATATATATATATTTATATATATTTATATCATAATGTATTTTATATATATTTATAGGAACAAATCTACTATTTTGACATTAATTTACAGGGTAATATACATTATATAGTAACAGCTGAAATATCAGCACAAATATATCACTGTCACACTCAACAGCAAAATATACATGATTATACATACACCTATATATAATCATGTATACCAGTATATAATTGTCATATATGCATGTAAAACAGTTAACCACGTCTCAGGCTTTTCAGCTGATACCCAGAGAAGCAATTGTGTAACCAAGACGTAAAAGCTTTACAAGTTCCTCTCGGTAAAGAGCGACAGGTGATGGCAAAAGTGCCACGACCTGTGGGTTATTTGAGGTCACAGGACAGTTAATTGCATATTCCACAAATCTATTGCAACACGTTACTGTCTACAAACAGTACAGCCAGCGTCCTGTGAGAGGAGCTGGTGTTAACTGGACTCACGTACACCCACTGAACAGAACATTACGACGATGGGTGATCTGGTTATAGCTATGTGCTTTCAGATGATGTGCTATGACAGTGAACAACAGGAGGACTACAATACACAATACTCAATATGTTAAGCCTCAGAGGACAGCCCAAAACTGTACTGTAAAAAGACTAAGCCCGCCCTCACTACACACAGCAAATATTCTCTCTTCTCTGAGTTAAGTGTCATCAAATCCTGCTGCTGATGTGTTTTATGTGTTTTTATTTTAACCACAAATGACCACTTTTATTTGGACACTCCACAATCAAGAATAATGGAATGTGTTCAGTTTTCTCCTACCGTCTCTTCCTCTGACGGGGTCTCTCTCTGTCCAGGCTGACAGCACAGTGTGTAACATCCTACTGAATGAACAAAGTTCTTGTGGTCTGAGAGGTTGTGGGGGACTTCTTGAGGTTCTGATGTTCCATCAGGACCAGTAGGGCGGTTCTTTCTCTTCACAGCATCCCCAAACCTCAGCCACCGTCATCTTCACCACCTCTCAGCAGAGAGGAGCTCCGACGGCCCTGCAAGAGGCCTGATGGTCCCTGCCCTACTTCCCTCCTCTCAGCCCATGATACAACCTTGCTTCTTCACTCACTCCCTCTACTCTGCAAAGACGCTGCACAAGGCCGTAACAAGATACACACAAAGGTAATTTTTCACAAAGAAAAAACAAAGCTCCGTAATAACTGCAGTAGTAACGCACAACAAGCATCCAATAGCTGGCTTCCGGACCGGAGAGCCCTGGTGATGTGCAGTTGGGTTTGGGACGTTGCCATTGTTCTAAAGGAGGAGGACTCCTTGGTTTGTCCTTCGCAGGACTTGTTTTTTTCCCTGTGGTGCACCATTCTGTTATTCAAAAGCCCAGATCTCTATGTCCTGCACATAGAAATCCTCCTTTTTTGAGAGCATGGGGTTCCCAAAGGTTTTACAGGAGTGACTCCTGCCGTGGTAAAGGTCTCCGTCCAGCCACAGGCCAAATTCACCGCTAGAAGACAAGAGATTATTCTCAGGTTCAAGAAGGCAGTCCTCGTAAAAATACCATGAGTCATCTTTAAGCATTATTACAATAAATGCCCTTCATTCCCTGAATGTCAATGCTACACTGAGCATGAGCGTTAGGCTTCCTAACTCAGGCTCAAATATGAAAGAGATCATATTTATTATGGTTTTAAACTTCAACTGATAACAGATCAATAATTTAAGGTCTGCCTGTAGACTTCTGGCTCACCTTCCTCCACCAAAAGCTAAGGAGTCCATATCCCCCTTGATGAAAAACATGTTGTCGCCTGTCCATTTGTACACCTGTTGACAACACAAGCGAGCAGGAATTAGAAGGTACTGGAAGACACGTTGGACCATTATTAAATATTTTATCATCGTCTCAAACTTGTACTCGGATCCACACAGCTGTTGTCTATGCCTGGAACAGAGAAACATGATACTTACTCTGCTTGAGAGCATTTTGTTCTTGTATAAAACATTTGAAAACACGCCGATTAGCTACCAGGAGAATGAGGAGTACAGATTTATTTATTTTTAAACATTTACAATATCAAAAGTTGGAAAATGCACCAAAATATATGATGGATGCAGTTCTGTTGGGGTACCAGAACCAGTGGTACTGTGGGCTTTATGCTGATCATACACTAGTCAACATTGCAAACCCTGATAGATGTTTAAAGGACTAACATCTAAAGGTTATGAGCCAGAATCTTAGGTTGAAGACCAGAGATTCTGCTAATATTTGGGATCTTGTGAGTTCATGATTTAGTCAACTACAACCAATAATCCTAAACGCTGTTGATGATTATCAGCGTGTGCCTGCAACACTGAAACTGCTTGTAAAATCATGAAGTGTAAAGTCAGTATAATGTTGATGAGGTATTCTCTCTTCTGAGAGGCCTCATGAAAAACAAATACATCATTGATTAGGAAGGAATCCAGAGTTTGTTTTATGCGGCAATGACAGCACGTAGCAATGATTAGTAGGCACACAACCAGTTGTAGACCTTCTTCTGGATCATGAGAAAAGAAGAGATGGAAAGAAGACCTAGACAGTATGGTGGGTGAGGAACGAGAGAGTATTCAGACCGTTAGAGGAGGCTGCTGAGGGGCTTAGCAGTACTGGAGTAGATGATTAAGTACAGAAAAGTTAGCAATCGTAACGGCTGGTGTGGCACAAACTGTCATCTAGTTTCAATGGAAACAGCTGCACATCCTCCATTCTTTTTTGCACACATTTGGAACTTAACAGGAAAACATTTAGTGCATTTTTAATATTTTAGCTTGAAGCCAAGACGAACCCCCACATCATGCACATCAATTACCTTGGATGTCTTCACAAACATGTGATAGACTGCTTATTCAGAAAACTAATTTAAAAACTACACTATGATAGGAAGCCTAAAATCCACAAACAGAAGAGAGCACTGTACCTCAAACTCTGGATTGAAGGTAAAGAGGAAGGTCTCTCCTGTGCCATAGAAGCCGTCACTGACCTTGAAGGGTTCAGATGCCAGTGCACCGAACACCTGAGGAGAGTTTTTACAAAGTCATCAGCACCAGAAATGAACACTCCGCTAACTGAAACATGTTTCTGTTCAACATGCTCGTCTTACCTGCCCATCGCTGTCTTTAATCACCATGAGGACTGGGGTGTCCTGGCCCTGCATGGCTCTGTATAGTGTCTTAATGCTCATGCCATGCTTCGATGTCCCAAAGGCCAGTCTCCAGGGGTATCCAATAGTCCGTGGTGGCAGATTTCTAGCAAGCTGTAGGAGAAAAATAAGAAAATAAAGAGCTGGATGAATGAGGAGACACTGAAAGGTCACAGCCACCGATGCTCAATTACATCTGCAGTGACCTTTTAACACTGTCTGGTGTTTAAAGAAAAGTAACAGGGCTCCCAACATGGAGAGTGAGAGAGGTCCGACACTCCCTCACACATTCTGCTGCCCTGCTGCAGACAGACTGAAGGATTAACGATGGCTGTGGTGCATGGGGAAACATCCAACAGAGATGCTGGAGGAGCAGTGCAGCGTATGCTTCATTTTAACAGACAGATGAAACAGACACCCTCTAAACCAAAGAATTAAAGGGACAACCTCACACAGTAAGCTGCGTTGCTTCTGCTATACACAACAAAGTCGTCCTCAAACATTTCTTCACTCTCCAGGGATTTCTAAGTCCTTTTGCCATTTTCCTGTAGGCTCCACACATTCTCCAGAGCTGGAGCTGAAGCAGCTGTATTGTCAGTAAGCAGGAAATGAAGAGGAGACGAGGCCTGACAAGGCCTGATCCAGTCTGCACTGGTGTGAGCACGTATGAAAAAGCAGGCTGCATACTGCCCCCCTATTGGCCAATATGTCAACTGAGACTCATTCTGAGGTGTGTGTGTGTGAGATCTACAATAATTATGAGGAATGAATGAATGTAAATAATTCTGAACTTTTCACCCAAAATGTCTTTTTCCTTTAGCAATATGTATCTAACTGCAAAGAGGAGCTTATTGTTTTTATTATGTGTTAGGAAACTATTCATGTTGCTGCCTGTAATTCTTTCACTTATTAGCAAACCAACCAGAAAATAAGTCGATGCTTGACATAAGGAGACACCAGGTGACGCACACGCTGACTTCTCTGTAAGTAACATGGTTTCTGCTGAACGTATTCATTGAGCCACCTAATAACTGCAGGATGGGCAGATGCTCAGTTGTTACAGCAGCAACGGAGACGAAACCTACTTCCTAAGCACACTGCTACAAACAAAGCTGAAAGGTCTTACTTTAATTTACCTGAAAGTGAAATGACATTCAAATTCTTAGTTTTTTGCATTTTCATTTCTGAGGCTACAGCATGCAGCAAGGAGTGTCTGGACAAGCACTGAAAGGATGCAGAATTCAGGAAAAGCAAATTTCTCTCCTATTGCAATTAATGCAGAACATTTCTTGACTATTTCTGACCCTTCTGATAAAATTTAAAGTCTATTCAAGTCATCAGTAAGAGTTTACTACTACCTCTGTTTACTTTCCCCTTTTAAAAATGGAGGGGGGGGGGGGGGGGGGAAAGTCTGAGCCAACCAATGGTGCCGTTTCCACTCTATGTGACTGTGTTTGGGAATAAAGAATGAAACTGCTAGAAACCATTTTCAGCAGTTGATCAATACACTTTTTGGTCTGCCAGTGCGTCTTCACAACAGCAGATGAGCACATGTGGCAATAGTTCACATTCATTATAATAAAGGAACATGTGAATCAGTGCAGCAATGTGGCTCGTGCATGTCTTTTATTCAACAATGCTGTTGTACAGCAGAGACAGTAGGAGGAACAAGCAGCATCAGGATAAGCAGAAATGACTTGAGCTGTTAACTCGTGTTACGGATCGATCTGTAACTTGCATGTCAGAGTTGAGGGCTGCATCAGACCAAACTTGTGCTGAGACTCTACCTTCTCTATCTGGTCCATCTCCAGGAGATCACTGGGCTCTCTGAGGTTGGGTTTGAATGTTTCCGGCTCTGGCTCATTTTTGATGGATGTGCCATGTTTGGAGTTCACTTCTTCCTTGGTGGTGATCTACAAGTGCAAATAAGTGTTAGTAATGCAAACATACTGAAAACAAGAGGTTCAACTTCCAGAAAACACTGATGCTACATAGGTTCAGTTATAGCCACTATCATCTATCTGCTTCTTCTTCCTCTTTTTTTTTTGCCTTTTATCAGGCAACAGACTTGTCAAGTGCATCTTTTCATGCTATAAATCTAACTACCAACAGATAACTATAAAAGCTGGTGTGGATAATGAACTCTAATGCACTGATCTAAAGGTGGGTGGTAGGGGTAACATGGGAAACCAGCTTTAAACCATCTCCCAACCTAATCAATAACGCACATTAAAACTTTTCATCTCTTATGCGCTTTGGATTCAGAGGCAGTCTTGTCAAACTGTTTCATCGGGTACTTGCTAGCACAATCTGATGAGGACAGCTGAATATCGTGACAGTCTCCAGCACCAGATGACCAGCATTTGTTTGGCAGAACTGGGAGAGCAGGCGAAGATGCTGGCTGGGAGATGACAATGCAAAGCGAATAGGAAACGAACCCAATGAATAATTTGCACACTACTGTTTCATATCTTCTCTGACCAACGGGCTGTTTGGGTTATTTATCTTTCTCGATGACACAGGCTGATTGTGGAACACTTCACTACTGGTGACAGGGAGGGTCTCATGTTTCAGTCTTCATTCAATCAGCACCAACCTAGATTGTCCTCAGAAAGCATCATTCACCCTGTAAGCGGAGTCTGACTTCCACTCTGTCACCACCAAAGCATTTCCTTTACCTTCTATCCCCTGATCATCTTTGTGATGCCACATTTCTATAAATTCAACTCATTTGATAATCAAAGATGAAAAATTGACATTTTCTAATAAAACAAAGGTTTCAATGTTCCTACAAACTGCATAATTTGTACACAGTAATCACAAACAACTGCATCTTACCAACTTCTAGAGGTCAGAAGTGCTAGAAAAATAAAACAAGTCTGAGAAGGAAAGCCTGACCAATGGAGATAAGACTGATGTCACGTGAAAACCTTGTCATACCAAATGAGCCGACTTTTTCTGAGGTTAAGTGATACAACACTTTTACAGTCAATCATCAGTCCCAATCTACCTGGCCTTTCAAGTTTGAACTTTTTTGAGAGCTGGAACCTCCCAACCTCTGATGACTTTTTTTTAAAAAGCAAGAATTAATTGTACTTCTGAGGTGAGTATTCAACATCAGCTGCAACAAAAGCCTGCAGTATGGAGGCTAAGGGAGGCCATATGGATGGAAGCAGTGCTGGGTAGAGCAGGGACAGGGGTACACAGGGCTGGTCAGGGCACCTGGAGGCGTTTGCAGAGCGAGCGCAGATCCTCGCTGTTAAGAGCATCAATCCGACGTTGGTACTCCGTAAGAGACACTACCTGGTAGTACAAACACAGGAACAAGTGGAACATAAAACTTGGCCAGTTCTGTTTCTGACCATTTGGAGGAAAGGATGAGTTCTGAAACACAGCATGTGCACCAAGATGTGCAATTACAGCACTTATTTTTACAATAAGGTGGATGTTAGAGGTTTGAATAAACAAATAAAAGAGCTTATTTTGGATTCAAAAATGACGTGATATGGTATATCAAAGAACTTAGTGATCTTGCATGTCTGTGTAATGTGTTTTATATCACCACTACAGGAAAGTACTATCATAACAAAAATCAACTGATGAGGAAATGCTGCAGCCAAGAGAAAAGCGCGAAACAGCTGAGATTCGACTGATGCAACAGGACCTGTCGAGGCTGTTTGTCAGCAACAACAATTCAAAGTCACAAGCCAGACAGAGCAACACAATGACCCATTAAGCATGGCTACATTCCAGCAGCGCTACACCCCACGCTGCTGCAGACTCCATGGAGAGTAGCTGCCTGGGCTCTGGCATGGAGGAAATATTGGCTTTTAATAGTCTGTAAGCCATGTGCATGAAATAAACACATACAAATGAGCCCACAAAATACACACATACACACACATATCTTAATAACCATTAGATATTTACACATGGCATAGATGAGATGATTTCCATCTCATTTACTCATCTTGTTGCTTCTAGAGTAACTTGTCAAAACAAGTTAACCCTCATAAAAATGACATCTAGGTTTTACTTCTCTTTCACCTCGCTACATTTGATTCTGAAGAGGGATCAGAAGATGCTGATGTGAAAGAATAATCACTCTAAATAAAATACAGCACTGGGATGATCAAAGTCATGAAATGGGACAGCAAATCTCGAGCTATGGAGCACGAAAGGGCTAAATAAAGTCACCTAAACTGACAGAGCACAGTGCAACGCCTCAGATAAAATCAGTGGACTCCTGCACCTACAGCAGCTGTGGAACTTTAAACAGACACATTCACATCCAAGTACACGAGAGGACAAAATGGAAGTTAGCAGTGTCCTGGCTGTGGTCAAACAGGAGCAACGTAATTTTTAACTGACCACTCAACAAGAGAAAAACAACTAGCAGGCTGTTCTGCTGCCACCACCACCACCTGGACACACCGACGTAAACTGACGTTTAAGTCTCTACATAAGGAAACACCAATAACGCAACGTACACAGGTATATTTGGGGGTCTGCCGTTTCTCCTGCTCCTTCCCCCTCCTAGAAAACATTTCCTGCCTTTTCGACGAGGTCAAAGCTGTAAAGTCGCATCACAGGTCCTTCGAGTTAACTCCCCGCGTCACCCCGACACAGCCACAGTTTGGTATAAAAGCCTGAGAGACTAAAATAGAAAACTGTTTTTCTAAAAGGGTCCCTACACTCTGCGACTCGATTGACACAGCTAACCGCCAATGATGTTACGGGATGGGAGGGTCGCTGGCGTCCTATTGGTTAAAAACAGAACTCGATGAGCGTGTGTCATAACCGACAAGATTTAAAGATACAGTAGCACCATTAAACCACAGGCTGTACTGTATTTTATTCAGACATGAATGGATCATTCCTTTACGTGACAAAAAAGGCCACACCTGCTAAAAAAAAGGTGCTAATAAGGCATTTACATTAATTAAAACAGTTTTTTTTTTAATGTACTGCTAAAACTTCATGCTCAAATTTTCTATTTAATTATTGTAGATGTAAAGGATCATGCAGCCTCAGCCTGCCAGAAATCCACAGACAAACATCAATCCACTTTGTTTCCTACATCATTTATTTACATTAATGTTTAAATGCAGGACACAGTCTCCACTGTATCAGTTTCTTCCTACAACGAATGCATACTTTTCATTAAACACACGTTTGTAATGGCTTCATTTGACTAGATCACAACCACTGACTAAAAATGATATCAATCTGCACATGAAATATTGACAATATAGATTTGAGTCTCTCTCAATGCTTACTATTCTTACTTCTGCATCATGTAACTCTATAATGAAGGCCGCTTATTGTAACAAAGAAGGAAGAACCCACATCAGTCTCACATTTCCTTTGGGGGTATTTCATAACCAAACAAGCAAAAGCAACTCAAAGTGGTGCAAGTCATTTGTCATTCATCAAATGAAGTTGACAAATGCTGACCAACACTACTGGCACTCACAAGGACATGTGATGAAGCTACCAAACAGTAAGTGAGAATAAAACAATTACACAAACATGCAATACACTTTGGTTGGAAGTTCAGAGTAGCACATTTCCAAGCAAAGCAAGTGTGACACATTGTACAAAAACTAGCAGTGTGTGAGAAAGTTGACACAAAAATTTACTATTAAACCAATAACTATGCAATGGTACACAAAGGTGCAAAATACAGAAGCAGAATACAAAAACTGAGCATTTCAGCTACACAATTCAAATGGTATACAAACAAGATCTACACAATACATCCACACTATACATAGCATAATGAAAGCAAATCAATTATTTAACATTTAATTTAGCACAACAATAAATATAGCAACTACAGAAAATAAGATTGCGCTTGTATAGGTTATGGATTAAACCAAGCTGAAGATGGTTTTTAATCCATGTCTGTGAGAAATGAGATGACACAAAAGGTGCAAATTTACACAGGTGAGGACAACTCTTCATGTAGAACTTACCTCCCATTCCTTCACATTGAGGTCAGTGATGGGTTCATCCCCAGAAGTTTCTGACACTTCGTTCTTCTTGACAACCATGAACCCAGGTTCTTGATCCATCCCTCTGATTCCCTCCCCGTACATGTCGGGGCTCCACTGCATGAAAAACACATACAGGTGGTCTGATCTGGAGAGGAAACACACAAAAATATGAGATGGCTTCCAAATACTCCACTGACTCTATGAGAATTATCATCTCACATGTAGCATTCATTTATTAAGTATTACAGACTTTAAAGTGTATCAGCTGAAAAGGGTACTGAAAAATTTCCAGCAGTTGTAATCAGCTCAGAATAATACTGAATAGTACTGACCCAAAAAGTTAATGTATTAACTCAAGCTGTCAACACTCACACACGAGGATTATATCAATTTATATCAGCATGGCAGCAAGGACCAACTAAAGCAGCATCAATGTTAAAATACCAGTTACATTCTCATCTGAAGGAATATTTGGTTATCTTTAGTGGTCTCTCGTCCCTATGACTGGTAAGAACCAGTCAAAGTACCTTTGCACTCCCCTCTTTTGTAACAAGTGCTTTAATAACAGCACATTAATAAAGATGAAATTATTTCACAGAGAATCAGTGGACAACGTGGAAGAGACAACTAAGAGACTAATGAAAGTAATGATGGAACAAAAAAAAACTTCAGGTACCAAGAGGGACAAAAAGTCCTTTGTGCTGCTTTAAAATTCATATTTCAAGGGCGGACAGTCAATATATATGTATGTAACATTCTATATTAAATAATAGCCAAACAAAAAATGATTGACTTGTTAAAGATACTTAACCTTCTTGACAACAAAACATAAACCACCTCATGGCAGAAGCAGGAACAAGTCATTTTGATTCAAGCACATTTGAGTCGTAATGCAAGCTTTACATAAGATTTACATAATAAAATGAGTGTCCTGTGATGGACTACCATGCTGGTCCAGGACGCACCTTATCTCTCACCTTGTAAGAGCAGGGATAAAATAAACTTCAGTCCCTCCTGCGACTGTAAACAGAGAGTGAAGCTGATATGGAAAAACAGATGGACGCGTTGCTACTATGTTTTCAGACACAAAACCAGATAAAAGTCTGATATTCACGCTCCTTTCAACTCATATATTGGTGTTCACCATCACCAGAGAACTGCTAAGTATTCCGCTTATGTTGGCAAGCCAGTTTTTGTACGACTGTTTTTTGCTGGGAAGGAAAGTGCAGTTAATTTATCGAGGGGCGTTTCCTGAAAAGTACTGCAACTGGACATGATGGCAGGAAGAGGAGGAGCAGAACTTTAAAACATGCTGCAAACATTCTGCTGAGCAGACAGAGCTTTCACAACACACTCAGTAATGCAATTCATAATTAATAGGAAATATGACAGAGCAGCTTTAAATTTAGAAAGGGTTCACTTAAGTTAAAATAAATACTTCTACACATCAGACCGCTTCCACTGATCATAACGTCACTTCTCCCATTTCCTGATTAGCCATGTAACAGAAGAGGTAGCCATTTCATGTCAAAATGTAAGAAGTTTTCGGATTATATTATAGCATGGATTAACTCATGATGAACTTTCAAACCAGCAGAGAATGGAGCCTGAGCAGTGCAAAACTGAAGACTGTAGGCATGAAAGAACTGTGGCAAAGTGAGGGTGCTGAGCTGCATTCAGGGTCATGGCTGTGCACGGCTGCTTTCACTGGGCTCTTTTTATTCCCACAGTAATGCCAAGACACTTAAAGACGCATCTTATGGTTCACCTCCCATCTAGGTCAAGCTACGGAGAGACAAGCAGCATCTGAATAAACAAGCTGTGAAGACTGTATTGTAAGGTTGAAAGATTTCTCATCCCAACACACAAACACACACACACACACACACACACACACACACACCTAAGCCAGCTTGGAGAACAAAGATAGGTCCTGAATAATGAGCAGTTGCACACAGGAGCCCTGCGTTTTAAAAACAGATTTGAATCTGCCACTTCAATGGGTTATTAACCCCAAGAGCAATGGGTATCATAGCAAACTTGATGTTATCAGGTGGGAAATGTTGCAGCTAAGCAACCTGTGAACATAAACATCAAGGCTGTAACAAGCAAGACTTCTGAAGTTCTTAGGGAGGATTCTAACATCATTACTTATGTGCATTTATGGTACAAGACCAAAAAGGACACGCCTGCTTGCCTGAGTCAGATATGATCTACAGCCTGAGAGAGTGCCGTGTGCGATGCTGTAAAACTCACTGCACAGTCAAACTGGGCCGATACTGCACAGGACTTTTGTCTTCTCAGTTTAACAAAGATGCCAAAAGTAACCAGATGTAAGATGGGCAACAAAACTTGAAGTGCCATTTGTAATTAGCTCTAAAATCTAAAGGCTTTTTAAATGAGAGCGACTTATCAAATTAAGCTTTTAGTGCAACTGTGACTAATACAGCATACTATGAGAGCTCACGTGGAAGCACATCGTTTTTTTGTAATGTCTCTGCCTCCAGTATGAAGAGCTCTAAATGTAATTATGAGAACTGCTGACTTAGCAACCGTACGCCCCAAGACTGAGAGAACTGGCTTGGTCGAACACAAAGACCGAAGCACCTCCTTGAGTGAAACATTAAGGATTTCATACAGGTCACAAACAGTTCAACGGCACATTTGTGGGTGGAATGCATTCTGAGGAGACAGATATTTGTTGTGGAAAAAGCAGGCTGTGAACTGCTTTATCTGATCCCCTGTTGTATCTGTCACTGCACAGAAGTAAAGTGTGAGTCTGTTTCCCAGCAGAGTTACTGAATAATGAGTCCTTTTGCTAGCAGAGAAAGCACAAGGCAATGGGCAGAAGCCACACAGGGACTTGGACCTGACGAAGAGTGCAAGTTTGCTCGGTCTCATAATAAAGGCACTGGAGGTGAGCTACCTCAGCTGTTGTTGCTTGCCAGGACTGCATTAAGATTATGATATGGGTTCACTTCTCATTGTTTCTATAAGTTTCCATAAGATAAGGAACAACCCAAGTTCAGTGATTTTGAAGCTTCATTTCATACTACCATTAAACAGACAACTGAAATGGATGCTTATTTGCATCAAATGTGTTTTGTTCTGGAAAAGCAGCATGTTTAGCAGAGCTACTGACCTCTCCTGCGGCACAGCAAACCAGTACTCATGCTTCTTGCCCTGCTGGGCATACTGCTGCATGGAGGCGCTGGCGTTGGAAACAAACGTCTTCTTCATGGGCTTCCCCACTCGCAGACACAGGAACTTGTGAGAGCGCTGCTTTCGCCTCTCAGCAGATCCCGTACCTGCACAAACAAGTGATCACACGGTCTCACAGAAGGATTCAGAAACTTTGTAATGGCTTTATAGCTATGTCACCGTTTCTTGAGGGAGTCACGGGCCAATAAAAGAGATGTCTTTGACTTTCGGTGCACTTTCTCCTCATAAAAGCTTTATCCACATGACCTAGTTTTCTGTTCATCTAGCATTACTTCTATCATTCTTCACTGCATGGCAGAAACTCATCAGATGACAGAGTAAATGGACTATTGTACTAATAATTGGCAGTGGCACCAAGTCTCCTGCCAGTGGTAGATTATCAGTGGCCTTTTATAAGGTCACAGCCCCAGGAGGTCGAATGAGTTGACTGCGCCTCTGACATTACGCTGCATGGATGTTGCTAAATGATGAGAAAAATTATTCTGCTTCAAACACACAGCTAAATGGTACCAATGGTACCAGTTTTTAAAATGGGTTTATTCCATACTGAAGCAGCCTGCTGCTGTTACGTGTGAGGGCTGGGCTCGTGTGCAGAATAATGGCCGGTCCCGCTGTGATGTGCCCGAGCGTAACCCGCTTCTGCAGCTCGGCTCTGCGTGGCAATAATTGCCAGGCAGAAAACCACCTCCGACTGCCTTTTTCTGCTTTTGTCTTTAAAAGAGAGATCTTTTTAGAATCATAATTACGTGTGTGCACACACAACGCTGTCTCTGCCCTGTGCAGAAGTCTTCAGAAGCAGAGAATGCAGGGACAACATAGGTGGCAGGCTGGGAACAAAAAAGTAGGCAGCATAGACTATTCCAGCAGCTGTAATATTCAGGTATTTCTTATGGGTTTTAAAATAAAAACAAAACAAAACAAAATATACTCTTGTGTAACTGTAATATTGGATAAAAAAATATGTTGTTATCCAGAAATATAACATCTGCCTTTAGGTGTTATCAAAAGATTTAGAAGTTGGATGCAAAACAAGCTCTGCTGCAATCCTTCAACTTTAAAGTTGGAAGATTTTGTTTTGATTGATTGATTTATTTTTGGACAGGACTGTGGAGTTCAGTATGACTGCAGAAATAAAAATAAAATCGTGAGCTGGGATGAGGGGTTTTGATGTTGGGTTTCTTCTTTCACCTTTGGAGGCCAGGTTTGTGTGGGGCACCTGGTGTTTGATAGGCTTTAGCTTATCGCCCAGGGGAGGGGCCAGGCCAGCAGAGCCAGAGATCAAAGAACAGCATAAATCCAGGCAAGCTTGGCAAAAGCAGCTAACAACATAGAAGGTGGCATTTCCCTTCGTCTTTATATTCCAATTACTAGCACCCAGGCAGAGGAGAAACAGAAAGGTTATCAGGAAGTAACATGAGAGGAGTGATTGTGGAGCAGCCACAGAGCCCAGAAACCCACTTTGATTGTCTTCAGAGGCAAACCGGTGTTGAGATGCAGCTAAAAGACAACAAAAGGCCAGATTCATCATCTGAAATGTCCTTTACCTGCATCTCAACAAAGAAATAACACACTTCCAAAATGAGACAGTGAGTTTACCCTCTGCAGAGTCCTGGGTGCCGTCCTTTTGCATCTGCTCTTCATTCTCCTTCTCCTCCTTGCCTTGTTGCATAGTGTCTGTTTTGGAGACGTCAGTCCCTTTGCTGGCGTCTCCCGGTGGGCCTGTTGAGACGGAAGTGGTGGCTGAGCTTTGGGACCCTGGGCGAGAGGTGCTGCTGGGGTCCTGGGCCTGGCTAGTGCTGCTGCTGGTGGTGGTGGTGGTGGGTGTGCTTGGTGGATTCTCCACACTGTGCTGCTTGGATCCTGTGGGGGACTGGCTATCATTTACTGTGGCAGTGTCAGGTGGATTGTCCTTTGCTACTGCTGCGGTGGGCTCTGACTGGACGACCGAGCCGGGGTCGCTGCCTGGGGCCTGTGACCCGCCTGCCTCCGCCTGGGTGATGGTTTGCACCGACTCTGCGGAAGCACCTGCGGACTTGTCCGGGCGCAGGTCCTCGCTGGATGCTTGCTCTTCCTCCCGAATAGGAGACAGCTCTGTCTCGGTGAAGACGTCTTCGGAGATGGAGCCCTCAGCGCTACGTGGGGCTGTGCTGCTGCTGTCGTTAGCCCCTGGCTCCCTCAGACGGTGCTCCGGGTCCTTCTGCTGGGATGGGTGCCTCTCTGCTGGCAGAGGCTCCAGGTCACTGGGAATAAGACAGTTTGTTTTTAAATTAGTGCTCAGCTTTTTCTAAGGTTAGTTGCATTTGTATAAACTAATAACGCTGCTTCTGCTACCAATAATTTAACGCACATTCAAAAACAATTGGAGTTTGATAGTTCTGCTTTTCTGGATGCTCTGTACATTCAGCCTGCAGCTCCACGTTTTGCCATTAGCTGTGAAAACGTTCTCGAAACTTGCTCGATTGCATGTGATACAGTCAGGATGATGTTCAGTAGACGCACACCGCCTCTTGAGAGTCCAACTTATTTGATATACAGAAGAAAAAACCCTGGCAAGCACAGTGATATCCTTGAGGAATTAAATCTGATCAAAAAGCAGAAGCAGAGACTTCTGAGTTGGACTTCTCACCTCGAGTTAAAATGGCAGCTTTGTATTCAGACAACCAATCAAAGGACTGCAGCTGCAGCCAAATCTACGGGGAGACCTGCGATACAGACTGAAGACTGCGTCCCCAAAGACTGTCGTATAACCTTTTGGCTAGACTATTTGACGATATGCTGCAAAGAATTTCATTATATTGACCGGTATTTCTATTACACTGACAACCCAATTTGTAAGCGTAAGGCAGGGTGAGGTACTACCCACAAGCCCCGGCCCTTCACAAACCTGCATGAGCAGAACTAAACTGTAGTATCACTTTGCAGTTAAACAATATATCTCTCATAACAAACTGTATTTCATCTCACCAAACTCATTTGTGCTTTTTTCCCTTGAAAACAGGTTTCACAAATACAGATACTTGTGTTTAGCCAGCACGCTTCACAGAATCACATCCTTTATTCACTTGTTGCGTAGCTGGGTGATTAGACACAGAGCAAGAAAGAGGTCAGAGGGAGAGAGAGAGAGGGGGGGGGGGGTGGGGGGGTGGGAGGCACAGCTGAGGAAACAGCTGGGCCTGGCACAGAAATCTGCCAGATGCACAAGAACAGTTCTGCCAACTACTGTTGACCAGCGAAAAGCACAACTGCCCAAAAACCAGAGAAAAACTAGAACCTGACGTGATGCTACATCGCATTTATCACTTCTGCCTTCAGTGAAAGTGATTATAAATAGATAAATAAAAACACACACTGAAACATCTATAGGAGAATAACAAGGGGAAGGCTTGATTCATTAAGCCTGATGCTGTTTTTATTTTACTTCCAAGTGGCAGGAATGAACACGTTAGCTGTTGATGTCAGGAACACACTGATTACAGTGCAGTACCTCCATTTATGCAGTAAGTTAGTAGGTGTGTTAGAAATAGATCCAGTGCAAAAACAAGGATTCATACATGAGAAAAAAAACAATTGCAGGTCATTCTTGGTCCTTAACAGGAACATGTTCAAAGAGTTCTTTTAGTGCATAATTATCAGGCAACTTCTTTTTTAAATCAAAACTTTCCTAAAGTCAAATTTACAGATATGATGTTCATGTTCAATCCAATAGTGAACTTGGGTGTCGTATCTGGCATGTCTGGTTCTGGATCGTCCCAATTTAAATAAAAGCTTCTAAAGCTGAACTTCCTGTTCTTTCCAACTAGGCAGACTTACAGTATCTGTGTGTGAATAAATGGTACCATGCAGTATTAAGCTTCATATTCCTTTGTTCCACATGAACATAACAGTGCACTAGAGTGCAACCAGGTATCTGTACCAGGATTCTACGAGGTATCTTCAAAGGGCTGGACTTTTATCATCACTAAGACTGGTGGAAGATGACAGAGGCTTCTTTTTAACCTCAGTCACACTCACAATACACTTTCCTTTGGGTTTCTCATCGTCCTGCAGCTTCCATATGACATATTTAAGGTGCTGAAGCTGCAAGCAAGCTGAGGTTGATGTCTTACCCAAAGATATGGAGAGGCCATGGACTCCATGGTATTCGTTGTTATGAGTGGACAACCCAAGTCCATGATGGGAGCCATTAATGAAGGATGTATGCATGGTTTCCTGAGACTTTAGTGAATTAAAAAAACACACAACTACAACAACAGCAATGAGGATGACACTCAAGTAGATGTTTCAAGCAGCAGATGAACCTGAAGGTGACATCATGGTGGCTACATCCAGCTTTCATTTATAATCTGTGTGAGCTTTGATTTCTTCCTTTTATTAAATATAGAAATTGTGATTTTCATGTTTCAGAGAAACTGAATGGAGAAAACAGTCTGGAAAGAATTCCCGTCAAGGTTTTACATTTCCTCTTACTCTGGGACAGTGTCTCTGGTCTTGGGGTCGGTGATCTCCTTGTAGATGGCAGCAGACTGCACCTCCTCCAGAGGACACATGATGCCGTACTCCTCGCAGCCATGAGCCTGGACCAGGGGATCCATGCGGTGAGGGTCGAACATGATGTTGTTGGGTGTCACCAGCAACACCCCGCTCACCGCACCCTGACAACAGCATAGAAGAAGAGCGACGGGTCAAAAGCCATGACACTGATAACATCATCTTCATCAACAAGATGAACAACGTCGACTGAATTACTGGCAACACTGACCACTGAGGAGCTTTATCTTGGGACCTGTGAGTGAATCAGCTGTGTTTAATGTAATAGGGATGTGTGTGTTAGTGTGTGTGTGTGACAAAGAGCAAGGCAGCTGTCTGAACACACAAGGGCTCATTCATGAAATCTTCCTAAATCTGATTTCACCTCCTCAGTAAAAACCTGCTCCGGAGCCTTTAACGCTGCGTAAAACTGGGAGGCCTTTGTACCAACGTGTGCACGTTAGTGAATTCCAAACTATATCAGGTTGAGAGCGTGCTCATTAATTAGCACAAACCCCACCCAGGGACACCATATACAGAGGTGTAAAAGAGCAGATCACCAGAGAAATATTCAAAGAATTAAAACGGTGAAGAGAAAGCAGCTTGATGGGACTTTTGGAAGAAAAAATAAAAAGTGAACGCATTTCTGCATACAACTGCAACGCTTCCTATCATCCGAGACACTTTAGACGGCTCTCTGTGTCTTTTCTGCTGCCAACGCTCTGGACTACGGCAGTTTCCACTCACGTTACCTTGCCATCAGTGATGTACTTGCAGTTGATCTTGAGGAACCGCTCTGTGAGGGCCTCTTCCTCCTCGGAGGTGGATGACACCACTCTGGACTGGCGCAGGGCTGCGAACACTGGGGGGTGAACACCCTCTGCTTTTTGGGGGACATCTGAGTCCTGGGGGGAGGACAGATGGAGGTGTGAAAAATGCAATAAATAACTGAGTCAACAGGAGAGGGAAAGAAAGAAACATCTTACATGGACTGCTTTTATAATTACTGGTTAGAGTTAAAGGTCTTCTGTAAGGACAAATGCAGTTTTCAGTTCACACTGAATAATCACTGTCTATAAACGCTAAATTATAAATCTAAACTCCACTTTATAGCAGGTTGTAAGCGAACAAGCAGCTCATAAATAATGAGTGTTGGAGAACAGGCGAAGCTTGGTTCACATGGTAATATATGATGTGACTAATTTGTGTCTCTTTGATTTCATCAGACTAATGAGTTTGAGTCTCTAAATGTATTATCTGTAAATAAACACATTTTCTGCACAGACAGACCGTCGCGCTGGAGGAACCCTGGGAAACCAGGCATTAAAAGGATGCGCCTCCTGTGAGCCTGAACCTCACCGAGGTAAAGATATAAAAAATGTTTTTATGGGATAGCTGGTCATTGTTCCATTAGACAGTACATGGCCTTGAGCTTGGTAATAACTGAAAATGTGTTTAAACCTGAATGCTTCTAGTGACAAACAGTTTATTATTTACAGTTAAAAGATTTAATCGGTGTAATAAGTGAAGGTTGAGTGAACTTTATCGCCACAGAAAATGGTAACATGGAAAACATGCAATTTGCTTTGGTCTTTAACGCCAGAAAGAAGCAACTCGTTAGCCAGCGGCACCAATAACATGGCAGCATTTTTTTTTCTTTGTTCCCATTTGTGGTTTAGAAGTTTTTCACAACTGCATTTCCGTGTGGCTCATTCACACGTTTGTTCTTCATCTGTTTACATCCTCTGCTTGTCCTATAAAGGTGTCAAACCATAGAAAACATTGGTTTGTCAAAATGAAAATAAAAATTCTGTTTCATTTTTGTTCAAATTGAAAAAAGGTCAACTGTACATCCCAGACAGTTCTGAAGAGTTTGAAGAGGAGAACAGCTCCATTTGTATCAGCTGACAGATGTGCAGATCATCTGCAAAGGCACAGTCGTCTTAGCTGAACTCACCACAGTTAGCATCAAATATTCAGATTTCTAAGCAGACAAGATGTCTTCTGATCTCCCAACAAAACATGGAACTTTAAAAAAAAAACTCAGTCAAGAGAAAAAAAACTGCAGCTATAATTATGTATTTATAAGCAAAATAGTTAAATGACGTATTTCAGAAGTGTGACCAGACATGCTGAACAGCAAAAACTGGTTTTCTACAATCTGCCAGATGTTGGACAGACATGACAGACAGTGAATTATGTCCCAGCTATGTTATTCCTTTGTGCAGAACGTTCACATTCTGCCACAGATATGTGTGTGTGTGTGTGTGTGTGTGTGTGTGTGTGTGTGTGTCCTGAGCTGGAAACACAAGGTCTGATGAGCTGATGATGCCTCAGTAGAGACTGAGTGATGTCTGTCCACAGGGACGCTGACGGTCTGACTGAACAATGGTGGACAGGATGTGTGCGCGCGCGCGTGTGTGTGTGTGTGTGTGTGTGTGTGTGGGGGGGGGGGGGGGTGGGGGTGAAGGTGTGCTGAAGGAGTCAGATTGGATGCATGGATGAAAAGAAATATGAGAAACGGGGTGACAGTCAAAGACGCAGCGAACACTGTGGCTGCTGTGGAAAAATAAAAACACAAGGAGCCGAAGGCGATGAAATGGCGTGATTGTAGTGAGGATAAAACAAAAAGAAAAGCAGTGTGTGGGAGTTTTCATTGAGGGGGGGGGGGTTTGACCGTGAGGGGAGGGCGTCAAGAGCAGGTGGAGAAGTGAGAAGCAGTGAGGAGCTGAGACAAAAGAGCCCGAGTCCATAACAACTGTCTGCTGTCCTCTTGACACCCACCCCCACGCCTCCCCCTCTCCGTCTACCAGCGCAGTCGACAAACAGCCTGCAGCGACTGACCCACACCGACACAAGCGGCCCAGACACTGGCAGCCTGGGAGAGCTGAGGGGGCCGGCCAATCTGTTACAGCCAAAACAAGGCTCAGAGACGGGAGCAGGAGAATGTACGAGGGAGATAAAGACGAGTCCAATCAGCTGGAAATTCACATCACCTGAACGACAAGGAAACGCAGCATCTCTGAAATGAGGATCATGTGTGGGACTTTAACCAGCTCACCTACACAGCTGCACTCTCTCACCCAGTAACGTCCCAGTGACTCATTCAAGCCGGCTTCCCTGCTCAGATATGCAGACTGAACCGCCTGCACACACACCTGGATTCAAATGAGCAGCTACAAATGTCAAAACACCCGCCTCCATCACAACAAACACCGTCTCGTGTTCCCTGTCATTAAGTCTGGCACATCTCAGAAGGGGCGTTGTGTGTTGGACACAAACTGACGCGTCATACTCCCTCCAGGGTCCACATGTGGAGACGGCGAAGCCACGCGTCCTGCGCTGCAGCTGACAGCTGCTTATGTGCGTTTACAGCCGTACGCAATCACGTTCAAGCATCTTAACTTGTTTTGTTTTTTTAAAGATTTTGTTTGGCTCGGCTGTGGGTGGACTGGGCCTCGTACACGGACCGCCTGCTTTCACCGCTAGGCTACGCAGCGGGCCTCGTCTTGACTTGTTTAAAGCGAAAGAGACACTGCTCCAACTGCATTTGCAGAAAATGCTGTTCTGAGGAATGATGATGAGTGAAACCACAATGAGATGGCGTTGTATTGTCTGAAGCCGACGTTAGTAGAAAAAGCTGAGTGTATCAAAAGTTTTTTTTTCACAAGTTGATGAAAGAACAAATGAATGTCATTTAATCACCAGTCTGTGGGGCTGTTGTCTGACTTTCCTTTTCACGTTTAGCACACATGTTAGACCGATAACAGCACCAGGAATACTAAAAAGGTGCCAGCGAGTATTTATGTCTGTACGCCATCTGATACCACAGAGATGCTCGGCACCACGTCGTTTTTATAAACACCAACACAATTCTTCTTTGTCGTTCTACAAGTCAGCACATAAAGTTACGCAGTTCTGCCCTGAAACGTCTCTCAGAGTCACAGGTAATGTGTGTTAACCATCTAGCATCAGCACCACGATGGCAACTGGATGGCACTGGTACCCTGCACTGGCCTACAGGCATCAGTACTGGAAAGGAAAAGCGAGAATCGTAGCATTGCTAATATGTGATAAATGAAAAGCTGAAGTTGACGCTCAACGATGCACACACTCTTTATGAAGTCAGGCTGCTGTAAGAATAAAGTCTGCCAGTGTCCCGCTGAAAGCACAGACGTTCCAGGTAAAGACATCACCTTCATGTCCTCCAAAGCCCCAGAATAAGCCTCTGCAGAGATGGTACCTTTACACATGTGCAACACACTCATACAGGGGACCTGAGGCACCACCTCACCATCTCAGCTGCTGACGTACGCACCTTTACCTCGGAGCAGACCGGATGGGCAAGTAGAACCTACTGTCTGATTCCCTCCCCCCAATAAAAAAGGAAAAGAAAAAGACAACGGAGAAGGCAGCTGTGCAATCATCCACAAAAAGAGCTTAAGGCACCACCTTGCTAAAAAAAACTTCACATAACTGAAGTGAATATTGCTTTTCTGTTTTTAACCTTTAATATATGACCAGCATCTGTCCTGCACTGGCCTCAAAGGCATCCAATATTTTCTCAGCTGGTGCTAGAGTTGGGGTGCGTCGGGGGGACAGAGCGAAGCACACCTGCCTCTTTATTATAATAACGCCCACAATAACGCCCGTCTAGACAACCAGAGCAGTAAGGCAAGATAACAGGCACCCGTGACGTGCCTGCGTCCTCTAGTGACCAGATTCTAGTCATTCTAGTCAGTCTTGACAAACGGTTTGTATTTAAACATCAAAGAGACACTAATTCCCAGAAATAACTCACAGGATAGGCCATTTGCTGTTTTATACCACACATATATTTTAGATAAGTTTAAATGTGTGACTTCCTACAGGCATGAAGTGTCTTGAAATGAGACTAAGAGCTTTCCTTTTAACGGTTACAAAAATTAAAACAAGTTTAGAACAAGGGCAAAATAATTAAACAACATATGGGAAAATGTTATTACAGTGGTAATTATACCAAATCCTCCTAAAATCCAAATGTTCAGATTGGAAACAACGGCATTCAAACGTCATGTACGCAATAAAAGATCTGTTTAAAGACCAAAAGAAATTCATGTTCTGTAAATTCTTGGAAATCGAACGCTGTGACATCAGTCGGTGAGGTTGGTTGTGCCCCCCCCCCACCCCACTCATCACTGACAGAATCGTTAGGAACCGTAGACGGCTGCAGCACTGTTCACATCAATATGTCTCTCTTTATCCACGGCTGTAAGTGGGACAGAAAAAAAAATGCAGAAAAGCCTGTGGCTTCTGCAAAATATGACCTCAATATGAGGCAGAGCGAAGGGTGCTGAACTACTGAAAATCCTGCTAAATGTAAAAAATATTTTTCACTTTACTCATGATAAAGACTTCACAGAGGAAGTATGCAGGTGCCACCCAGCTTTGACCTTGACAGATCCAAACGGTTTAACCAAAAAGCAACCCACAGCTCCCCCTAGTGAGTGTGGAAGCAGCCTGCAAGGGAGGGAGGAGAGAAGGAGCTCCAGCAGAGGGATGGATCCACACATCCTCAAGTACAGTCTGTACTGTCGTTTGTAACCAAGTGTTGCTGTCACTCTGCAGCCTGACGAGCCGCTACAACATGACAGCTCTTTGTTACTCAGAGCATCCGTAATTAATCAGAACAGGCACGGTGCTGCATTTTAGGAGTCGGCATCAGGTGCTCAGGTGACCTAAACTGCTTCTACTTCATCCAAAACAATTTTTAGATCACGCGGTAGGAAGAGAGAACGGAAGGAAGGAGGGAGGAAGTTAAAAAGCAGTGCCAAAAGAGGAAGAGACAGGGAAGGTCACAGTAGTAGTGGTGCCATAAGTGTGTGTGTGTGTGTGTGTGTTACTGTGAACACTGGGAAGGTCCGGACAGGACGACGAGGACATGAGTGCCCACACAGATGACCAGAGAGCAACCGTGCCAGCAAGCCATGGCTGCCAAATAATCCGATGACATCAAGACAGCCAGCTACACACACACACACACGTGCCTGCATGCACACTCTCAGTCATACAACCAGCCAACAATTCATGCCTGCAAGATGTGTTATTTATTCCTGCCAATACCAGCAGGCCGACAGGCAAACCAAGAGCATGAAGACACTTCAGAACTGTCAAATCAGAACTTCAGCTCAAAAAAAAAAAAGAAAGAAAAACACTGAACAAAAAGAAGATGGTAAAAACAAACAGCAACGTATTCATTGCTAAAGCAGTGACAGCCGTACAGTGATGAATTACTGGGTTTGATGGACTGACAAGCTGCATGATATATTCTGTAAACCTTCGTTATGACAGCTTTACAGATAAGGTGGAACCTTTCCCAGCTTCTTTACTGTGAGGGATTTATAAGTCCACTTTGTTCTAATGCTCGGCGTAGTTTGTTTTGTCTGCTGTGAACACAGTAAATCCAAACTACCTGATGGAGACATCAAACAAGGAGGGCACCATGACCAGAATCCTGCTGCCTTTAGAGCTATCCTCATAATTAGAAATGATACCAAACCAATACAGGAGCAGAAGAAAAATCACGATACTGGGATCACATGAAGCGCTGATTGTTGAGAACATCACAAATACATGCAGCATCTGGTAGCAATGTTTACCGACAGCATGTCTGCAGAAACTGTCAAAGAAGAAAGAGGAGGGGAAGACATGCTGGAAGACGGTGAGACATGAGGACAGGCAGCCGTGTAGGAAGTCTGGACGTGCGCACTATAACAAAAAAAGGGTAGAACGCTTGTCGACGTGGTGCAGAGAAGAATGTTGGAGACTGAGATGCTAAGAAGAAGGAAAACATGGTAGACCCAAGAGGAGATTCCTGGACATGGTGAAAGAGGATATGTAGTTGCTTGGTGTGAGAGAGGACAGAGCAGGATGGAAACGGATGATCTGCTGGGCCGACATCTCGGGAAAAGCCTGAAGATGAAGATCCTGCATCATTCTGCAGTGCACCTTCACGTACTTCAGTGCATGGAAACGCTCCTCTGCAAACATAGCCATGGTTCATTTTAAATGTCAATTATTTGGAGGGAGCTACGAATACAATCAGTATAAAAGGTGACATGATGAAAGTCCTTTGCTGTTCCATAAAGCAAACGTTACACTGGTATATCATCATATATGATAACTCAGTTACAAAAAAATGGGTAGCTGTTATGATTTGCAGAACTATCAAGCCCATATTTTGCCCTCAATAGAACATAAAGAACATATCAGATGTTGAAACTGAGACATTTTAATATTTCATGGATAATATTAGCTCATTTTGACTTTGATGGCTGCAAATATCTCAAAAAGGTGTTGCTGCAAACAGGGGTAACAAAAGGATGGAAATGTAATGGGCACAAATCAAAAACAAATGGCATTTGACAACTAATTAGATTAATTGGCAACCCCTCAGTAACATGAGTGGATATAACAGGAGCATTTCAGGTTTTCCTGGCTGTAGAGATGGGTAGAGGTTCAACAATCTGGGGCAACCTACATCTAAAAATTGTGGACTAATTTCAGAAAAATGTTCCTCAATGTAAAATTGCAAAGACTTTGAAGACGCCACCATCTGCAGCACATAATATCATCAAAAGATTCAGAGAATGAGGAGGGGTGTCTGTGTGCATAAGGGACAAGGCTGAAGGTCCAGACTGGATGTGTGTGGCCAGTTAAAGTTCAACAGTTTACTGTGCAATCCACATAAAAAGTTAAAGCTGTGTCATGTAAAGAAGAAACCACACGTGGATAAGATCCAGAAGTGCCTTCGTTCTCACAGGACCAGAGCTCATCTAAGAGGGAAAACTGTTCTGTGGCCAGATGAATCAAAATTTGAAATTCTTTTTGGAAACCGTGAACATCGTGAGGAGAGGGACCATCCAGCTTGTTATCAACACACAGTCCAGGGGCCTGCATCTCTGATGGCCTGGTGGACATCCGTCCAACAGCATGGCTTCTGCCTGAAGTCCAGACCTTTAACCAACAGAAAACATGTGGCGCATAATGAAACAGAAACTCCACCAGAGAAGGCCCAGGACTGCTGAGCAGCTAGAATCCTGCATCAGACATTCCTCTTCTGAAACTTCAGGAGCTTCCAGACGTTTTCAGACAGTTGAGGAGAAGACGAGGAGATGCCAACAATGGTGAACCACCTGTTCCAGCTTTTCTGAGATATCTTGCTGCCACCAAAGTCAAAATGAGCTAATATGTTCTATTCAGTGGGTAAAATGTCTCACTTTCAACATTTGATGTGTTCTTTATGCTCTATTAGGAATAAAATATGGATTTGTAAGATTTGCAAATCACTGAATTTTGTTTTTATTTACGATTAACAGCATCCCATTTTTGGAATTGGGGTTGTGCTTTTTTTTCCTGCAGCAGACATTCTTGTGTAGTGCTGACAAAGGTGTGGTTTTTCAGTACAACATGTAGTAAGCTTTACTGTTTCTCTGTGAGAAGATGCAAAAATGATTAGCTGTGATAATGTACGGAAGCATCCTAACAAGACAAATGTCAAAGGTCAATAACGAGCGCAACTGGTTGCAAAGAAACTATTTCGTTTCAATTCTCTACACTTCCAGTTCACAGCAAAAGCCATCTAAAGGTACTTCATAGAGAAAGTAAACAAGTTCACCGCATGATGAAGAAACATTCAGACACCACTGCCAACTGAACAATAACTGCATGCCACTTGTGACAAGAGCATCGCTGCTCTGACCAGATGATGAGTTCAGATCCTCTCTGATGTAGCTCAACAGTGGCAGGAACAAATCTCAACAGCAGTGATGGTGCTGGGGAATAAGATGGAAAACGTTCATTCAGCAGCAGCTTCAACATCAAGCGTACAAGACTGTTTCTAAAGCTCTGCTTCCTGAAACCATTAGGCACCTTCAGAGCTCTTGCAGAGTCCATGTCTCTGCAGGCAGCAGCTGATCAGGTATCACAATGAGGACCAATGGCTTGTTAGGCAGGACGGGTCATGCAACTGCAGCTCATGAGTTTGTGCTCCTAAAGGGCAGAACTTTGTGTGCATAATGACATAAGAGAACCTTTGCAGAAACAGAAGAAAAATTGCTGTATAACAGATAAAATATGCAGGTAAATGCTAAATAGCTTTGACTATCTTCTAGGCTATTTGAATACCAAATACATATATGTGTGTGTGTGTGTGTCTGTGTGTGCGTGTGTGTGTGTGTGTGCATGACATTTTCAGGAATGTCCAAGGATGATGCCATGTCGACCTACGTTACACATGCTAAGGAAATCATCAGCAAATATGGGATGTAAGAGATGCAATAAACAGGAGAGACAGGTGTAATGCAAAAATAAACAAAAGCCTACTAATTAATGGTATTTTTGTTTTCCTTGATAGGGCCTAGTTATGCAGAATAATGTGACTTTACATTTCTTGTTTGTTTTTTTTCTGATTTTTTTTATTTTTATTATTCTTTTGAATATTTCCAACTAAACAACTTCTATGCATCAACTAAATATGTAAAAATCTAATTTTGCTATTTCACTATAGTACACTGATATTTATCTTAGATCAAAACAAGAAATTAAATGGTGTCTAATGTGAATTAAACTTTTGTGTGTGTCTGTGTGTTTGGTGCTGGCCTTCATTTTTATTTAATGTATTTATATCATTTTCACATACAACAGGATTCTAAACATAAATAGTGAAGGTATAAGACAACTATTGGAAAAATATACACATGTACAAATAAAAGAAAACATGGGTAATCTAACGAAATTTAACAAAGTATGAACAACATGTGCAAAAATACAGTATGAAAAGTTAAGTCTCTATATCTAAAATTACTTGGTATTAGATAAAAATGGAGTTTGAGGTATTGTAATCCAATTTACAGCACAAGAGCAATAATTCTTAAGGTCCGTTTGTTGCTGAACTCTGGATCCATTAGTCAACCTGTGCTCCACTATTCAGTTATAAAAGTAAATTCAATTCAAAAATACTTTATTGGTCCCTGAGGTGAAATTCAAATATTGCAGTAGTTTAATGATTGAAGTCTCTTCAAAGATTATTTATAGATGGTTGTTGCTGTGGGCAGGTAAGGCTTCTTGTAGCAGTCTGTGTTGCTGTGGATCTGAAGAAGCCCCTGACTGAAGACAGTTTGCTGATGACTGTTGTGAAGAGGATGCTCAGGGTTCTGCATGATGTTTTTTATATTATATAGTAGCCTATCCCCTTTGCACAATCGGCTCCAGAACGGAGCCAGCTGGTGCAAAAACTTTACAATTTTAACATTTTAGGTCTAATTTTCCTGTTCTAGTCGTTTGTTTGGTGCCAGTCTACAGTTACTATCCCTGTCACCTCCCGCAGTCAAAGCCCCATCTCTTTCACAAGGTTCTGTGCATAGGCTGGCGCATGCGTAGTTGGATGTTGAGACTAGCGGTGGCACAGTGCCTCAGTGGGTGAAAGGTGAACTAACGCCCCTCCGCTGACAAAAGAGACCAAACCCACATTATATACGCAGTGCATGGAAATAGTTCACTAAAGACCAAGTATTCCAACAAAGGTGAGCCAACGAAGTTAATCATATTTCTTTGTGGTTCAGTTAAATACCGCTGTAAGCTCCAGCGTAGAGTTGTAGCGTTAGCCAGTAACGGAGGAGTAGAGTTAATACACTTTTGACAGCCCATTGTTTGTAGTTTTTGCACCTGCTTCATGGTATCTATGTTTAAGCTACTCCTAATTAAGAATGTAGAGATGAATTAAATTAGAGTTTTCAGTAACCGTCTGCGTAACTGAGTTACTTTACCAAGAGTAAACGGATCTCTTGTTCACAAAGTAGGTCAGTGATCAAACTTTGTGACCAATAAGATCACACAGGATGAATAATTTGTTGCTAAATTTAGTTTCAGATGAATTAACTGGTTATATTACTTGTCAAAAAGCCAGCTTGGACCTGGTGCATTCTTTACAGTAGGTCAGAGCAGCGATATTAAAGTAGGTCAGCCACAGCTTCAAGTGTGTATGTTTATTTGTGTTTCAGAGAGAGGAAATGGCTAATCACTTGTCAGAGTCTGTGTCTGAACGGACCTTTCAGTACCAAAGCAGTCTGCCTCCACTGCCTGTTCCATCACTGGAAAACAGCCTTTCCAAGTACCTGGATGCAGGTAGGATGTCTGCACTCAACACGCTACCCCATTTCTTTTTTTCTTAAGCAAAGGCAGAAAACAAATAGGCTTTTTTCAGGGAACAAAGCAAAGCAGCTTACAAGAGGCACACATTTATGGAAACTTCTGCAACAGAGTTGGGAAGAACTTTCTGAAGAATATTTGTAGAAAGAATCAGCTGTAGCTACCAAAAGATGACCACTTTGAGTCAAAAGTTGGTTTATAAAGTGATTCCATCATTTCTTTTTTTAAAACGTCAGTTGTTTCTTTGTTCTATGCTATATGTATGTATGTATGTGTGTGTGTGTGTGTGTGTGTGTGAAGCCAGAGTTTGAAGTGAAGTCAGTTGTGTGTGTTTTTAATCAGTGTATTAATGTTTAATGAAATTACGTAATGCCGGTTTTATCAGTTTGCATTCTCTTGTCAACAGCCTTTTTTTTTCTTTTAACACTGGAAACCTAGCTGGTCTTAAGTGGTGGGTGCTACTAATTTAAAAGGGATCTCTACTTTTGTTGTAGGGTTAAATTTCCACAGTTTGTCTTCTCAAAACTGAAGACATCAGAACTATGAAATAACACATAATTACGCACATAACAGATGATGTATTAGAAAAAAAAAACTTTTCTGTATTCTTTATCCTTAGCGTGAGGTTAAAATCGGATTGGTTTTCCAACAGTCGTGATGGCATTCCTTGTTGGATTTGTTAGCTCTTTTTTTTTATCTTCAATTCGCCATCAATCCAGTTTCGTTGATGTGTGTGTGTGTGTGTGTGTGTGTGTGTGTGTGTGTGAGGGGGTGGAGTTGAGTGTTTTTGTGTTTTTAATACAAAGATGTTTTATTTCTACATGTAAAGTATTTGTTTTACACAATGAAAAGTGCACAACAAATAAAATTTGATTTGATT
>JBAMYA010000008.1:3625491-3640818 GCA_037176975.1 Arrhamphus sclerolepis
TATATATGTATATATATATGTATGTATGTGTGTGTGTGTGTTTAATGTCTTCTTCTAGATTTCATTTCTATTGTAAGTGGATCTCAAAGAGAAACATCTGGAAGTCAAGGCACTCATCTTCAGCAGTTTTTCCAGCTATTTTCTGCCTGCTCTGCCTTCATACCCCTCCCAGAAGCATTCATTTCAACAATATCCTTACTGAAGCGAGTATGCAGAGCTCCATCATGCGCTTATGATTAAAAGTTGCTGCAGATTCTGGAGGAAACAAAAGACGCAATGAGGTCTTCCTGTGGTTTGGGGGAAAAAAAAATACAAGAAAAAAAGGAATGGCACCTGGATGCTGCATCTTTCTAGGAATTCACAAATAAGGAGGGACAGAGACAGCAATCAGAATGAGCGCACTATCACACCGAGAGACGCAGACACACTTCCACAACGCCTCGACAAATAAAACACAGAGTCAACACGTCGGATGAGGTAATGTTCCCTTCATTCTGCCTTCCGAGCACACTTCCTCCGCCTGCAATAATTGCTGCCTGGCTGCTTGTCTGAGAGAGTGAGCAGCTCCATTTATTAGCTGCTCTAAATATCAGACACAGCATCACTTTTAAAGGCTTAATTTCTTCACAGTCGCAGGCCCTCTCTCTGATCCTCCCCCGTCGAGAGCCACAGAATTTGCTCCTGTTCTCGCAAGCCATGACCTAAATAGATAAATGGTAATGAAAGAGGACCTCTCTTTGGGCAGCCGTGGAGAATTAACCAACAGAGACGGGAGCAGACCGAAGGGAAGATGCTGTGGTGGGACGCGTCAGTGACTGCGATGGCAGTGGAGACCTGCTCTATCCATTTTCTGGCAAAAGGAACACAAATCAAGCTCCATGTTTCCACGGAGACCAAAAAACAGTCATATTTCTCCAGGGACCAGCAGCCATCCTGCGGTGCTCAGTGATTGGCTTCTTCAGATGCTGCAAACGGTACCTGAGGGAGATGGCTCACACTGCTGGTCTCTGGAGCTGTCCAGCCAGGATATGCAGGATCTGATGAGAAGTCACTCAGTACACAGACTACATGCAATCAGTATCACCAGATGTTTTTTTATGTCTTAAGCTGGAGGAGTGGAGAGGATTATAATTTCATGTTATGTAGATGAGACCTACAGAAAATGCCAGAGTAGGAATAAACACAGAACAAGGTGAACTGGATGTATAACATGGTTTCTTTTACTCTACTGGTCACAGTCGGCCACAGTTTGGCCACATCCTCATTTTCGTGGCCACAGAAGACAAAAATATAACTGTTAGGAAGTTTTAATAACAACTCCCTCCATACTTTCACACTCCAGCATAAAGCATCTAGGCATCTTTTTTTGTCTTCTTCATTTCTGGAAAAGAGCCAAAGCTAATTTGTCTCTCAGACAAGGAATATAAATAAGCCAAACTAATAACGGCACTCTTTAGTGACAGACTCTGTGTCTATGTTGTACACCAGTCCGCCTCAACTGAACTGAGCAGGTCTTGTTCATGCTGCCAAAGAGCATCTGAGCGCGTCCTGGAGTGGTGGATATGAAGATGTCAGCAGCATCTCTGGGGTCTTTAAGTTGTGGATTAGTCTCTCTGTCCCTTAGATGCCATCAGACCTCAGCTACCTGGCCAGTTAGAAGTCCTGAGGAACATCTCTGGAGTCTGATGGGCCCTTCAGCAGTGTTTGAAGCTCGCTGCAACGCTGCTGAGTGTGCCGTCGCCGTGTGGGAACGTTTGAGGTGTTTGAGCTAAACGATGCTTTGTAACAACAGTGGTGACTACTTTACTGGTCTAAAACTACTGGAAAAAGAAGGACAAAGAGAAAAAACAAAAAAACAAAACTCATGCTTGATGATTTGGGTGAAATGGCTGCAAACAATCACAACTAAGTAGTTAATGGCCTGGAAATGATGCTTTATTGGATTAAAGTGTAAAACTGTGGGATAAACAGAGAAATTTGGTGGCATCTTAACAGCTCACTGAAACGATGCTTCAACCTCAGTTGTTAATGAATAAAATCGCTTTCCTAAAGTGAGTTAAAAGCCAAAGAGAACAAATACGTTTTAGAGAGGACTTAAAAACAGGAGGTGAGTCAACCTGTCTGATGAACAGAGGCAGCTCATTCCACAATTTAAGGGTGACGACCGAAAACGCGCACCTCTCATCACCTCTCATCACCTCTCATCACTCCTCATCACCCTTCATCACCCCTCATCACCTCTCATCTTCCTCTTTGTCTGTGGGACAACCAGCAACGACTGGTCTGCTGACCTGAGAGCACATGAGGGAATGTACGGCTGCAACGGGTCAGACAGATGACGGGAACATGATGACATTTAGAAGAAAACAGAAGAATTTTAAAATCATCTCGAAAGCGAACGGGGAGCCAACGAAGCAACATCAGAACGGGGCTGATGTGCTCATGTTTTTTTGTTCCAGTTAAAAGACGAGCTGCAGCGTTTTGAAGCAGCTGCAGTCGTAAAAACGGTGTCTGCTCATCCCACGATAAAGTGGATTACAACAATCTAAACGAGTCCTGATAAAAGCATGGATTAAAATCTCAAAATGATGCCGAGAGAGAAATGGTTTTGGTCAGTTGTCTAAGATGGAAAAAGCTGGACTTGACCACTGATTTCACCTGTGACTCCAGTTTAAGGCCCCAGTCCAGTCTGACACCCACGTTTGTTGCTACAGGTGTCAGGTACAGGTTCAGAGGACCCAGACCAGCCTGAACTTTAGCAGCACCTCAGGGCCCAAACAACAGGACCTCTTTGTCTTTTCATCGTTGAGATGTAAGACACTTGCTGACATCCATCATTCATTTCTCTGATGCACTCAAGACGCTGGTTTGCAGAAAAGCTGTTTTCCTTTCTCAGTGGCGTGTAGATCTGGCTGTCATCGGCATAAACGTGAAATGACACGCAACGTTTTCTGAGAACAGCTCAAGTGGGAGGAAGTAAACAGAAAAGAGGAGAGGAGAGGGCCAAGGAAGGAGCCCTGCGGTACTCCACATGTAAGTGGAGCTTCGTAATGGTCTGAATCGCTGCACGAGTGCATCATGTGACTGACATTTCAGGAAGCACAATCCCAAACCGTAGATATGCTAAATGTCCATCATTTATTAGGCCTATTTGTATTTTTAATTTATTCCCATGCTGAAACGTGTTTTAAAGGTATCCGCCTTTTATGAAAATAAACAGACCATACAGGGCGATAAGATCGACAGAGCATTCATGAACATGAGTGTTCATAAATATTGCTAACGCGTAACGGACCAGGTTAAGCAACGGAGACAGCTGAGTTCATAAAAAAACAAAAAAACAAAAAACGGATACAAACGTGCTAAAGGTGACGGTGATATGACCAGCTGAAAGCAGCTTCGTGGTCCTGTGTTTCCAGCTGGGAGCATTACTGGGAAGTAAAAGGCCTCCTAGAACTGGACTGGAAGAGTATATGAAAGCCCAGCTTCATGAGAAGGAAGACCCAATCAAAAAAATCTAATGAATCATTGTTACTATTATACCATAAATAGTTGTTCAAACATTAGATGACAGCTAATATAGTTATGCCCATGACAACATCATTTCTCTTTCCATCTCAGACCAGTACGAGGATTTAGGTATTTAATGTGCTTCTCACGATGATGATTCACTCTGAACGTTCTCAGGAACAAAAAGAAAACTTAAGATTAACGTATCTCATTACACATTAAAATGAAAAGGGAAAAGAAGTAACTGCTGTAAGGCAACACATGTTCTGGCTCCCCTGCACGCACGCACACACACACACACACACACACACACACACACACACACACACACACACACACACACACACACACACACACACACACAGAAACACACACCACTTCTTCTCTCAAAAGTGCAAGGAAGGTTTTATTGGCACCTCTTGTTCTCTTTTCTGTCCTGGACAGCACAACACGTCATCCTGGATGTTCACCTTCAGGCCAACAATGAGCAGGACTCCAGGAAGTGACAGCCCTGATTGAGGGATAAGTCAGTATTTATATGTGTGGCGTTTGTGTGTGTGTGCGCAGGGTGACAGAGAGTAATCAGGAGCTTAAGGGTCCAACAGCTGCTCTCATGTGGCAAATGGGAGACTGCAGATTTCTTAATAGCAGCCACCTGCTTCAGTGACACCAGCAGCTCCAGGAGCTGACAGCATCCCAACGCATTTGTTGAACATAGCTCATCATGGTCATTTTCTGATGGTTCACAGCAAAATGATCTCTGACTTCTTCCTCTCTCTGGAAGAACTAGACTGCCCAACATTTGTCAAACATTTTCTCAGTGTGTGAAACTGTGGTCAACATACCGTCACTTTCTCTAAATCGGCTTCGGAGGAGGTGGGTGACAGGGGGCTGATGGGACTGAGAGAGGGGGAGCTTCCGACACTCGAGACGTACTCGGGATCAGGAACGTACAGAACCTGCAAACACAACCCATGTCTGTATTTACACAAGTGCTGACCTTGTGCAAACTTTCACCACACTGCACAGATGCACACACACACACACACGAAGAGAGAAAATCTCATACACTCCAAACATGAACGTGACAAGGCAAATAACATGAGATCATGTGATCAGAGTCATGTTATTGACGCGATAAAAACACATGGGAAAGTGAATCTCTAGGTCAGGGCGGTGATGATGTCGGTGAATGTCGCTCATGCTGGTATTCATTCACAAATATGCAGCTAATTATTATTTACATTATTAATGAAACTGTTCATTTTTAACTCGATATTGTGATTGATCATTTGGTTTCTGAAATGTCAAAACGGTAAAGATTTCCATCTCAATTCCCAGAACCAAACATGACATTCAGCTGTTCCATAAATCGTTTACAGTAACCTAAATCTTACGGAGACTTTCAGCTCCTTTTATTGTTCGGTGAAGCAACAACGCAGGGATCTGGCTTTGATTTTGTGCTCTGGGCTCACTGGTAGAATTCCAGTCCAGCTACTGCTGAAGTATGCTCTTTCACATTTCCGTTCAGCTTTGGACAGTCTGGAGATGTCAGCCTAGCCTAGCATAAAGCAGTTCTGAACATGTTCGTTGACGGCTCGGAGCTCTGTCACCACTGCTCGGATTAAAGAAAACAGCTTTCATGTGGGATGATGGTCCTTGGGACCAGCCTGGGAGATCTTCTGATCCAGCCATACGGGACAAGCAGTTCTGCTGGTTATCTTCCAGGACAGGAATTCTTCTGCCTCTGATTGGGCGAAAGAGCTGAACATATTTTGATATCTGCAGTTCTGTATCGATGAGGACTTGCTGATCGACTCCTGATCCAGACTGCTCACAGAGCTGCAGGAATGTGACGATTACAGAATCAGGAATGAAGAGACGGGCGATGAGAGCAGCCTCGTCTTCATAATTAGGAAGAGGCCAGATGTTCTTATACATCCGGTTCAGCACGTATGAGCCTGAATGTTGGCTAGTGAAAATTTGATGGAATCGGAAGATCTGTCTCAGCAGTCACATTTTCTCCACTCTGCAGCTCTGTTGCAAATGTGTTAAACAGTTTATTGTGTCTGAAAGCAGACTGTAACATATTTCACAAGTGCTGGGTTGAAGCTCCTGACCTGAGAAGTACCTGCAGTTATGCTAAGCCAAACCAGCTGTCTCCAAACAGCAAATACAGTTTGTGTTTACAAATGTCTCTCTGATCTCACACCTATTCATGGTGACAAGAGTACGAGGCATTTTAATCTATCTTTATCTTTCTTCTTTGGATAATACCTTTTGGCCTTCACAAAGTAGTTGAAGGATGAAACATTCATTTGGCTGTAGCCTTTGCATTTAAATAAAAATCTTGCTGTTATTGCGGCCGAACTTCAGTCTTCGCAGCGGAAGGAGAGACGATGGCTCAGTAAGAGCTCTCCACACCCCGCTGTTTGCATACAGCTAAACTGACTGTTTGCTGAGAACTGGGAGAGACGGCTGAGAGCCAGCAGGATTGGCTGCAGCTCGTGTCCAGTCGACCGGATTTGATTTCCATGCCAGGAAACTATAATTTTGGATGTTTGTCACATTCCCTGTGTGTGTGTGTGTGTTTGTACACACACACATATATGTATGTATATATAAAGATTTGGAATGAGGGTCTGTTGCTGGGAATTGAAATGAGAAACATCAGAGCCAGGAAGGCCGGCGTGTTTGGCTCGCTAAAAATGGCCTGCGATCGAAGTACAGCATAATTGGTAGAATTTAAGCATCATGCTTTTTTTTTTTTTTTTAGATACAAAATTGGTCTTATGCAATGAACTACACTCTAATGGGACAAGTGACACTAACTGGCAGGTAATTAGGGGGGACAAAGACAGTAGAGATGTGGTTCGTGAGTCAGTGAGTTGTTGTGAGAAAGAAGGTGGATAAACTCTTTTCTTATAAATACCTACATGCAGAAAAGAGACAAACCATTAGGAACACATTATGAAGTGTGATAATGAGCTTGAGGTGGTAGTGGGTGGCTTTATGTGCGAGGCTGCGGCGGGACAGCGATGAGGTGAAGCAGCTGAATACATCTGTGAGGGCGTGCACGGAGGTTCACACCTGGCCAGGCACCACTGCTCTGGAGAACAGCTTGTTCAACTGAACCAGCTCGTTGGGTGTGGTGTCAAACTTGAGCGCAATGCTGTTCAATGTGTCCCGAGATTCCACCTGGACCACAAATAGGAGAGAGGAAACAAAAAAATCACACTGCTGCTCTGCTTCAGGGCATTTTCCTACAAGCTGCACAGGAAATACTCCGAGGATTTGGCACACATGCTGAGAAACAGAGGAGGAACATCTGACGAACTGAGCTGTGAAACCATTTCTTTAAAGGGTTTAATGTGCCTTGTGTTTTGCATGTTTGAATTGGGGATGTTATAGAGATTCAACTTGTCAGCTGTTCGCTATGAATAGATTTGCTGATATTCTCTGTAGCTGGCAGGAATGTAAACTGACATGAATGTCAGTTGTTGCCTCATCAAACAGTTACGCAGCAAGAGTCACATTTTTTTCTTCCTCAATTAAAAACAAAAACAAAACTGCGTGCAAAGCCTAATGTTGTGAACTGACAATCATTTAATTATTGACTTATCTTATTATTCTTTTCACTACTGGGTTAATCTTTCAGCTTTTAAAATCAGATGAGAATCAGGCAGAAATCCAGAACAGGACGTCTTTATTTCTGTGCTCAATGAAAACAGTAACCAAACCTTAGCAACTTTCAGCAGAAGCAGCAAATCTACTTTGAACAACTTGGGGAGATTTTTTGTTCAAATAAAAGGTGTCTGAAAATATTTGCAGCATCTGCCATCCTGTTTAATTCGAGACGCAGCAGAGATATCCCTCATCGCTGCTGCAGCTTGGAGACGTCTCTGTGCACTAGTCCATCAGCCAACTTTACTTCAGCTCCAATGCAAATTGCATTTGCTGCTCATTGTACAGTGGGAAATAGGCATAGCTTATACTATAGCGACATTTCAAATTCAAGTTATTGACACAGACATTCAAATTTGTGAAGAATGCAGTTTACTCCATGACTCAGATACATACTGGTGCTGTTCCAGCTCTTTGTGTGGATAGTTATCTTATGCACACCAATAAAAAAATACAATCTGAGCATCCACCTGCAGTCTTCATATCTTTTTAAGCACAGAGGAAAACTCCCACACTGGTGACATGTCCACATCCCTGCCAGGGACGTTAGTCTGGGCTGATGTGCACGAGACGTGAACGAATCCTGAAGCTTGTGTGAGAATTTGACCTGCAGAGAATCAGACGTCCCTTCTGCTGACTGGCCACTCACCAGCAAAAGCCACAGATCCAGTCACCATGCGATCGGTCGGCGTGTCGGTCGAGTGGCTACTGCAGTAATGCTAACACTATACAGCTGGTGATGGTTTGCAAGAATCCTCCTTGGAGGTAAAGATATATAAGAGCTAAATTGGAAGAAAATAAGTAGATGGTGTGTTTACCAACTGTCATAGTTAGACCTGCAAATGCAAAACCCACAATGCAACAGGTAATCCCCAGCCCTACTGGCATTTTTATGCTTACCAGTCCAGAATGGGCACCAGCTTCACATCAGTTCTCAATATCCCACGTGTGTGTGTGTGTGTGTGTGTGTGTGCGCATCATGGGAGAGTAGGAAGACAGCATGATATCAATAACTGTTTCCATTTTTAAGACAACAACTAATCAGCTCATACATTTGCACACATTATTCGTCATTGTTGATCCTTGGACTTCTGTTCTGCAACGCCTGGGGGGTTATTTCATTTTTAGCATGTGACCCTGAACAATAATCAAACAGGCATTAGAGGAGGGTGCAGCAGTTTACGTCAGCTGAACAGTTGGTGTCATGGTTGCACCCTGCTCTCAGCTGCAGCACGCCGCAGCATGACACAGGTGTGCTCGCTTGTCGCCACGACTTAGGATCCACATCACAGAGATGTGCTGCATGTGTCTGAAATAGTTACGCGTCCACCATGCCCTGTGGGGGTTTCTCTCTTCCAAATAAGGGTGATACCCGCATCAGTAAAGAACTGTGTTATTTGATGTGATAAAAGTGAGCTCAGGGGACAGAACCCCGATTTCTTGGAAACAAGACAGGAAAGGGCGACTGTGAGTCGTGCCTTACCATCACAGCATAATGGAAGCGTGTGTTTCAGTGCAACAGTCATGGGACTGCCTCAGTTATCTTTATACGTTTGTGCAAACATTCCCACAAAAAAGCCGGAGGCATATGACAGCGTCACCAAACTGTTGACATGACAGATTGTTTCCAGGAGGATGTTCTTGCTTGAACAGACACACACAGGACAGACAGAGGCAGGTAGCTAAACTTAGCAACCGAGACAGTCAAGATGGAGCATTAGTGACACAGAAGCACAGTGTGTGAGGCAGCGACATATGACACGGTTAGCATCACAAGAAAAGGCCGATTTAGATGAGGGAGAACATGTTAGCAATCAACATATGGTCACAGTTAGAATGCAGCTCTGTCTCTAAATATATATATATATGTATATATGTACGCACACACCCTTTACACTATAAGGTTGGAATATTTGATGACACAAAACCTTTTGTAAATATTAAACTTGTTAGGTGAACTATGCTTACAACTGGCACTGATGCACTTCATTTAACAAGCCAAACAGTTACTGAATCATCTATAGACGGCGGCTACAAGAGTAAAACAAAATAAAAGAAGAAAGATTCAGAAGTGTTGTACTTAGATTTGCTAAAAGAAATCATTCCTTGTTTGGGAAAAGGGAGGGGGTGGGGGGTGGGGTTGGCATAATACTCTGATGCAACCAGAACAATTGTTCCCAACTACAGTTGGTTTCAAAATTTACATTAATACATTAAATCTGCTATTGTGCAGCAGATACCCAAGAGAGGCAAGAACATCAAATATTCATAAAATATTCTGAAACTTCTTTGGATCAATTCAAAATACTTTTTTTTTTTCTTTTAAAGATTTTGTTGGCTCTAGTAGCCTTTATTGAGTGGGGAGAGGGAGGACACGGGGGCAGAGAGAAGAGGGAGACGTGCAGGAAACTGTCGACAAGCCGGGAATCGAACTCGCGATCTCCTGCATGAGGCTGTGCTTCATAAAGGCTCCGCCCCCTTAACCCCTCGACTACTACACTGTGTTGGTTTATCCAACTAACATCTGATATAGGTTTATGTTCTCCAGAATGACATAAAACTGCATGCTGAATAGGTTAAAAACATAAGTTCTTATTTTGCATTCTGTTCCTCCACCTGAGGAAAGTCTATTGACAAAACAAGACCCCTGCAGGCAATGAGAGGAACTGCAACAACAGCGATGCATCACCTGTGGGAGAACGTTCTCAGTGAAACTGACTTTAAACTCGTGAGAAAACTAGCTAATTGGCAGAAATCCAGCTGGGACTGCAGATAAAAGACAAATCACCACAAAAGTACAGAGACAGTAATACTGCTGGGTCACTTGTTTTGGCTCCAGAGAACAGCTCATTAGGTCTGGAACCAAAGTGTCCACTGATTCCGTTCAGTCACTGGTGGCAACATTTTGCACTGCTGAGCAATTAAAGTAGGAGAAGGTCTCTCTCGAGACTTGTTTTATAACATTAAAGTAAGTTTTGGTTCCAAAAAAAGAGTTCTGAAACAAAGAAAGGATGACAAACTTGAACCATGATTACAGGTTAGTGCTCATCATGTTAGCTGGACTGGCTGAAAAAACCTGCACAAATCTGGACAAGGACCAGAGGCCTTATTGCAGGCCTCGCTTATGCCCCAACCTCTGGGGAAACAAACTAATAAGAGCCGAGGTCAGTCACGCTGCTGGGATACACTCTCGCTGAGTCAGCAACCTACGAAGCACAATGCAGGGCAGCGATGCATTGTCTAGTATGGATCGCGTGGTAAGCTGAGAGCCCAGAAGGTTTGGTGTAAGCAAAAGCACACTGCAGGTCGAGCATAAATGAACCTTACATTAAGATAAAAAACAAAACACCACTGGTGATTAAATTGGTAAGACTGACTCAAAGCAAACTGGTTACTAATAATTCTATGTTACACAAGTCTATGCTGCTGCATATCCAGGTGCCTAGCTTTGGCCCTTTCTTAGGGATTGGGATTTATTAAAACTTGCATTGACATTGATACTGCTGATATCATTTTTAAACAAAAGGCAGACAAGACTTGTGAATATGTGGACATTTTCAACAGTTTTGAAACACCTACAGACAGAAAAAGCAAAGCCAGATATTTCAGTCATTTCCATTGTAAATGTCTACAAGTGAACAGAAACCCAGTGAGCAGCACTAATGACACACCACACTGTCTACAAACTTTCAAACGTACATGCAGAACCTCAGCAGGAGCCTCTTAGATCCTGTCACATCTGCACTGACCATGCTCTTTACTCCACTTTGTAGAGTTTATTAGTAATCGACTTCTGTCTATAATCATGGCATGACATGGTCATCAGAAGAGTTGTTGAAAACCAATGTTCGGCTCGTCATGCGTCAGACAATATAGACAATATCAAAGAATACAGATACGAAGGACAACGTAAAGTACAACAATGAATTATAGCAGAAATCATGCGCAATAATCAGTTAAGCCTGCTTGTCAAAACAACTTAACAGTAACTGCACAGACATGGGCTAAGGACGCAGAGCTCTGTGATTTATTTTAACATTGTAATTATGAACAATACATCACAGAGGCTACTTTCAGAATAAAGTTGGAGACACTCCTGTGACTTCCAGACGTTTTTCCCCGTCATGCTCTGAGCAATAGTCAGTCTGACTTCTGGTAGAAGCTGCAGCTGCAGCTGACTCACAGCTCGTGGGATCATTTGTTAAAGACTAACACTGACTGCAAAGAGCTCACACTCATTGCAGACTTATTTTTGTAACGATAATAAACGTTGGGATCACTGCATGGTTTTTCTGGTGAAGCCCAGAGGCGCTCGCACTATGGATGCACCTGCTGTAGCTATGATACTGAAGCAGTCTTCAGAGTCACAACTATGCTTTTTGGGAGCATTTTGTCAGGTTAAGCCAGCACATAAATATTTTATGAACATCACAGTACTTAGATCAGAATTATCACCATTTCATTTGGCCATAAAATCATGTTAAATACTAGCCATGTACATGCAGCACTTTCAAGGTGGGTCCTTTAAAAACGAGATGATCTTCAAACCTTGGGATGTAGAAGAATGGGGGGGTACTCCTATCACTAACATGATTCTGCAAGACTAGCATGCACGGTTTGTAATCAAACAGTGATGTGTGTTTGTCGCTGTTTTAACACTGAAATGACACAGCAGCTGCGTGAAAAAGAGCGACTGATAGCTGAAGCATCTGTCCTGGAGTTCAAACATACTTCTATAACAAGCAGTCCAGGATGGGCACCTGGTCTCACAGCATCCTTCAAAACCCGCCCCTGCCAATTCCAGAAACAAGTCTTCTAGAATGGTCGAAGTGAAAATAACCAATAACAAGTCTTTGGAGCTGATTTCATTATTTGTCTTAATTAAATGTTAAATTGATAACTTTCTAAGAAACAAATCAAATAAGCATGCATCCCTCATATTTCAGATGCTATCTGACAAACCTGATTTATACAGCATGCTCATCAAGTCACATTTATTTCAATGATTTAATCAAAGTTGAAATGAAGATAAATGGAGGCTGTAGAGAAATGGGGGCAGAGAAGAACGACACACAAACCCAGGGGAACCCATACACAACTTCATGTCTATGGCGTCTCAGTTCCTCTTGGTTTTTGTCACTAAAATCAGGTATATAGAGCAAGTGCAGGTACGACAGCAGAAAACACCTGAGTGCCTTTTATCTTTGTACAGAAAAGAAACTACTGGAACTGAAGTTACATGAAGACATGAAAAGGATTTGGTGAAAGACTGGTCCCCCAACAAAATCTCCTGAACACTCATGGATGATTTAAAAGGAGTCCTACTGTTAGTTCAGAAAAAAACACGACGACAATGACAAACTTGTATTTTCAATAGTAAGAGACAGGATATAAAACATTCTGAACACCGTGGACATTAGAAATTAGTGTTGTAGGTCATGACTGAACATCAAAGGTCCCCTCCTAAAAGCATTCACACGCCCGCATTCGTCCATGGTGGAGGGTCTTTGGTACGTGGCCCACATTTGCAGATTGAAGTCTTGTTAAACAGGATAAAAATGAGTCAAGTTTTATTTTAGTTTGGAGGATGAACAGTTAATAGGGCTCCAAAAGTGTTAGAGCCTTTCATCCTGGCTGCTTCAGCGGCCATCGATTCTCCCGAGGTGCTATTTGACAAAGCCTCATCCATGAACTATTTATTTTTAGCTTTATAGCTCCTCTGTTGCTCAGCATAAAGCCAAGTTATAGGACATTCAGGACTGCAGGACACTAGCAGCTGCCTGAAGATCTCCCAGACATGTTGCTGGAACATTCAGCGATTGAACCAACACTGAGAAAACCTCTTTACTTTGCTCTGCAAAAAGTAGAGATGTGTCAGTACATGCATCATATGCACTATATTTGTATTTAACTTTTTTATGTTTATTAGGATGAGCTTAGAACGCTGAACTTGTACACTGGGATGATTGACGCATATTGTTCAGACCTTTACAGCATAAAGTCATTCAGGTGAAAAGAAAAAAGTACAACACTTTGAGCATCATCCTATGAAACATGCTCTTTGTTATGATGCTCAGACAGGCCAAAAAGGAGAAAAAACAACGACAAAACACCAAGTCAGGTGAGCTAAAATCAACAAAACTCTGAGGTATGAATATAAATATCTGGTGTTCACTTAAGTAAACTTGGCGACACCAACAGTGTTCTTATACACCGTCCTTAAGGCTATACTAGACACTTTATACGGGTGACTCAGCAATATCAGCAACAAAACAAAGCTGAATGCATCACAGGAGCGTTGTTTTAATTAGCGCTGATGAGTTTGACTTCTAACCTCTGATATGCCGCTATTGATCGAACGGTAAGACAAGCCATCTATAAGTCAATTAAGTGGCAGGGGACGGGGGACATGCTAACATGACCCGCTGTTAGAGCTGTCATTGACACATTGACGCAAGGATAAGGGAGGGAGGGAAAGAGAGAGCAACCACAATCACCATCATGGCCACTAATGACAGGTGGACCCCATCCTTTTATCCTTCGGATCAATAAAGACAATTATTCATCTGAAACTGGGATGAATAATTGAGCTTCTTTCTGTCAGGGTGGCACCACTTCTTACGAGGAGAAGGGTGGGGCTGAGGTGGAGGGGTGACAGCGGCAGCCATCTTGAAAGTGACTGGCGTCATAGCTAATGGTCACAGGAGAGAACAGTTTGATGGACAGCCAAAGACTAATCGCTCCATTAAATTGTCGGCTTCCATCTTGGTCAGAACATCAAGTACGGAAGATGAGAACTACTCTGTAGGTGTAATTGCTGAAGATTAACATGGGAGATACGAGGTAATCCAAGTGTTTAATTGAGACCATTTACAGTTTTGTCTCATTTTTGACTTTAAAAACTGTATTATACCATAAATAAAAGCACAGTGCATATGCAATTACCTTCATGCCATTTCAGAGTAGATATCACTCATTTCTTATACCGAGTGATGACGCCCAGCTTTGGTGTGACAGTTGCCATGGTAACCTTGTCATTACTACCTAATGGTATGTGGACTGTGGTCACCTACACCCTTGCTGATCATTTTCAGGACTAAATTTAGACAAGCCATGGGTGACTTCAGAGGAATTCACATTACTTTGCCTTTTTTGAGGTGACGCAAAGTCATTTCTGCTGTATTCCATAACTTGGTCAATCACCTGTTCTTAAAACTCAGAAATAACTCAGCCATCTGTACTGTTCTTATAGAAACAGTACTTGTGTTTGCATGTGTTTCCCATCTGCTGAGGAGCTCATTATCCATGGTTGATTTCTGGCCTTGTGCTGCAGGTTAAATCATGCACCAATGTGAGATGCAACATTGGTGTTCCACAGCTTTTTCTTCAAGAAAAAAAAAAGGAAATAATATTTGGTGCTACTGTGTGTTCCTTTGTGTCTGATAAAGTCTTCTGGCTGATGCAATTTTCATCTAAATTAGAGCAGCCAGGCTTTTTTTTTTAAACAGTAGAGTGCTAAACCATTGCTTGGATACTTTTTGAATGTCTCAAAGTAGATCAGGTGGACACACAGGTTAGTGTGGTTGACTGTGGTGTCAACCATGCCCAGTGAAAACAGGAAGTAGTAGCACAGTCATAGTTAACTTCAATTTACCATTCCTGGCAGTGCATTTTATCGCTCTCTCTCTCTCTTTTTTTCTCCGCCAATTTAGAGGACACAGAGAGAGCAGAGAGAGAGAAAAAAGAAAAAGAAAACAAACTTAATTGCAATTTCTAGTGGCTAAACCCAAACACCCGTGGGACAAACTCACTGGGATCAAAGTTAATTCAGTGTGAGCTCCCAACAGTGTCCCAACACGGTGATAGCAGAGCAGAAAAAGTAGATGCAAGATGACTTAAAAACATAATACATGTCAACTATCACTGGCCAAGAGGGCCAAACACTTCTGTTCTTAAACTGTTGGACAATTTGATCACACAGTTGTTCACAAAGTGGTGAACCTCCATCCTCACTGCTGAACCACTGAGCCTTTCAGGGATGCTCCTTTTATACCCAGTCATGACACTCACCTGCTTCCAGTTAAGCTTCTCACCTGTGGAACGTTCCACACAGGTGTTTTTGGAGAATTCCTC
>JBAMYA010000008.1:3644677-3655435 GCA_037176975.1 Arrhamphus sclerolepis
TGCTGTTCCAAGAGTCTGTAGGTCTAGAAAGGGTGGAAGAGCCTTCAGCTATCAGGCTCCGCTATTATGGAATCAACCAACCTCAGTCCAGGAGGCAGACTCCCTCTCTACATTTAAGGTTAGGATGAATACCTTCCTTTTTGATAAAACCTTCAACTCTGTAGTCTCTTATACCACCTCCTAGTTCTGCTGCTTTAGTCCTGGGCTGCTGGGGGAGTCTCTTATACCACCTCCTAGTTCTGCTGCTATAGTCCTGGGCTGCTGGGGGAGTCTCTTAGACCACCTCCTAGTTATGCTGCTATAGTCCTGGGCTGCTGGGGGGAGTCCTATTGTATACTGAGCATCTTCACCCCGTCTGTCTGATCTCAATCAACGTTGTCTATCTTCCTTAGTTAGTCTCTCTCTCTCTCTCTCTCTCTCTCTCTCTTCCTTTTCAGGAACTGTCATGGTGCCCCCTTCCCTTCAAAGCCTTCCATCTTCTGACAATCCAGGTATTTACTTGCATCTGCTGACTGGATGTCACTGTGGGATGTCCACTGGTGTAGCCAACCTGCAGTCCGACCCTCCAACCACCACATATTTATATACCACGTTATATATTTTATACCTCTCTTCTCTCTGTCTTTCATCCTCTTTGTCCTGTCTCTTTCTCAGAAGCGCCTAGAGACAACTTCGTGTGTAGAGAAAACACACACACACACACACAGATTGGCCATGCTGCTGCATCTACTTGCCAGGCGGTGTAGAGCAAGTTTAGTGCTGACAACGGTTTACATGACACACACTTGTTTCACTCAGTCACATGCCTCCATTTACGATGCTTTAAAAAAGTTTGCCGGGCTGCTCCCTTTAGCTGCCACAGACGGGTGATTTCCGCAAAGGTGGAAATCACAAAAATAAACCATTCCCAGGCGACTGAAAGAACTACGTCTGTCTTGGGAACATTTTCTTTTTTTAGAGAAAACAAATGACTTTTCACAGCACATGCAGCAACGCTGGATTTGTCTGCATCTGAAGAACAGCGTCAGAGGGAGGCGTTACAGATGTTCAGACTGTTGCCAGTTAAGAGTCATTTTAACTCAGGCATGAAAAAACTAAAAACAAGCAAGGGGAGAACTCTTGGTCTGAATCTATTAGCCCTCACTTTCTTACTTAGTTAAACCTAAACAAGGATCACAAGCTTCAAGATATAGAAAAATGTTTAGACAGAAAGGTTAATGAGTGATATCCAGGTCATGTATGGGTCTCCTCTTTCACATATCTATCGAAGCATTCAATAATCTCCAGATCCTCTAGACCCATCCTCATGTTTTAGCATTTTATTCATATGACCCTCTGCTCCCATCATTTCTCCATCATCTACTGGTCTGTTCTACGGCTTTCTGACAGGGAGCTTTGGAAGTGCTCAGACAGTGTGATTTACTCTGCAGTCCAGAAATGAATAATACAATCAGAATGACTGACTGTCAGGACGGTGAACAGTTAAGACTGCTGCCAGTGTGTAGGTGTACACACACACACCTGGCATTGGTGTATGACTCATCTAATGTCCCATAAGTCCTCTAATGACCACAGTGTTTCCTCTCAGCCTAGATGAGACCCACTTATGCTGAAGACTAGTGGTTTAGAATGACCTGGCTACATGAGCTTTACAGCAGGAAATACACCTCAAATTCTGGATTCAACCAGTTTCTACCGTGCTGAGTAAAACTCAAAAGGTGGGTGCTGACTTCTTATGTTCGTGGTCTTCATCCTATCCCTCAGTGTTAAGTACTCTTCTAAGTAAGTTTTATTTCAGCACTTTGTAATTGCAGCCTCATTCTTTTGCTCACAACTGCAGTTCGTGACCACGAGTGAAGGCTGGACCACAGACTGACTGGTAAATCAAGAGTTTAACTCCCAGTTCAGGGATCCAGAAAAGGCTCAGAGTCGAGTCACTGCTCCTCCACATCAAAAGAAAGAAGTTGAGGTTGAGCATTTGGTCAGGATGCATACCAAAAGCCTTCCAGGTGACACCCAGGACTCCATAGTATCTTCCATTTGACTTTTGCCCCGCCCCCTCGCCTCCAGTAGAGCTAACCAGGTAGCTAGGAAGGTGGAGGTCTGGGGATCTCCCACAGACCAGTGCCACTGCGACCTGGTTCCAGTTAAGCAGACGGAAGGATGTGGCCTTGGTCCGTCGTTCATCATCAGTGCAATTTCTTGATAAACATACTTCTGCCATGACTGCTCGTGTTTAAACATTTAAAATTTGCTAAATTCAGAAGCTAGACTTTGACTTTGTCAACATTTCAGAATACTAAGGTTGTTCAAATGATCCCTGAGGGAGGCGTGACTGGATTTCATAATGATGCTGTAGTTGCTGAGATATTTGAAGCAAAGTCATAAACGCCAACCAACCAACCAACCAACCAACCAGAGGGACTTTGGAATACAAAGATCACTAAAGGTATGAGGACTGATTCTTGGGTAGTTCACCTAGATGACTCAGTTTATTTTAATCTGTCTGATGCAGAGGAAAATGGGAGGTTCAGCTCTCATTTACATTAATTCTCTGGATGTCACAATTTTCTGTAAAAAGATTTTCAAACAAATCCATTAGTCTGTCCCAGACTGATAAAACGCCAGACTGATGTTTCCAATGACTAACTGACCTTGTTGAAAATTCAATGCATGAATTCGTCTTTGAAGTCGATGCATGTTTTTTTTCTTCTTCCGCTGGCAAATAACTGAGTCATCCCTGTTTTCTACAATCAACTGGAACGCACAGTTTATAATTACATCTGACTGCTCATGTTGTTGGCCAGAGTGACTATATGATGAATGCTGACAACTTCCTTCTTTCCTCCCAGCTCTACATCTCTGGGATCCAGACTGTCCCGCCCCTCCAAACTGCTCTCCAGTTTCACTATACAAAACATAATAAGCGCTTTGCAGTGCCAGTTCTGTTGAGAGCATTTCTAAAGACTAAGAGAGACTTGTGGGTAAGGAGGTTTAGGCTATAAAACTGACTAAACACGACACAAGGTTATTGAATAAATCCAGCTCATCACAACAGTGATTTAACCTTTGTCCCTCTGTTTGTTGGTCATGGTCTTGTACCAATCAAGTTGACTGCAAGGTTTGCAAACATTAAAAAATCAGACGGTAAGAAAGGCAAAGCATATGCTCTGCAGTATATTTGCATTTATTTGAAGTAGAAGAGAGTAGATGGAATAAGAAGTTGGGACATTCGTTGTATTTCATGATTTTAGGCCACTAGGACACAGAGCTTTAAGCAAAGCCCTCAGGTCAACCAAATATATTTGGTGGAGGAAATGAAGTTGAACAACTGAAGGCTGTGTATGCCCACCACAATTTAAACTGCAGCAGTATGAGCAGTAAGAAGTGTTTTATATGGCCGTTGTGTGTACTTCTCCAGTTTTACAACTTCTATTTTTAAACTGTGTAAAATATGAAGAAAAATCGACTGTAATGACTTAGAAACACCTGCATCTCTGATGGTGTGTGTACAGTGCCTCTGAAATGCAGAGGCTGCACATCTGGGAAGGAAACATCAGTGCTGAGAGGTATAGAAAGTTTTTAGAAGAGAATTTGGTCCCGCCCAGACATCACGTCTCTCAGGGAAGGTATTGCGTCATTCAGCAAGACAATGTAAGTTCACCACTGTGGATGCGGCCTGAAGCCAACAGCCAAACCCTTCAGCAGTGCTGCGGACTGTGGTTTAAACTTTACATGGGATAGCAGTTTGTATGACACACACACACGTCTCCTTTTAAGGTGCTACAAACTTAACTTTAGCTGCCACAGACGAGCTTCACACCAGTCAGAGGTTTGCGTGACGTCTGATGTCGCAACACCAACTATTTAAAAGCGACTGAAGAAACTGTGTTTTATTTGTTGAGAAAACTAAGCAGAAAAGCAAACGTAAACGAGGCGTTTACGGAGGCTTGTGATGGCACCGGTGCTGCCGTACCATAACTGCACATAATACAAGGAAAAACACATTTTCTTAGATTTTCTCTGTTGAAAAATATATAAATAAATAGATGAATAAAAATAGAATTTGAATTAATCTATGAGACCAATGTATGGCCTAAAAAGAGGTAAAACTCTTTTATTCAGACTTTCAGATTTGGAAGGCAGCTGCAGCAGGTTATTGTTAGAATATAAACATCAAGTAATGAGGCTATTTCATAAACGTTTTTTGTGTATATGTTGCATCATAGCAAACTACCTTTCTGACAAGTCTTCCTTTCTTGCCCCGTTTTGATTTGTTTTGATGAATACCTCCATGTATAAAGTCGTTTAGCCTTTATTGGAAAGAGCAGTGCTACTGGTCATGGTAAAGCACATAAACAGGGCCTCCTCCTCCCCAGACCACCTTCTGGGTCTCTGATGAGCTCTGGCACACTGCAAGAAGGCAACCCAGACCAAAACATCCATGTTCAAGGTGTGAAGTCTCATATGTGTGGACATAAATAGTTTTGGCATGTGCTTCCTCAGTTCTGCTTTTCTTGGCTATAACTGTCCTTAACACCACCCAAACAGCCGCATGTGGCTCACCTCAGTATTCCTCTTTCGTTTGATATCCTTGTGTCTCCTCACCTATCTACGTTGTTCCCAGAGACTTTAAACACTTTTTTAATTGGATGTAGGTCAGCCAATAGCAGCGTCTAAGCAGATGGTTCTCAGCCATACAGGTTATTTCTCTTACAGCGCAAAGAAAAAGGAAAAGGAAGGAGAAAGAAGCCTGTGTGGGGTAAAGTGGTGATGTCGGTGGATGCTAGACAATATTTATGAACATATCTGTCGGAGAACAAAAAATAGAAACACTGACATCTGTCTTCCTGGTGCGGGAGATGAGTTTAAGATAAAGCCACCTTTCAATCACTGAGATCTGTCCTCTGTGTTTGGTTATACGTCCTCTCGCCGCGTTGAGTCGCAGGATAAAATCACTGACACTGTTCAATCTATCCATCACACTATCAGGAATTTACTGGGGAGTCAATACACAGAGGGAATGATTTCATTTGATTTTTTCTAACAAGCTGCATATTTGTCAGTCTAGCTGACTCTCTGTGGCCCCTCTGCTCACGTTGACACAGGATTTTGACTTAAAAGAAAATATCTTTTTGTAACAGTTAAGGCTGTTCAAGCCTTGGTGGGGTAAACAAGAGCCTCGTCAATCAATAGGTCTCAGCTAAATGACAGGTGAGGCAAGCAGGAGAGGTGTTGGTGCAATTACAGCAAAAGATACAGTGGAGCCTGCAGTAAGGAGCGATGCGTGGAGAGAAACCCCAGAGATGAACAGGAATGACAATAATAGACCACAAACCATCCCTCGCTCCTCTCCTCCTCTCCTCCTTCCATTCTTCTCTCTCAGCAACAGACAGGCAGACGGCCGGAGCTGAGCCACAGCGTTCCCACTCTCCTCTGTTGCCACGGAGAAAAATGCGAGGAAAAGCTTTCCGACTGCAGCTGGATTTCAGGGTCATTTGAAGAACACAACCAGGCAAAGCAGAGAGCTCTGTTTTCAGTTCATACCAGGGACCTGGAGTCCCCCACACACTCCCCCCCACCACCACCACCACCACACAACAGCTAAATCAATAGAGATGACAACGCAGTTGGAAGGTCATTTGCAAGCCTTGCAAGCCGTGTGGTGGAATGCTCACTGATTTCAGGCGCAGAGAGCGAGCGGAAAAACAAATTCACATCCTGCCAGCACTCCTGCCCGTCTGTCCTGCTCTGGTCCAGCTGGAAGAGCGAACAGAGCTGCCACGGTTCCCTGTCTCCTTCTCAAACATCAACATGCAAAATGGAGCTGATTATTGTGCTGCTGCACAGGGGATCTTTGACAGAGGATGCACAGTTTCCAAAAGATTTCTATCAGCTCTTCACACACATACAAACAAACACACCTCTGCACACAGAGCTCCTCTTTATGTAAACAGTTTAAGAAGGAAGTACACGTGTTAGACGGGAAAAATACACTAAACGCTTCACCTCATTAGTAATGAGCTACCAAGCATGTTTATGCACACTACCTTTGCAACATACAAACAACAATTGCTACATTTTGTATATTGTTGGAGCACAGAAACCAGCAGCAGACAAACACAGAAAGAAACAGCAGCACAGGAACAGGACAGACAGTCATGAAAAACACATCAGGACATGAACACAGAGAGGGATCGGAGTTGCCTGCACGTTACTCACAGAATATTCAGTGGTCCCTTTGGGTCTCTGGAATGACATGCGCCTTCCATCCTTCTTTTCAGGAGTCTTCTTCTGGCCGGTGTCTGAAAGCAAGCGAGGCAAGGTACGCATTACATTCATGTTCCTCTCTCCCCAGCTTGTCACAAGCTGCCGTTTCCCAGCCCCGTGGGTAGACAGCTCATTCGTCAACTGTGAGCAAACGAGTCAGCAGTGTGAGCTGTGAGTGCCGGACCACTTTCTCTCTCACTGGTCCTCCCTCTGCTTCTGTCCTCCTGCTCTTACGCTCTCTCTATCACACCGTCCTTCCCTCGCTCTGCCTTCCTCTCTCTCCCTCTTCTCCTCCTAGCCTACCATACAGTGCACCGACAGCCGTCGAAAGCGCTTCACCTTGCCTTCCTCCCCCTGTTGCCATTCAAGGCTGACACAGACCAGGATGACCTCCATCAGGGTGCTGCTTCTCTGGTCGTGAGCTCGAGAGAAAGACGAGGAGACGGTTTCAAGGGGGAGCAGGGTATGCTAAAGATGGAAAGCGAGAGGAAGCAAAGTGGGGGGCTGAACTGGAGGGGTGGATGGTGATGAGGAGAGGGGTTAGTGCTATGTGCTGGTTGGGTAATGGAGGGATGCTGCAACAGTGACAGCTGGTGAAGAGCTTTGTTGTGAGTGAAAATGTGAGCATTTTCAAAATTATAATGAACACTTTCTTACCTTTCTCAGAGAGAAACGAAAAGGTCGGAGAATGAAATAATGCAAAGGAAGGGCTGAGAGCCAGGGGGTGAATGTTTGGATAGGGAATTTAAAGGTAGAGAGCACAGAATAAAAGGAGGACAAGCATCTGAGGCTATAAATGTATAGATAAAATAGAAAAAAAACAATAAAAGATGGATGGATGGATGGATGGACTAGGTTCTGAGCTGAAACTGAATGAGTGCATATGGAAGAGGAAGATAGAAGCAAGAAGATGAAGATGATTGGGGGCTGGGTGAGGGGCTAGAGATGAAGGAAGAAAAGCTGGATGGAATACTGGAAGCAAGTAGATGAAAGGCAGAAACAAAAGATAGGATGGGAGATGAAAGAACGGGGAAGGAGACTCTTGGGGGTGCAGAAGATGCTGCAAAGGATCTGGCTTTGGTCTCTGACTTCAACAAGGAGTATTAGTTAAACGTGTTAAAGAATGATGCATAAGGAAGTGTCGGGTTTGAGTGCCAGAAAGGATGTGACACTTCTACGCGTCTTTTCCTTTTTTTCAAGCTGCTGCCCATGATCAGTGAGCCTCTGATTCGTCTTTGTGTTCGTGCAGCTCACACGAGTCATCCAGCAGCGTTGCTGCTTCTGGGGATCAGGACTGCCTGACAACGCGTGAGGGGAAAGAAGGGGGCGGGGCCGGGGGTGTCAGAGCTGCTTCAGGTGTCAGCAGTTCAGTCAAGATGCTACGTTGGTGAAATGAACATTAAAGCCCCATTAGGGCTGGAAAATCACTTCTGCCGCTGATCTTACTTCATCAAGCACAAAGGTGATTTTTCTTAAACCTCCACCCCCACAACCATTACAGGTGCTGCTAAGACTGAGCTCAACAGCTGAGGTAAGGCTTTTGCAGTATCTCCAAATTGTAACTTAATGAACTTAAAGAATCCACTGCTAACATTTTGTAGTCAAAAGGAACATTATGAAAAAGAGAGAGAGCAGAATTATCCTGCCTCTGCTACTTTATCATCATCATCATCACCCGTTTTCACATCCTGTTGCTGTACCTCCTTAATGGGAAGCACAAAGCTGTTGCATAAACATTAATAACGTACATGCAGAGAATGAGGTGGTTGAAGAGCACTTTAGCAGATGACTCCACCCCTAAAACCAGGTGTTATAAACAGTGCTGAAAAGTCATCGTCAAAAACGTTGCCTTGAAAATTTAAGCTTGTGATGTTTTGACCAAAGCATGCAACAGATATCCCAGTAAGACCAGGAGGCCTGTGTGTCAACTTCTAACAAAGAAGAAAAACAAACAAAGGTCACAGGCGTCTCCTTTAGATACCCAGCGGTGCTGAAGTGTGTATCTCAGCTTTACAACAACATAAGAAATTAATCCATTAGAACCAGCGGTAACCCCCAAAAGTCTAAACAATAAAGCTACTTGAAGTTATGTGATGTTAGCTTTATGATCCACATTTACTTCATGGCCTGATGCCCGTCTGTGGAGCAGCTGTTGGGGACCCCTATGTTGTAGAGTCCTGTAGAAGGTTTTCATCACATCTTAGAGTATGGTACATCTGTTACAGACACTGTCACATGGTCATGAAGACTCATCAACCAGGTTTCTGGCGTGAAAAGAGAAAACCAAGGAAAAGCTCAGGGAGGAAGGACAGTCGCTGACAACCAAAATCAAACCTGGAACTATTGCTGTGACGAAAACGCACAATTCACTGCAACTATCACCGATAACTTATAGATAAAAGCTGAAATCTTTCTCCGATTCAAGCATCAACCCTCTGAATCATCTTGTCAGGTCTCGTTAGACCTTCAAGCTGTGAACTACAGAATATGAATGGACAGATGTTGAAAATGCACAAATAACATATCTACATTACTGAACTCATCAATAAACAGGTCCCCTCCAGAATAACACTGCTTCATGAAGTAACTGCCAGCCTCAGGAAATACTACAGAAACTATTTAATTTAGTAAAATAACAAGTGGCATTGTGAAAAATCTGGAAAGCAGTTGTGTTGATCAAAAAAAAGGAGAATAACTGTATCCGCCACATCAATTATTCATAATCCAAATGAAAACCAGAGAAGGATGGTTGCATACAAGCGCCGCAGATTGCGAAGGATTTGGTTTGTGTTGCTATTTAGAGGCGACGCGTCATGACTACGATTTCATGCTTCCCTGTCATGAAATGCAACCCAGCGGGTCCGTCATGTCTCTGAAACATCGAACAAGGACTGAAACGTGGAACCTGAAACGTTACAAACACGAGGTGTGGAACGGACTTTGGACTTTTACTGACATACAACATTTAACTGCTGCACACAGAGGGAAATCAGAAATCAAATATCTCAAGTTGTACAGCGTGGAACTGGGCACTATTTCATCTTTTTAATTTATAACAATAGTTCTGTGCGGGATAATGGGATAATCACTGATAAAGTGAAGATCGGATCCAGTTTCTCCTTTAAAGTCCAGGTGGTTTTGTCTTTTCTTTTCTTTTCTTCACAGCCCTGTCCTCACCTCTCTCAGCATTTTCCAGCTATACTTTGAGCTGCAGACCAGTTCAGCTCTAATAATTCTAGTTAGCGCTCTAAAGCAGCGTTTTTCAACCCTGGTCCTCAAGGCCCACTGTCCTGCATGTTCTAGAGGTTTCCCTGCTCAGTCTCACCTGATTGGATGGCCATCAGCTGGTCTTCAAGGTCTACATAAGTCTGTCAGTGACCCAGTAATTAGGTCCAGGTGTGTTTGAGCAGGGAAACATCTGAAACATGCAGGACGGTGGTGAAGAACACTGCTCTAAAGTACCATCAAACTCGTAACGGTAAATATTTACAGCGTATCACTATTCTGCCTAAAAGTATGTCGTTATTTTTTGGTGGATTTTTTTCTTTTTTTTTTTAGCCCTAAAGGAGCTGGAAAGAGCCCGACAGACAGACAATGACAGAGAAAAACAGATGTGCATCAGCAGCAGGGGGATTACGCATGGGGAGCGGGTGATGGGTCTAAAATGAAACCTGACCCTGCATGGTCGCACACGAAAAAGGCATTTATTCACACTGTGGAGCATGGCGCCGTGGCATCTTCAGTAACAACATCTCTGGTCTCAACCAGCCTCACTGGAGACCCACATCTGTTGTTTCTATGTATGTTATTAATGCACACATTACCCATTAGTTGTTTCAGATGATCCATCTGCATCCAGCGCTGTAAAAAGTCACGTTTTCAATTAAACATGTTTTTTCCTGTCAATATGGAAACAGTTTTACCCAATTTTTTTTTTTTAACTGAAGGGCCTCAACATGTGAGTGAGTGCCACAAACCTGGAAATAATCCAGTTAAATTATGACTACAAATAAGAAGAAATAATGTTTTTAAGGGTCATAGGTAGAGCTTACCCCAGTAACTGACACACTTTGTATATATTTACACTTGTTTCTTCACTTTCGTAGTCACAACGATGCATTAACAGCAGTGTCTTTGGAAAAAGTGAGTAAATATCAACATATTATAATAGCTTTCATTTCCAAACACAAATATGTGTTGAGAACACTTCAAATTCTATTACAAATCAAAACATGAAGAAAAAAATGTACTAAATTTGTTATTACTTTACTTTGCCTCAGAAACAGTGTTTTTGATGGATTAAGGTCCAGGGACTGGGCTGGCTACTATATACAGTTAATCTTCTTGGTCTGGAACCAACATGCTGCTGCTTTCTAACCTTACTTTTATCTCTAAAATCCTTGAGAAAATAGTCCTGAATCAGTTAAATGATCATCTTTGTGGAAACAATATTAATGATGAGTTTCAATCAGGGTTTAGACCTCATCA
>JBAMYA010000008.1:3655535-3669598 GCA_037176975.1 Arrhamphus sclerolepis
CCTCCTGTGGGTCCAGCACCTGCAGGAGGGCCTGTGTGGGTCAGGTGCTGTGTGTTTTGGGCAGCAGCTGAAAGCGTGGGCCTCGGCGTGCTGACCAGACTGGCTCTTAGAAGGTGGAACGTTCGCTCTCTCAACTGTGTTGTTATGGAGTGACTATGCACGGCACCCAGAATCTTACTTCATCTTTTTGTCTTTGATTACATTTTCAGGTTGTAAATAGAAAAATGTCGTCTTGGTTGAAAATGTATGAAAATGCACCTGTTTTAACTTAATACTTCTGGTTGCCTTGCTACCAGTTGGTCCAGTTATTGTTTGTTTTCAGTGTACGTAATAGCTTCTGTCAAATATAAAAAGAATTCTAACATAATGTACTGTGCCATATTCAAAAGAAAATTAATAAAATATAGTGAGCAAAACAAAACGGAGTCGAATGTTGAATATTAAACAGTGAATAAATGAAAAACAACATCATAGAAACACTGAGGAAAAGGCCTTTATATCAGATCCTAAGCAAAAGACAAGAGAAACCTACATGTCGCCGCTAATATAAGACTAGGAAGTAAATTTAAAATCGTTTGTTTATTAGAGACCAAGAACATTTCAATAATCAATTTTAGAGTAATTTAAGATTCAACAAAGGGAATCGCAAGTATTTGTTTCAACAAATGAACTCAAAGAGACTTTGTATGACTCTTGTTGGTACCAAAAAAATAAAAAAATAAATAAATAAATAAATCTAGTAACAACTGTCAGTCAAGACCTGTGCAGCCAGGTCCAGTACATGTCATTATTTTGTTGTTCCAAAAGAAGAAACTGCACCTAATTCAAGGCTGAACTCTGCACTGATGCTGAGCTCATCTCAGATCCGTCCTGCCCCCCCATTCCCTCCATCCAGAGGGCTCAGCTGTAATCTTCCCGTCTCCCACTGAGGAAGGCGTTTGACGTGCCTTAAATCTGCCTAAGGGATGAGCGGGCGTGGCTCGCAGACAGTCAGCCGTCTAGTTACCTTGGCTTCTGGCCCAGAAAGCGATTGCTCGCCAGTTTGAGATGAAAGCAATCAATTTCCCTGAATTAAATATCTGCAGGAGTTTGATGACTACCTAACCTTAATCGTGTAAGTCTTGGGAAATCTCTTCATTCCTGTGTGACACTTCAGGTTTGATCTATTAGCACAACAAACCCAGATGATATACGTTTGGTGGTGTTCAGTGGAAGTGCTCCAGCAGAGCAGCAGTCCTGTTCTGTTTGCTTCCATTTCTGAAAAATGATCTAGAAAACTAGAACATAACCTTCAACCCTGCATTCGTGCAGCTGTTATTGTTCCAGTTATGTTCTATTTTAAATATTCCTGACACTTTCTACCTCTTCTTTAAAAAAATAAAATAAAATAAAAAGGAAAAAATGTATAACAACTCCTGTGGTTTGTTAGTAATTAACCCATTAATAAAGAGATTGAACATATTACTGTCTTTTATATTCTGGCAGTCTTGTGCATCATGACTGAAAGTGCAAACCTTGTGGCCCAGTTTGCTGCACGTCCTGGTTCTGTAACGAGTTGATGAGTGATGTCTCCTTGTAGGATGGTGGATGACCTGCACCGACTCCTGCAGGCTGCAGGCGTGGCCATGCCGTTCGTCCTGGTCGGCTCGGAGCTCGGAGCACTCAACAGCAGGTTCTACAGCCACATTCATGATGTGTGAGTATTGTGAGATGGAAGTAGAAAAGTGCAGCTGTTCCTCCAAAAAGATGTGGATAGTGAGATGAAGTTTAATAAAGACAAATGGAGACATTTTTGTCCTTTCCATAAAAACTAAGGATAAATAACAAAAGATTTTTTTATTATTGAATTAATTTATTGATGAATTTCAGGCCTACAACAAATTCTAAGAAGTTCTTATGGGAGTAGTTTAGTTCTAGAAAGAACAGAAAAGAATAAAATAACAATATGATTTGAAGCAGGTGATCGGAATTATGATTTGACACAAAAGCACTGTTCATGGAGGGTTTATAGGAGAGAGTGCGAAAGTACGAACCAAACACATCAGAGCTTACTAAATCTTCAATCTGCTACAATGTCAGTTGAACAGTTAAAAACATGAAATATTTAGGGTTCATAACATCTACAAAAGAATAAATGACTGTGATGGACTGGTGACCTGTCCAGGACTTAACGGGTATTGATGATGGATGGATGGATGGATGGACAGAATAAATGATGGTGGAATATTTCAGTTACCTGCTCAACATTTGGGGATATTCGTGATGATTTTGTTGCTCTTGATGATCACACAGGAAATGATTACAGGTTTCCCCGGTGCCTTGCACAGTTAGCTGCTTTTGTATCTTTTTCTCAAACTAAGATGGGAGCTGGCATCTAAATCTTTACGCGTCTGACATTAATCGTATTCTGCTGCTGCTCTTCTTGCAGGTGAAACCACTCTGACTTTGAACTTTGATGAAGGATTGACTCAACAGATCTATTTCCTCCTGACTGTGTCTTATAAAACGCCATGACAACCCTTCATTTTGTTTGACTGGCAAAGCCCACGCAGGCGGGCGTCTCCCAGGAAACGCAAGTGTGCATGTTAGTTAGGTGCATATCTCAGTTTTGTGTTAAATTTGAACGAACAAGTTAATCTCACCTTGTCCGGGGACACAGGATGAGAACATGTAGAGTGTTTTCTTTTTGAACTTTTTCTTTAAGGGTGAGATATGTTACTTGACAGCACAGAGATTAACACCATCCATTGGTTCCAATCTTGTTTTTTTTAAACGTTTTTGTGTATTTTGAAATGGAGCAGACATGAATTGTAGAACAGCTTCTCATGATGTAAAAATAAGTTGTAATAAGAATAGGTTGTAAGAACTGGTATGCAACAACTTTTTTTTGTAGATATTTGTAGATCTTGGATGTCTTCTGCTGCATGAAAACCGTACAGGACCAGGACTGTGTGTGTATGATTGTTGGAGTTCAAGCACAGTCGCATAGTGGTAGTAAAAGAACTTATGGTGGGAACGATTCATAATTTTACTGAATGTCCCTTCAGGGATTAATAAACGTATTTGGTATTTGTAATTTAACCAGGTTCATTGCTCTGATTTTCTTTTCCCCAAATCATAAAAAAAAACCCCAAAATGTAAAGATAACTGATCTTAAAATCTCCAAATAGCTTATTCAATACTGGGCCTTTAAAACTCACACTTGCAACAAAATATATCCCGGCGTCCCTTCACTTCATCCAACATAACTCACTCACCTCACAGACAACGTGGTGATTAACATGACATTTCGTCCGTACCAGGCATGAACGATTTAGTGATTTATTCTGCATGATGGTGTAATGATTAAGAGAGAAAATTAAATGTGGAGCGTTGGTGACACCTTCCCAAATAGAAATATTGCTTATGAGTCTGCTGTATGTGCACTTACACAAAACAAATCTGCAGAAGGACAGCAAGGATGACGACATCCATCTCACACTCATTATGGCCCAGGCTGGGAGAGTGAAGTCCACAAGGGTAGTCGATGAGTCTTACGTCATTTGAGTGAGTGCGTCTGCTTCTTCTTTGTCCACAGGCAAGTGTCAGATCTTGTGCTGATTGATCCCATCCCAGAGGACATTTTTGAAGATGTCCAGTGGAATGAGTACTGGTGAGTATTTATTGGAGGCTTTGGAGACGAAGGGCACAGCTAGAGAAAAAAGACTGGTCGGTGGGGGGTAACAGAAAATGGGGAGGATGAGAATATAGAGAGATGTGGAAGAGGCTTCCCTCTGGAGGGATGTTGCAACGCATGAAAGAGGAGAAGAAAAGCAGGAAATGTATTCAGAAAAAAAGGAGAGGGAACCAGTGATGCTAGCATGTTAAATGAGTCAAAATGCAATTTCTGCTCTCATTGGCTCAAATAGTGAGATGACTTGATTATCTTTGTGGGTGGGCTCATTAGCACGATTAATTTGGGGTCAAGGAAACTCATTAGCAAACCGAAGTCTTCTGCCATGAGACAGATGAGGGGAGAGCGAAGGCTGTGGTGGTGGTCGCCACTTAGGTACAAGTACATCTCTATCACCTCTAGGTGACATCGAGATGAGGTGGTAGTCATTGTCAAAGCATTAATTAAGCATTCATTTCCATACATAAATGGATGGGTTGTTATTGTTGAGTGTAGAGGAGGGCTGATGATAGAAGTGTTAGTTATGCAATACCAACAGTATTTTTTAACAGGTACAGCATGTTGTGTTGTCATTAAACTGTATTACACTAAGGAAGAGATTTTAATTAGTCAGTTGTGTAATTTAGAAGGCAGTTATAAGCATTAAGATGTCACAAATAGCAGAAAAAACTTCATTATACACTAACTTGGCTGATTTAGTAGGTACCACCTTGTACCAGGTACCATTTTATCTAAAGAACTGCCATAATTCGTCATGGCCTCTTCAACCAGGTGCTGGAAACTTTACTCAAAGGTTTTCACAGATGTCTTGGACCGTTTTAAGGTGACATCATCACACAGTTGCTGCAGATTTGTTAGCTGCACATCCATGATGCAAATCTCCTGTTCCATGGATGGAGCCATACTGCCATCCCTTTATGTAAAATTCCCACCGCGCTTTTCAAACGTTAATGTAGTAACCATGATTCATCAGACAAGCAACATTTTTCACTCTTGTGCCATGTTGGTGAGACCACGCAAAGTATAGCAGTTTCTCAGTTCTTACGTGACTGGAGTGAGGACTGGTGTGATCCCATCAGCGACAGTTGTTTGAGTTACTGGTTGTCTCTCTGTCTACCATCTTTAGCCATTTTTCCCATGAAATCTTGTTATTTACCTTTGTCCAATTGTTCTCTTCAAACCAGTCTACCATCAGTCTCTGAAAGACTCGGATCAGCCTGTCCAGCACTAGGAAGCATGTCTCATTCAAAAGTGAACTGGTTTGCTAAGTGTGCTGGTGCGAGCTGTTACGATAGACGCTCCATGTTCTCTATCATGGGAATGAGATGTTTTGGACAACGAGTGGAGTGGACTTGCTCACTCCGCACCCCTAAAATGGGCTTCTAATGAACTGAAGTGTAAAGAAATGGTTGTAAATGGGGCTGTTCTTCTCTGTTTCTGTGGTATTTTGATGAGAATCCAGAGTTACTTTAAATTTTCACCAAGATCTTATAGAGATGATGGGATGATGAGTGAGACTACTGCGTACAGTCTTCTCCAGAACATTCCAAAGATTCTCAACGGGGTTCAGGTCTGGACTCTGTGGAGGTCTCGTGGGTGTTTCATATTGAGGCTCTGCAGACCTCAGTTGATTTCATGGTCTTTTTTAGATGGAAGAAACTTTCTCGGACAAACATCATGTTTCTGCTCTGCTGTCATGGAATTTCTCATTAACGTCCTCCATGTTGGATCTGAGTTGTAACTCTTTAGCTTTTTTTTTGTTAGCATTGCCTGATGCGACCTTGGGGTATATTTTCTGGGATGTTTAGTTCTGGGAGGTTTTCCAACTGGCTTGAATGTTTTTACTTGTGAATATTCTTTCTCTATGTAGCATAATGGACTCCAAAGTTGCTTGGACATAACGATCGGTGCATATATAGTATAACCATTAACCCTTATAAGACCACTGTTGAAGTCTTTACTTGTTAGTATTGTGCTAAACACCTAAAAGCTCCTGGGGGCTCATATATAAAACTGTATGAAGGATCCTAACCCTAAAGCCAGAAATGGCGTGTGCAAAAATAAAATAAAAATGAATAAATCCTGATTTATGAAGCCATGTGTACGCACACCTGCAAGCACTTTCTCTTTGTAAATCACAGACCACCTGGAATGTTCCGGCCTCAACACACCCACATTCTAGCATAAAAGGACAAAAGTACCCCATGAATGCTTCATACGTGTAAATCAGCTGCTGCGCCTGCCTGTGGGTTCTCTGTGTGGAACCAGGCCACTAAATCAGTCAGAAGCATGTTTGAGTCACAGATAACGTTACATTGATCATATACACATTTTTACAGTTCATATAGACAAATTCATCTTCACTCTGAGCCCTTAAAGCAACGTGTCTACAGTCCAATTACGGTACATCTGTAAAGCTGAGCATTGCTGTAAATTGTCTTTTAATGTTGTTGTTTTCCCACACTGAGAGGAAACTGGGTGTCTGTCTTTTGCTCCCCACAACTTTAAATTGAAAACTAGTATAAAATACCAAGAAGCTTTTAAATTTACTGAGCGTAAAACGCAGCTCATACTCGTTATCATTGTTTAATACTCCTTCAGGACAGAGGCAACGGTTTCCAGAATCTGGTATAATGAACAAGTCAGTTTCTGATTTTAAAACCTGTGTTTCCAATTTCTTCAAAATTGTTTTTAGTAGTAAACCCTGATAGTTGATTTCCAGGTATCAGTGCTTAGTCCCTCTACCTTAAATTCAAATTATCTTTCATATTTTGTAATAATTTTTAGGATCACAAAGTTGGATTTAATACATGCTTAGATATCACAGGAAGAAATATAGTCAGAAAGTCTTAAACGCATGATAAAGGACATGTCCGTGAGGATGTTGTGCCTCTATAGACCAATATTAGCTCACAGCTTATATAAGCATGAGTCAAGCCAGATAAGAAATGAAACCTTGAAAATGGGCTAATTTGTACGTGACTCAAAGTGGAGCATCGTCATTTATCAGGGGTATGTGTCCAATTATCCTCTGATTAATAGGCATTCATTTAACTAAGTACATGACAGTGTAGCCACAATCCACTTCCTTTGTGGAGAAACGAGGCAGAAATAAAATGAACCGTTGACTTCTGTTTAGTCAGGAAAACAATTTTATGACGGGTGCTTGATTTCCAGCGTGTAGAAATGGAGGCAGGGATGAATTACATTGTAAATATGGAGATGAAGGTTGTGCAGCACAACATGAGAGCATCTCAGTTCCGTCGGCTTGCTTTTCTGCCCTATTTTTCACTTTTTGTTTTGCACGGGTGCATGTGGGTGTGTATTTCTCCCTCTTAGGTAATGTGTTTATTAGCTGTCAAAAGTCCTCCAGCATTTGATACACAAGTAATGCAGAAGGGAACAAAGCTGCACCTGAGCAGGACTGTAGAGAGACTGTTTCAGCTCTGCTCTGGGACTGGAGGACTTGCACATCAAAGGCCAGCTCATTAACAGAGGCTCACTCCAAAAATTAGTTCTGTTACATCCTACAAAATGAATCACCACCGTCTCCCAGGAATTGCCCTTTTGCGTCCGTCTGTGTGTAGGTGTTTGCTCGTGCTCTCTTGTTGTAAAGTATCAGCTCCTTTTATTTATTTAGTTTTTGTTTTTTTTCTGTGCAGTCGTTCCTCGCAGGCATAGGTAACACTGCCTGATGATAAATCATGCTGCGATAGGAGATCACAAGCACCACCATATGTTTTGATGAGGGCAGGACCTGGAGTTACTGTCGGTTTTTGTTTCAGCAAACTCAGCTGCTAAAGTTGTGCATCTTTTCACTTTTAAGATGGAAATATTTCCTGAATTTATTTTGTGTTTATAGAAGTCTTATTTCTGTGACTTTACAAAGCAAACCATATGTGGACCGACAGAATTAAGTAATCAAACCTGATGGAAATCTCCAGGTTTTAGAGGCCCAACATCTTTTACTGAGGAAAGAGCAGAAGACCTATTAAAGAGAATATATTATTTAAAAGTTTTTCTTTTGCATGCTTAAAAGTTAGCATCACTTAGTTTTGTATAGTCTGAGTTTGAAAATATGTCATTCAATGTGCGGTTGAGATTTGCAGGCATCTGTGACATCACACACCAGTTAGCCAGCGTCCCCATGTAGCTACAACTCTGTATTCATTGCTCCTCTGAAGTGTAGCACAAAGCTGTAAGACAGATTTATAAGATGCACACCTGCTACAGTCTAATGGTGTTTATGAGTAGATAGTATTCACTGATGCCACACATCTGGCTACTGTGACCCAGCGTCGCCGTGTTGTATGTCAAGCTCCAAAGTACAGCGACGCTTATTCATTCATTCTAGTGCAGTCGTGCCTTCACGACTTACTTCCATTAGTTGTCAGAAATGGACAAAAATCATGAGAGAACACTCAACCCTTCACCAGAAGGCAAAAGAAAAAGAAGTGGAAGTATGTGGACATGCTTGATGCCCAGTCTAAATCGCCTTATGCAGCGAAAACAGCAGCAGTCGGTGGAATTGAACCAGTCCAGAGAGCTGGAAATGACTGGGAACATCTGCAATTATATTTATGATAAAAGTGCCTAAACTCTGGAGGAACTGAAGACCTACAAGCCTCTGGAGGGTTTAGGGTTAAGGGTTTGTGTGCAGCTGGGTGAAGCATGTCAGCTGTATTTGATTGACAGGATACGACGTGGCTATATATATGTATATGTATATGTATATGTATATTTCATTGAGTCTGGAGTCGCTGTCATCCATAGCATGAGGACAAATTCTGATTAGTCATGTCCCTGTATGGTAGTCATCATAATCTTGCCAGTCTTTATCTTCAGGGATGCTTTTACTTTCAAATGTTGGTAACCTCGTTTAATAAAAATAACAAAACAAACAAACTCTGATCTGAATATTTACTGAATGAAATAAAAACTCTATTAAGCAGGCTAGGTTAGGAATTGACCATCTTTTCAGATTTGATTTGAGAAACGTTAAATTGAGAACCAAAATTATAGGCACAGAAAGTATTGATCTTTCCTTCAATGAAACTGTCAAAATGCATTTCAGAATAATCTGTGGAAATGAGTTCACGACACAGTCCATGTTTCTCACCAGACTCTGATGACTTCTTTTTGTCTTTGAACTTTCATGGACTACAGTTTTAGGGAATCTGCAGAAACCTCGTTTCACTCACGGATCCAATCAGCTGCAGTTATGAGAAACACATGCATGTGGCATTTTAACCATTTAACTGTAATTTCAGTCTCAAAAAGCTAAGGTTAAGGCAGAACGTAACTACACACTGAGCAGAAACGATGTTTGTGAATGAGAAAATATGTATAAAATACCGGAATGCTTGAAACCCGGAAGTCGTGGAGCTGTAAAGAACTGAGGTGATTTTTAACTTTAAAAAGGCAGGCTTTTTCATTTGGTGATAAGGATGGCATTAGGACCTCAGGAAATAGTCTCAGCCTTTTAAAAAATAAATACTATCTGCTTAACAGGATTTCCTTTTTTTTTAATATTGGTTTCTGATTTATCTTAATTCATTCTTATTGTAACACAATGATAACATGCACTTTATGTATTAGAGCACAAACCAGTGGCCTTACAGCAACATCCTCCTTTTTATGTCATATTTCCATAATTGATCTTTATTTCTATTTATTTAAATTTGTTGCAAATGGTTGGGTGTGTGTGTGTGTGTGTGTGTGTGTGTGTGTAAGCTGTAAAGGTTTTTCTTATTGCTGTTAACCTGTTGCTTTGACTCATTTTATGTTAATTGTCCTTATGCATTTCTACTCATTTATTGGTTCCACTGGTCTGAGTTTACATGCTTTAAGCAGTCATGTTTTGTGCACTCTACATTGCTGCTGCACCTTTTGTCGTGTGGCGTCTGAAGATGCCGTTTTAGCCGTCCTCTCTTTAATCTCCCCTCCCAAGAGGTCTGCTCTGACTGCTCAGAGATGGTGGGCTGCAGTACATCTGCTTAATCTTCTGCTTCAGGTCTCATCAAAGCACCAAGGAAGTCTTGGGGCAGGAATTCTGCTGTTTCCCAAGCGTGGACACTAGATGGGCTGCTCACGTTTATCGACATGGACGTTTGGTGATCATTTATCAGTTAACAAATGGAACTGGTCTGAAATTTTGAACCATCATAAATGGTAAAACCATCGTCCTTTTTGCTTGAACAAAAAGTCTTTATACTTCGAAGGACAAAGAAAAACCTTGAAAAGCATAACGCAGCCTTTATTAAGTTTTGAGCAGCGGTTCAGTGTAAATAGTTATGTACAAATTAGCGCCTGTTTCTTCAAAAAGGAATACAATTGGGGCTTAAATATAAACAGCAATATAATCACCTTCATTAGCATCTTCCAAAACTCACAGGGTCGTAAAATGTGATTTGACAAGTCAGACCAAAGCTGTGGCTTCAGCGTTTTTGAAGGGTTGGTTGACGAAGCATCGCGTCTGGTAGGAACAAGTGATCACCAGCTGTCTGCGTGTATGAAGCTGCAGATGAAACGGCAAATGGTGCTTGAAACCCCATCAGAGATTAAGACATCAGCAAAGAAGCTGGGGTCACAGTGTGATCGTTTTCTGCTCAAAAGAAAGTACAAAGTTCTGGATTGATGCGCTCAGACGTTCTTGTCGTCAGCGTTTCGCTGTGTGTTCATGGAGAGTAGCTTCCATTATGGGAATATGGTGGATCAGAGAGCAGAAACAGTGACTGATCTTCTCTAAAGGGAGCATCTTTACAATTTTTATGATCACTGATCGTTTAGCAAACTCTGTTTAAAGAGCTTTTAGTGTGTTGAGTGCAGAACACTCGTATTTGGTGAATTTGAATTTGAAACTGAAGCATAAAACTTATTTAGGTCCTGATTTCAGGAATGAAAACATGAAACAGCAAGAAAGGTAGTTTCAAAAAGTTAGTTCAAGAATGATACACGTACCTACTGGTAATGGCAATGTGTAGCAGGAATGTACATTTTATTTTCATTTTCATAGTTTTAAATCGAAACTCCATTTCCAGAAAGGTTTTTCATTTGTCTTTTAGAACAACATAACGCTGTAATTTGTTCATTTGTTTGAACCTTTTTAACGGATAATGCTGATGATTTCTAGAATGCGTTGCTGCAGATTTGCAGAGCCATCTGTGTCCATTCTGACTCAGGCAGACGTTCAGCGTCTTTCTGTCCATCTGAGGACAGACTTCTGTGTCTGACATATGAAGCTTCCTCTTTGCATCACACAGTTTTAAGTTAGATGTTATAGTTGCTATTGGTTTCCTACCGTACAGTCAAACCGAGCAGGTGGTGTGAAAACCAGTTCCTACACCATCACTCACCCAGTGGATATGCAGATTGTAGACTTTTCCAGTTTGTTTTTCTTATTTCATTGCCTCTGTGTTAACTCTCTTTTTTGAGTGTGTTGCATGCAGCAGTTTCTACATTTATTCATATTTTCTTCATTGAAATTGGTCATCGAAGACAGTGAAAATCTGCTCTGTTGTAAATGTGTCTGTTAGATAAAGTTTCAAATAAATACACAAATAGTTTGTAAATTAAAGAAAATCAAGTTTGGAAATAGATTTCCCATTTTTCGGGATGCATGATGAATATGTCTAAAAAGAAAATGCAAAATATCAAAAAAGGGAAAGAAGAAACCTTTTATGTGCTCTTGACAGCTGAGTAAAACTATAAAGTCTAGCTACAATAAACAGGAGATGTTTAGTGCAGACCTCAAGCAGCTTTTCCAGAGCACTCCTACACATCCACCTGTCTGAAAGCTGAAGCTGAACTGGTTCTTCAACAGAATCCACTCATGAACCTTTTCCACCAAAGCTTCTCCAGAACATTCGCCTAACTTACAGCACCTACCAGTTCATCTTCATTTGACAACCAACTGTGGAGAAAGCACCAGTTCAGGGTAGAGAAACTGGCGCTTTGCTGAGTCCAAACACATGTAACTATGTTTGGAACACCAGCTAGTTGAGGATTACTGTGCCTACAATTATAACTAAATAAATAAGATAGCTACGGTCGAGCTAATACTTAGAAATTAATGAAAAAGATTTGCAAAAAAAGGCTAACATTAGCATCTGAGTTTAAGTACTGAATGATTGGAAATGCAAATGTCCCTTTTGGTTGTATCAAAGACAATTGAATATTTTCCTCTTCAGAAATGCTGAGTCATCAGTTTGTGATCTATCCATCCCACAGCATGTATTCTTTGCGTTCATGAATACGTGATGCATGTCAGTAGATGGTGAGGAGTATGAGTGCAGGCCCTGCTGCTGTAGGTGTTTGCTGGCGTCTGATTGAGTTATGAGTGTGAAAATGACACGTTCAACCCCATTCATCATTCCACCTGCTCATCAAAGCCTGCACATAGTCATCTTCTGACAAACATGAATCCATGCACATATTGTGCATATGCATACCACACTGACTGTAGCCTGCACAGCATGCAGCAGTTTGCAGCAGACATGCATGTTCTGTGTCTCAGCTGGAGCCTGCTGTACGACAGGCAGAGTACGACTGTCACTTTGACTGACGACTGTTCAGACTAACTTATAAACCAGATAAGGTTTAATAGAGGAACAAGAAGAAGGTTTTTACCGTTTTTGCACTGCACTTTGTTTGATTTTTAGGCTTAACAAAATTTCTTTTCTTTACACTGTTTCTCACATTATTTTCAGTTACGCTCTGTTTGCTAATACGTTCGGTGGCATTATGAAATATCTGCCTCCAAGTCCCTCTGCCTTCACTGGTACATAGTAGTTGCCAGTGATGACATATCTGTTCTACCACTCAAAGCTCATTTGCTTTCATTGCTAGCTTGAGTTCAATAACTCGCTGGAGCATGGCCCTGAAACCCCTACAGGGATCCTTGGATGAGACTGGCACAACAGAAAAAGAAAAAAAAGAGGGGAAGAAGTTGGTGCTGCTGAAACTTTGTTGGAGATTTAGAAAAAGCTGTTGCCTTACAAATGCATCATGTGGTCTCCGGGATTATTTAACTTATGATATAGATCTGGACCAAACAAAACAAGAAGTGGCAATCTGTTTAATGTTTTTGGTACCTAATGTTGGCATTTCTACATAGAACCATGCAAAGTAGTGTGATGTAATGATACTTCCAGTGATTCTGCACTTCTGTACAAATCCTCTATCTGATCACATTTTTACCGTCACAGTGTGTGATTCCTTATGATTCACTTCTTTTTTCTAATCTCAGTGTCAGCTTCTTTGCTCAATCCTCTCTGATACCCCACCCCACCCCCACCCAGAGACTCTCAGATGACTCCGGAATTCCAATTAATTGTAATTAAAACCAGTGTAAGCGGAACTATTGCTGCTGTGCTCCACTAATGAAGCAGGCCTGTTGGGGCGTCTGCGTATTTACCTCCTGTGTAATCAGTAGAAGTGATGCAGGCAGGAAGCTGGAAGCTGAACTGACTTCTACTGTGGTGCAAGAGGGACACCTTGTGTACGTGATTGCTATTACACATCTAGTGTGGAAATGTTGCTCTATCCACAGTAGAATTATGTTAAATGTATTCAGCTGTGTGTTTTTGAAGTCTAAATGTCTGGGTATTTTATGCACTGAGATTGCAATGATTTAGAACAGTTTGCACATTTTCCCTTAAACTAAAGAAAAGATAGTTTGTGTAATTGAATCATTTATGCCTGTTTTTTCCCCGTTTTGCTTCCAAACAGTATGTAAACTACATTTTTGCATGCCCTCCCTCAGCCTAAAACTGTAAAGCTGGTTGTATCAACAAACTGCGAGTGTTTTTGACTCATGAATGTATTATAAACTCTCCCATCATCAATATAAGTATCCAACATAGGAACTGACTGGTAGAGGTATGAATGTGCAGAAGTGGTTCAAACGCCTGTACTCATGAAATGTTAAGCTTCGTGTCAGTTGTAACAGTGTGTCACAACTTATGTATGTGAACGTTTCCGATGCAGATATCTGAAATATTCTGTTTTGGAAAAAAGTAAAGAAAGCTGGACTTTTGAGTTAATGTGGGTTCAGGGTATGGGAGCTTTCTGGATTCCAGTAGAAGGAATGCATGAAAAGTATGGCAGCTACACAATTTATTTTACCATTTCATAGGTGCATTTTATTATTTTTAATAAAAGAAAGGAAAACTGTCTATCACTCATCACGAAACAACTAGTTAGTTCTGCTTATGAATCTGGTCCTGGTTGTACTTCATTATCTGTAACTCAGATAATCTGGACATAATCCAAGATGGTTTGAGTTCAACATGTGCAACGAAATCCAGAAGATTAAAGAAAAACAATAAAAGGCCTGTAATCTTGTTTAGCTTTTCTTGTTCTACATATGCTGATTAAAATATTTTGTTCT
>JBAMYA010000008.1:3669698-3697336 GCA_037176975.1 Arrhamphus sclerolepis
ACTCCCAACCTCGGTCCAGGAGGCAGACTCCCTCTCTACATTTAAGACTAGAGTTAAGACCTTCCTTTTTGATAAAGGCTTTAACTCTGTAGTCTCTTAGACCACCTCCTAGTTATGCTGCTACAGGCCTAGGCTGGGAGTCCTGTTGTCCACTAAGCATCTTCACCCTGTCTGATCTCAGTCTCAGATTGTCCAGAATCATTTTATAGAATCAATGTTGTCTATCTTCCATGGTCTCGCTCTCTTCTCCCTTCTCAGGCGATGCTGTGGTGATGTTGCGCTCCCTCTCGCCTCCCAATCCTTTCATCTTCTGACCATCATACCTGCACCTGTTGACTGGATGCCACTGTGGGATGTCTACTGGTGTAGCCAACCTGCAGTCAGACCCTCCAACCACCACATATTTATATATTTTTATACCAAATATTTGTACAGTTTTGTCCCTCTCCTCTCTCTGTCCTTCATCCCCTCTGTCCTGTCTCCCTCCTCTTGTCTTCCTTCACCCAGCTGGCTATCGACAGGAGGGTCCCTGCTGTAACTGAGTCAGGTCCTGCTCAAGCTTTCTACGTTTCTACGGCTTCCAAGTTTCTTTCTTGCCACTGTTTTTTCTTGCTGTGCTCGGGCGTCATCCTCTGGGTTTCTCAGAAGCACCTAGAGACACCTTTGTTCTAAATAGATGCTATATAGATAGAACTTAATTAAACCTACAGTTTTTTCTGCTTCATATGGAAGTGGGGCTGCTGCCCAAGCTCAAACCCAAATTCCTCCACCAAAGAAGACAACTTTCCTGGCAGCTGGAACTTGATGTAAAAATGAGCTCTGGTTTAGAGGGTGAACTTGTCTACTTGACTAAACTCACCCTCCTTCTCTTTTTCCTGTGCCTCTTCTGGAATTGGTGTTGCAGCTTTGTGCTAACCTGAGGTGCAGCAAATGAATCATGATGTGAAGTTGTGTGGAAGTTGTATAATTATGGAGAAACTGGATAATTTTACTTGTGATGTCACAGTACCCACTGCAGCTCTGAACCACTCACTGAGTGACAAAACACAGGCTGTGGTATGCTGGAGTATTTGAGTTGAAAGTCACTTGAAACAGCCAAACAAATCCTTTCCGACAGTTTTTAAAAAAATTTTCTTCGATATTAGGATGTCTAAAGCTTTAAATGTAGGTATGGTTCCCCTGAAATTCTCTTGATTTTTGGAAAATGAGGGAATATTTAATTGAGAATTCTGTTCTTTAGTGAACTTTTATCCCACTCAACAATGGTTTAATTTCTTTGCTACACAATGAGACCACATGGTGGACCTGTTCTCATCCATATCCCCGCCTTTTTGTAATGTTCTTCGGCTGTCACTTTATTAAAAATGTTCCTTTAGCGTAACAGTCAGTTGAGCCTCGTGTAATAGTCAGTGTTTAAATGTTCTGTGTTCATTGTAATAGTAGGCAGAAGCTTGTGTAATAGTTCGTGTTTGGTGTGTGAGCAGGCTCTCAGGTAACAGAGGCCCTGCATATGGAATGAGATGGTAATGAGGAGGAGGAGGAGGAGGGGAGCCTTATCACTGCGGGGCCAAATTCCGACAGTGAATTGCGTAGTTGTAACAAAAGTAACAGAGCGTCCATTCAGCCTGCACTAATCCAGATGGGAAAGTCAAACAGCAGAAAGTCCATGGCACAAACTCATTTCATCACTTTATTAATTTAGATATTGCCTCCTCGCTCCTGTGGGGAGAAAAAAAAAAGAGTCCCTCTGAAATGACCAACATTGGTGAGGCGTTTTGCTCTACATGGTTCCCCCACATCGTCTCCTCCTGTTATCTGTTTAATTCATCCCACCAATCTTGGCTGTCTTTACCCACTAAATTTCCCTTTGACACGCATGCCTTGCTTCGCTTAATCCTCACTCGGGGGCAGAATTAAAAATGGAAAAAGAGGAGGGAATAGGACAGGTGGCTGGAGAATCCTTGAAATAATGTTCATTGCCAGACCTGGGAACGATTTGACAAGATTTGAAGTCGGGGGGCTGATAGGGAGAGAACCCCCTCAAACCACCGCCACCCTTTATTTTTGGAACCAAAGCGTAGGAGAAGGGTGACAGGTGAAAAATGTGAGCAGACTGAGCAGTCTTTTAAGAGCCAGGTCAAAGAGTCTATTCTAAATTGTGGTGCCACATTGACTTCAAGGGAAAACTGTTGTGAGGAAGATGAAAATGTCAAAATGTCACTCTCCAGAGGTCGGCTGTGAAAAGCATTTTCTCCACTGAAGACTGTGATTTAAAACAGTCCACTTGTTCCTTTCCCCCCCGTGCGTGGATCTCTTATTGACCTGAAGGGACAGCTTCTTCTCCCATGAATATGGCAGATATGTTATCTTACGCTGCTCAACATTCACCAGTTTGTACCAGCTTTATCTCACACATCGCTGCTGACATGTTTTTGTTGGAGCCGAGCAACAGTAGTTTGGGCAGCAACTCGTATCAACAACAGGTGAACTGGGTTATTTCACACTTGAAAAGTACATTTTTATCGAGACGACGGTTTGATATGAGCACTGTAATTTCAGCGAAGAAGTGCTGAAGCCTGTTTGTTGAGAAATACAGTTTACTGCAGCGAACACCGCTGCCTTAAGCTGTGATCATTATTTTTTATTTATAAAGACGGTCGTAGGTCGCAGAGCTGGAATGAGCCACAAACTAACTGAATCCTGAAGAAACCAGTCATGAATGAATGTTGAACTAAAATACTGGGAAACAGACGAGCACGCTTCAGTTCTAGTCAGTTTTATTTATATAGCGTCTGTTTGCAACAAAGTTGTCTCTAGGCGAGCATGACCCCCAGCACACCAGGACCTGGATCAGTTCTAGGGGGGGCCCTCCTGCTGATAGCCGGCTGGGTAAAGGAAGACATGAGGAGGGAGACAGGGACAAAAATATATAAGGTGGTACAAATAACTGGCATAGAATTGTATATAAATATGTGGTGGTTGGAGGGCTGGACTGGGTCGGCCTCGCCAGCAGGCCTCAGTGGCGTCCAGTCAGCAGGTTGATGGTCAGAAGATGATCCATATATTACAATCAGCTGCTACCTCGGAGACATCGCTCTTCACTTTTAACAATCATAAATTCCTCTCTTTTTTACTTTCTATGAACATAAACCACATTTGAAATTAAAGATTAAAATCCACATAAGTCAGAGTTCCCTGGTGGTTATAAAAAAACAACATTTTCTGCAGACGAGAATTGAAATTTGGATGATTTGAACTGGACCAGATTGGAGATAGTAGAGATAATAGAGAGTTTCAAATTTCTGTATGAAGATAATCATTTTTTTCACAATTTTCTGTCTCTTTTCAAACCAAAAAATGTTATTAGTAAGATAATTATTAAGTAATAAGTAAATGGGTGACTGAGAGATGTTCAGGAGGTATTTAAACTGGGAGGTTACAGGGTTCCGGTTCTGGCCCTGATCAGGCTGAAACAGGGGTGCGCCGCTCCTGGCGCGCGGGCCACAGATCTGCGCGTGTGCCGGCTGCATGTCGGAGCAGGCTGCGCGCCACGGCGATGGTGGCAGCAGGCGTGCCGCACTATTGATTGGGATCCACAGGCTGAGACCAGCCAATTCAGAGCACCAGTGAGCTGAAACCGATTGGGCCTCCTGAGTTACAAAATCCCACAGCTCTTCTTTTCTCATCTGCCAAAAAAATAAAAATTTATTACTAGTTCCCCAGGCAAATGTTTTTGTACGGAAAGTTGGAAAAGACATAAGCAAGGGAACATGTGATGTCACCACTGGAGCTTACATCTGTGTGAGAACAGTTTTACAATTTTAAATGCCGACTGGAATATGAATATTGGGCTTCTCCTAACTATAAAAGTATTAAATGATGTGGAATTCCAGTTGTGTTGGTGGTGGGGATGATTTTTTTCCAGTCCTGCTGTCTCTGATCGAATTTTAACACTTTTTAGACTATTTTTTTGACTGTCTTCATCACTGCTTCTCTTGCAGTAGGATCCAGTTAGTTTTCAAATAATGTGAGATAAACTAACTGCATTTTGTTTTCCAAAAGCAAACAAACCTAGTGTCTAGTTTTGACATGCCATTTAGCAACTTTGATAAGATAAACTTTCAGAAAGGAATGATAGCAGCGTGGTCACTGCTCTGCTTTAGTTTGTGTCCTTGTCTTATGCGGTGCATACATGTTTTTATTTATCTTTTGCCAGGTATGGTAAGCTGCTGCCGTCACTCCAAGCAAAGCAGTTCTCAGCAGCCACTGGGCTGAGCAGGATCCTGATTATCCTGGGGGTGATTGAGCCAACAATAAGAGGTGAAAATGTCACAGAAGAGGTTCTCCAGCGGCAGGTAAGTTTTGTTTAAAAAAAAAAAACGAAAAAAAAAAGCTGGTGTTTTTTTTTCTTCTTTTAATGTGTCATACATAAAGTGACACGTCTGGTCAGGGGTGGGGCGGGGGCAGGGGTGATGTGTGTCCAGTAAACTATCGTATGTAGTGTAGTTAAAATGTGGAGTTAAAGGTAACAAGCAGCAGCAGAAACGTCTTCCGTCTTCCGTCTTCCAGTGCTGCCACAGGATGGTGCTAGTGCAAGAATAATCATGTCTCCATCTCAGCCGAGATGTGAGTGGGTGATGATTGCAAGAGCGTCTGGCTTCATACCGTCAGAGATAGTGAATTTGGCAAGATATGACACCATGCGTCCTTTTAGAATAAATGAAAATGGAGCTGGCGTGATACAGCAGACGCACTGTGTCTTCTGATGCCTGCAGTATCGTAAAGCCTGGCCTTTTGACAGGTCACGCATTTTGTGAGGAAACGGTCGTTAATATAAGCCGTAAGCTTTTTGCCGCGCAGATGAGCTTTTTCCAGAAGGGAGGGGCTTTTCATTTTGCACACAGGCCCTGTTCAGACCTGCTGTGAATCACATGCAGCTGTGACATGAAGTCCTGTAGTCATTTTTCATCTCCTACTGAAAACATCCCATGGGGAGGTTTGATATTGGATTGTGATGATGAACAACTACCAGTATCTTTGAAAACATGGCAAAGTGCTTACTATATCTCAGTTTAACATGGAAACAAACCTTCTTCCAGATATGACGGGTGCATATGGGACAGAGACACTAAAATCGAGACAATAAGACTAATTTTTCCATTATTCCAGCTTGAATTCTTTGGTTAGAATAAACAATTTACCCTTTAATGGCAGATGGCGAATGCTCTGTGACATTTTTCTAATAACCAATCAGCATCACCTTTTCTTTCCTTTTTTCTTTGTTTTTTTCTTCTTTTTCTTTTGCAGCTGTCTGTATGATGCGCTGATGTCTGTTTGGGCATGAATGTGAACAGTTCGTTAAGATGCCTTGTTCTTTGCTGCCAGCCACCCACATTTTTGATGGCAGCAGTGATGAGGGACCTATTTCAGCTTTTCAAGTATTACAGTGTTGCCAAGGAGATAAGGACATCATTGTGCTCGAATTCTCCAAGGACAGAAAAAAGGTTTTGTCGACAAGCTAGTGAAGGTTATAATGTACATACACACACACAAGCATACCGAGCTCAATAGAGCATGCAGTCCATTTCTCAAGGGCATGTTCTGTAACCACTGCTTAATTGAACTGGAGCAGAATTGTTTGCTACAATTTGAGCTGCACCAAAGCTATCTGGCCTCATCACATGTGGACGAAGGATACCGTTAAAGGGGAATTCTTCTCAATTTGAGAATTCATATCTATTCTGTCATATGGTAACTCTCCTAGCCCCGAGCAACTGAGTTACAGAGCAAGATTTCAGATGTGATATCGACAGGGCTCGACGCTGCCTCGACTGCAGTAGAATGTGCTCACCAGAGTAACGGTGACTTTTCCCGGGCTTTTAAAAACACTTGTGCAAATGCAAATTTTAGATTGAATGAAGGAGTTGGAGAATAATGTCTGGAACAATTCAAAACCTTTCGCTCAACTTGTTAAATCTGGTTTTGGCAAAATAGGACATTGTTGTGACTCTGGAACAAGATAATATACAGTTATATACATTTTTTCCCCTCACAGTGTTTTAGTCAGTTTGGTTACGTATGCACAAAGTTACGTATGTTTTCCAAACGCAGAATGATGAGCGAGAGATTCTTTTAGTATTTCCTCCAAGTAAGAAGTTTACATAAATTTCCTTCGGTGGCCTAACCTTTAAACCGTTTGACTTGGGTGAAACATTTTGGGTTTCATTCTAGAGGCTTCTCACAATAGTTGGTTTTGGTCCATTCCTCCTGACAGAACTGGTGGAACTGAGTCAGTTTTGTTGTGATGGCCACTCCAAAACATTGACTTCATTGTCCTTAAGCCACTTTATTTTCTTTTTTTTCTGTTTAGGATCATTGTCCATATTGAAGACCCATTTGTGCCAAAGCTTTAACTTCCTGGCTGATGTCTTGACATGCTGCTTTAATATTTCTACATAATCTTCTTTCCTCATGATGTCATCTATTCTGTGAAGTGCACCAGTCTCTTCTACAGTAAAATACCTCCACAGCATGATGCTTCCACCCCCGTACTTCACTGTTGGGGTGGTGTTCTCAGGCCTGCAAGCTTCCCCCAAACCGACAAATAAACAGTTCTGTTTTAGTTCCATCTGACCACAGGACATGTCTCCAGAAATCCAGGTCTTCGTCCCTGTGAGCATTTACAAACTGTAATCTGGCTTTTCTTTTTGAGGAGCATTTCAGCCACTCCTGCCAGCAGAGGACACGTTTCACTGTGGATAATGATAAGTCACAAGGTGTTTTTCTTTTGTTCTGGTGTTAATACACGTTTCCCACCAAAGTGTGTCCATCTCTGGGACACAGAACCGTCTCCTTCCTGAGCAGTATGGAGGCTGGACATTCCCATGGTGTTTATACTTGCGTATCATTGTTTGAACAGATGAATGTGGCACCTTCAGGCATCTGAACATTGTCCACGAGTTCTCTTCCTGATATCTTGGCTGATTTCTTTTGATTTTCCTTTCCATGGATGTCACACAGGAAGCAGTGAGTTTGAGGTGTGCTTTAAAATACACCCGCAGGTGTGTCTCCACGTAACTCAATATTGTAAATTAACCTATCAGAAGCTTCTCAGGAGGTTACATCATCCTCTGGCTCTCCCAAATTCATTCAAGGCGTAGTAACCTTTGAACTAAAGTTGACCCCCTGACCCTAACCCATTCTCTGACTGAAGTCTGATAGTTAAAAAAAAGAGGTTAAAAGTTATCTGTCTTTTTATACACTGCATGCAAACCTCTGGTTTCACTGCGCATGTCTGCAAACTGAGCAGTTAAATAAAACCTTCACTGAGGTCAAAGATGCTATAATATGTTTGGTCCTTTCAGAGTCCTTGTCTCTGTCATGGAGTCAGGCTGTTTTGGAAATCAGACAGTACTTTTTGTGTAATATTTCCAGTATAAACATGATGTAATTTGTTGCATGCTAAGGCATTTGTGACTGGTTTCCAGTTTTGGAAGCATGGAGTACGGATGTCTGCCATTTTTCCCTGTTGTTGTGACTGGTCACCATCCAGATACAATGCAGATTATGCAGTTGTTCACATCCTGGACACTGTGCACGATATATTAACAAAATCTGAATGTACTTATGGTTTCGTCTGCAGTTTAAAAAACGGCTTCAGTTTTGTGTTTCAGTGACGCTGAATCACTTTACCTTTACAGCCCCAATTCCAAAAAAAGTTGTGATGCTGTGTAAGATAAAATAAGGTAAACAAATACAGAATGCAATGACTTGCTCATTTCATAGACCTGTATTTGAAATCACAGGAGAAAAAATGATTAGACGAGACATTTAACCAGTCAAGATGAGAACTGAGATGTTAGGCGCCTTCTTGATCCGAGCTACGTTTATCTGGCCCTAAACCCCAGTCGCAGACTCTAGTTGAAAATCTACCAGTTTGTGAGTTAACAGCAAACGTTTGTCAAACACTGCAGAGTGTGACGATGGGATTACGCTCTTTCTGCACACCGCACAGGATTTGGTTGAAATTTAGCAAAAAACAGCCCAAAAACCTTGATGTTTCCAGTGTCATCACATAGTTTGTAATTGTGTCCAGTTGTGAAAAACAGCAGCTCAAACTAAAACTCAGGCGGACACAAAGTGCTTTATGTGATTCAAGTACTACATGTAGACTATTTTATAATTTACCTTCCTTCCATTTGTGGCCTATAAATTAGGTTTGTATGTTTAATATTTCTGATGAATACAAATACATTCATATTTTCTATATTTATAATTTCATGCAGGAGAACAAAGTAGTTCCTTTAACACCAGAACACGTGGATCTCAACCCACACAATAATTCTGCAAATATTTTTTTCTTCATTTTGGATCACGTAGTCAGAAAAGTAGTTACTGTTGGCCGTCTGACTGTGAAGGCCCAATCAAATCGTAACATGCGTCACAACCTTTAAGCTAGCTTCTGCTAAGTTTGGAAGTTAACTTCAGCTCTGATCATAATTCCACTCTGCAACAGTGCAAGTGTGGATAAGCTGAGCTGTGCTTGCTGTGACAGTGCTGTGATGCTGCTAAACCTGAGTACAGCTACAGGTAAAACCAGAAATGCTGCAGACTAGCAACTTTATCGTTTGTGCTTGTTTTTTCTTGCTTTTCCCATGAAAGCAGTGTCCTTCCCTCAAATATAATTGTGTTTGTTTGTTTCCGTCTCTCCTGTTGTTAGAAGTACCTTCTTAGCAACCCAGCCCACCAAAGCAGTGCTGTAGATGAGCATTACTTCATGAATGAAAGTGCAGCTCAAGTAAGGTATGGCAAACGTGTGTCGAAAGATTTTCTCTTTGCTTGTTGATTTCAAAGCAAACATCAAAAATATTACACAAAACCAACGTGTTTCCTGTTTTGTTTTTAAAGGGATATCACAATGTTTAAACCCCTCCCCAGCAAGATATCAGTGAGCATGCTCACCGGGGACTCCTTTGATGAGCAAATACCGGAACACCTAAACAAAGTGAGTACGTTTGTTGTTTCTGCACAACTTGGTGCTGCAGCTTTAAACCTGGTAAACCGACTGAACAATGCTCCAGTAACACAGTAAATCATATTCCCTCCTCAACAGATGGTAGCTCAACTTCAAAAGAGGTTTCTGAAGGAGTCCTACCCATCAGCCAATCACATTCACATAAAAGGAGCAGACCGGCGAATGATCTACAAGAAGCCATCTGCCATCAGCCAGCACCTGAGGAAGCTCGTCAACCGACGACAAGCCAGGCAGCAGAGCGAGTGACCCGTGGCCAAAATGGAAGTGCGTTTCCACCAGTCGAGCTGCGTGTTGAACGCTCAGTAAAATATTCAAATGTTATTTGTACCTTTCTCTGCAGCAATTTGTAGAGATTGTCTCCATGTCTGTTGAAACTCATCAAGAACTCAATTTCAGAGCACATTTTTTTGCACAGCTCTGCTTTTTAATTAAACATAACTGGAGGATATTGAGTGTGATGAAATGTTTTCTTTGATTTATCTTGCTGTTTTAGTTATTTCAGGCTTTTCACCTGATTGGCCAGTGCCAAAATTTAATACATTATTACTTATCAACCTAAAGACTACAAACACACATGTCGTTTTTATCTCAGTTCTGTTTCATTATTCTGCCATATTAGAGCAATGTGCAAAGGTACATTCAGTTCTTCTTGTTCCATTGCGTCATCTCACTTCATCACGACCAGATATGGGTCCGTTTTTGGACTTTGGTAAATTTGCAAGCAAATCAGTGAACCCATTTCTTTCGTTCTTCTTCTTCTCTTAAAATTAAATTACGTGTTTACATTACAGATGTGTGGAAGAAAAGACCAAAAAGACCACTGGTTTATCCTGAGGATTTAAGTTTAATTATGACACCACATCAAAATAAAAATTTCCAACAGATCTGGAATTTAATTCCATCCATATACATGCATAGCAACAACGTTTTAAGAAACATTTTCTCCCATAATAAGGACATTGGAATGATCATTTTACATCAGCATCCCCCACTGACCTCCCACCCAGCTTGTTCGTCAGCAATAAAGTTAATTCTTGTATAGCTTCTTTTTTTTCCCTATGGGGTTACAAATAATTATATGCACAGTCCCCATTTCATAATACTGCTTTCAGTAACGTTCCCCATTTACAAAGTATTGCATTGAGAGCAAATTTCAAAAAGGGAGACCAAAGTGTATCATCAAACAGAAATACGAGTACTATACAAGAATGTCGTCATCCTCATGAAAACATCCACATCTGATGAAGAAAAGAGACAGGGACAAACAGCCACATATGTATGCAAAGCCATGAATGGATGCCAAAACGTGAGATGCAGGGTTCTGCCCGGTAATCACCCCCAAACGGTGATTTGTAAGGCTGACATTAGTAGCAATCTGCAAGTGACATTTTGAGCATATACAGAAACTGGTACAGCAAATAAGAATACACAAGTGCCTCAGTAGCTATTTTTGTGTCTAAAATGCATCTTGTTTTTGTATTCTCTATTGTTTCATTGAGCCTACATTACAGTGTAAACAATATGTGTGCTACACAAGAATGACTATACAATAACATTACAAACAACTCTGATATAAATTTCATTTTGAATTTAAATTAAGATCACTACTCCTATTAATACTGATTGTAAAATAAATTAATGCGAATGTGGCACCAATATTATTCTTGATTTGTTTTTCCTTTCCTTTTTTTTTTAAAACCAATGGTTTTGCATTTTTAAGTCTTAAAACGATGAAAGAAGAAGTTTCTCTTGATTGTCCACAAGCAGCGTTTAGCACTGCATGATGCACTATTCCAGACACAACAGTGTACCAAAACAAAGGAGAAAAAAGGAGTAAAAGTCAGGGAGAAGTATGTGGGGGGCAGAAGAAGGACTTGTTCTTATTTTACATGCTCTGCAGCATGTGATGAACAGTAAAACTTCTTATGGGTAATAAAGTTTGATAGGTTGTTGAACTGGATATCACAGAGGCGGCAGTATTTGCCGCTGCCAGAGCCGTTCACACCTTTGTTGGCCGCAGGTGCCGCGTCCTCGTTTGGGGACTTAGAGGATGGTGACATGTTCTCGTTGGAGTCGGCCTGGTTTTCTGCGGCCCACGTGGGCGAAGGGTTTGATGGTTGGTTGTCTGGCTGGGGCTGGGTCTCCTGCTGTGGCGGTGCCGTGCCAGAGCACTCCTCCGGCTTGTGCCCCCCGTTGACAATGACCATGCCCCGATTTTTAGGCAGGTGGGGAAGAGGGTCCTTGCCAGGGTGGGGGCAGCCATTTGCAGCAGGCTGTGGAGCCTGCTCTCTGGTTGTCGCTGTCTCTCCCCCTCCTCCTCCCCCATTGACGCTCTGCTCCTGCTCGCCGGCCTCTCCCTGCATCACCTGTCCCCCAGTCACATAATCAGCTGGCTTTGTCCCAAAATACGGTGATATTTGCTCTGGACCTTTCACCTTCTTTATTGCTCCAGGATAAAGGCAGTGGGGCAGAAACATGTTCTTGTTCTCGTCTTTCGATGGGATTAGCTGGGGCTCGTTAAAAGGCTTGAGTCCTGGAACAGGCCCTAGGTGAGGGGGGAACATCCCCCCATTCTGCACCATCACCTTTCCATTGGTGTTTTTCTCACATTTGCCAGGACTTTTATCAAAGCCATCATCTGGGTTGTTGATGCCTTCACCCTTCACATCAGGGAACATGGCGGTCTCCAAAGCTCCACTCTCACTGTGCTGTTGCTGCTGTTGTGGTTGTTGCTGCTGAGCGGTGGCACCTGCAGCTGCAGCGACAGCAGCGGCTGTTGCAGGGCAAAAGTTCTGTTTGTGTGCCAGGTAGTTCTCCACTTTGTTAAAACTTATCTTGCACACTGCACATTCGTGATAGTCCAAAAGTCTTTTGGGGGAGCTGCATGTCTTGTCAGGGACTGGTGAACATTTTTTGCTGAGATCAATGGGTGCATCCAGCTCCTGCTGCTCCACGGTGTTGCATTTGGGAGCCAGAATTGGTTTGGTGACAGTCAGAGAGGCCTCCAGATGTTTGGGTACCATGCCGGGGAAGATGTCACAGCGTGGATGAAAACGATCTGCTAGGCTCTCTACAGCCTCTTGGGATGTACAAGGGTTCATCGGAGGAACTCCAAGGAAACCGGGCTGAGCCATGGGGGGCCTCTGGTGGTCCTGATCAGGGAGACACATCTCATACATCTTCCTGCGCTTGCGTGTCCTCATGGTTCTCTGCATGGAGGGCACCTTGTTGGATGACATACGCTTCATGGGGGGATCGTGGCGAGTGGCACAGTAGTACTGCTTGTGGACCATGTAAGTCTCGTGACGACTAAAAGTGATATTGCAGGCATCACAGGTTGTCTTGGTTGGATCATTATCAGCTTCCACCAAACCTGCAGTGGGGCTTTTCCCCTCCATTTGCTTTCCATTGAGCCTGTCCTCAGCCCCAGTTGGAGTAGAGACCTTCTTCACCTGTCCTGCTAGATCCTTATCAGGCCCTTTAGAGCCGGCATTGATCATGTCCAATACATTGGAGTTTAGGCAGGCGGACTGCATGAGGTGGCTGTCAGCCTCTGTTGGATGGCAGCCAGCCAACATGTTTACAGAACTGTGACCACTGTTGGGGCTCACTGCCTCAGAGACTTTATCTGAGAGGGCAGAAAAGTCTGGAGACTTTGCCATGTGTTGCCAGCGACTGTTACAATAGTGCTTTTTGTGCACCAAATAGTTGTCCAGGTTGCTGAAGGTGATATTGCATTCAAAACATGTTGCCCCTTTGGGCATAAGTGGACTGTAGATGACAGGCGGATAGCTGTTTCCTCCATGGCGTAGTCTCCGATGCACTAGCTCTGACATTTTAGCTAGGATCTCTGAAGCCTGTGGGACTACTGAAATGTCTTGGGAGAAAGCAAACTGAGACAAGAAGGGGCCCATGGGAAATGTAGGCATGTTATGCTGCACAGGGGAGGAGGCCAGTCGGGGGCTGGAGGGCTCAGATTTGATCCTAGTGTATGAAAAACTGGCTTTGCTGCCTGGGTGGGCCTCTGCCTTCTGAGCAGACAGCATGGGCTTCTTCTCAGTCTTGTCAGCCTCTCCGTCTGTGCTGGTCTCCTTGCTGAGGGCCCCTTTGGGACTTCCCAGCAGAGCATCCTTCCTGTTGGCCAGCTCAGCGCGAGCCTGCTGCTGCTGCTGGAGGCTTTCCTCGGGCCCCCTGGGGGAAAGCTCGGTGCCGTCGCCTTCCCTGTGAAGTTTGCTGCCGTGCCCATGTAGTTCCTGATGCTGTAAGAGTTCCCTGTGGCTCTGGAAGCTGATATGGCAGTGATTGCATCTGAAGGCCGCCTGTGACAGGTGAGACATGATGTGATGTTGGAATGTAATAAGAGAATCTGCCGTGTAGTTACAGATTGTGCATTTCAAGCTGGTGCCAGGAGGGAGGCTCTCTTCCATTTTGACACCTGTGAGGAAGATAAAAAGGAGAAATGTTCAGAATCTCGCCTCCCACTTCTCCTTTAGAGTTAACTGCAGAAACGATCAAATGCTCATGCATTATGCCAGGCTTATTCCCATCCACAAACATTTTTTTCTGCTCAAGGATAAACTGTCAGCTATGCTCGCAGACAGCAGGATGTGTATATTTTGCAGAAGAAAAGTCTTTTTTACCAGTATGTGCAAAAATCTGCCCTTGTCATATTTTTCTAGAGCAGTTTTCATTTAAAATGTAAAGTAACCATCTGTAAAAGCTGGAATATGAAAACAGTGGCATATTTTGCTCTCTCTCAGTGTCTTGACCTAAGAAGTCATCACTCACCACTGTGTGTGGTGCTTAAGTGCATTTCCAGGGCCCTGGCTCCAGAGAAGCTCTTGTTGCACTGTGGGAAGGGGCAAATACTGGGAGTCTGATGGGCTCCACTGTCGCTGTCTTCTACCACCGTCTCTGGTTCCCTCTGTCGCCCGCTGCAGTAGTACATTAGATGGGCCTGCAGGTTCCTCTCGCTCCGAAACCAGATTCCACATGCCTTGCAGGGAAAGATGTCCTCTAGAGGAACACAGAAGGGGACAAAGGGGACATGATATTAGGATACAGGCAGTACTTTCATATTTATGGAAATAGATAAAAAGCTTTCACATATGGATACACAAACACATGCAGAAATATCCCCCCCCCCCCCCTAATTTCTGACTCTCGAAACCTGCCATAAAGGCTTTCCCTTCAAACCTTCGGCTGCAGCCCATCGCTGCGCTGCTAACACTGGATTGGAGCCCTTTCTCAAGGGCAAACAAGAACACTGGACCATCTGCTTACAGAAACCTCCCTGTTGAGCTGAACCCAGATAGCCTTTGCTAAGTAAACAAACACACTATTTGCATGAGGCCTGTGTTTTGCAATTAACACTTTAGTTTGAGCCTCAGTTTGTTTATGTGAACCCAAAACTTGAAGGTCGATGGCTCTTATCTCCAGTGCAGACTGATCTGGGTTAATCTAGGCTCGCTGGAGATGACGCTCCTTGTTAAGCAGGTGACTGAATGCAGGCTGGTGGCACATCCTTATGTGTGAGACAGCAAAGGAGAACGTTTCTGTGTATGTGTGACTGTGCACATCTAAGGAAAAGCGTCCCAGCTGCGTATGTACGCTGGAGTGGGTGCAGGCATGGACACTCACTGTTGACGATGGCAGTAGGGAGGATGGAGGCCATGGCGGCCTGCTGAGGCAGGAGCTGGATGCTGTCCAGCAGCCGGGCTGGGTACATGCCCTCACTCAGAGACATGTGGTTCACTGCCTGCAGACGCGAGTCAAAGTCCACCGCAAATGCCACCAGCTCCTCGCCCTCCATCATGTTCTTGGTGGTGGTGCACCACAGTTGGCCACCTGGATAAAACAGAGATGGAGGCGACGTTTATGAGCTGGCTGTGAGCGAGAAGAATTTTGCTACATGAACAAATGTAATTCTAGTCTTAAATGTCAGCTTGTCTGCAGTGGAGGATTCTCAGTGACATCACTGCAATGGCAGGTTACTTAACTGGGTTGGACATACAGTACTTTTCAAGTCTAATCTACATAATGTAACACTGGAAAACAAGAACAAAAAAAGAACTGTAGTTTCACTTTAAAGGGGACACAAATGCAGGTTTCAGAAAAGGCACACCTTGGAAAGAAGAATGTGGTTAAATTGAATGTCTGACTCCACCCCCTAAAACCGATGGCTGTTATTAACACAGCTGCAACGGCTACTCTGAAAAGCTTTTATACGCATCTCTGTGGTGACCAAAGTATATAACATCTTTAAAACCTCTGGAAATTGTGAAAATTGTTGTTAAAAAAAAAAGAAAGTCAAATCCCAAAATGGCAAACGTCCTCATCCAAGGACATACAAATGGAATTTTCACATCTACAAATGTAACTGGCAAAGCATTTCCAGAATCAGGGTCAACACCGTCAGGAGCTTCTTCTGTGATCAAACTTTGTCATGACTTTGCTTTTTAAATGCCACTTTTCCTCGTTCTAAGCACTGGGAATAGTCCCGTTTATTTCATTTGTGTGGAAGAATTCATCTCAAGATCTCAACAAGAAGAAGAAGAAACAAAAAAAAAGAGAACCCCTTTAAAAAGTCCCGTCCTTCTTTTTACTGTCACTCAAACGTCTTTCTCGGCTGTTGGTGTTCCTAACCAGAGGCAAAGTCTTCCTCAGCAGGAGTAAACTGATGCCTGGAGAGCTGTTGTCAGCTACAACACTGAGACAGGTCCTCCACATTATTAGATTGTTGTGTTTTGGGATTAAGCATTCCTCTGAAATCTTCTGAACATATTCATTAAGTCAGAGATAGAGGGAGGGGCAGGAGGAAGGAAGGAGGGGGTAAAGGGAGAGAGTGAAGGTTTTAGCTTAGATAATATTTATCTCAGCACATGACAGGCTTTTCAGCTGCACTTCATTTTCCATTGAAGAGATTAAAGTTTTTAATATGACTATTTACAGAAATCTGGCTGGGGAGATAACAACAAACTATGATACGCTCCCGCTAAATGGCAGAATTAGGACATTGTTTCTGAGGAAGGCTGGACAATTAATTAAAGCATGGTGTTAGCTTTCAAAGATGTGCAAACATACCGACGGAGAGTCAGGCTGAGAGGCGACGTGTGATTTGTGGCCTGGCTGATGTGGAATAAAGAGAGTTCTGAGGAGAGGTGTGGAAGCAGGAGGACGCTGCTGCACACACGTGGAGCACACGTTTGCACAAAATCTGCGAATCACCAGGTTTTAAAACTGCTTACAAACATGACAAAGATGCACGAGTGAGGCCCAGTATTTAAACAATTCTCATTAAAGTTAGTTTTTTATGGAAAATCGTTGGTAAAAATCAGAACTACTGTCGTGTATGTAATTCAGTACACACTCTTTAAACCTGTTGTTTTGTGTGAAAAACATACAAACTTTGACTTTACTGCCTCTGAATTTTACTGAATACAAGCTCAGACAAAAATCAGACTTTTGCTATTATTCATTGAACAAAGATTATGCAAAAAACAACCACCCAACAAACAAGAAGAGTGTGAAATGTGGATTTGCTGTTGTTCTTCGGATCTTTGCCCTGCTGCATGGCGAATCAGAAAGATGGAGCCACATTTGCCTCCAGAATAGTCTTGAATACAGATAAATTCATGGTCAGTGCAATAACTTGTCCAGCTCCTGTGGCTATAAAACAAGCCCCAAATCATCATCCTTCCACTGCCGTGCCTGACAGTTTGTTCTGACTGAAATGCCGTGGTTGGTTTTTGCCATGAAAAAAACAGACAAAACAAAACTCCACTTTGTTCTAATTTCCTGGACATAGTTTCACAAGGTTTATGGTTTGTTCACATGCACTTTTGTGAATCTAAGTCATAGTTGCACGCTTTTAGACAGAAAAGCCTTTCTTCCACCAACCCTTCCAAAGAAACGGCATTGTTCAGTCTTCTTAATAGAAGTCCAGTGAGGCCTGTAGGCTCTAAGATGTAACTAAGATGTAAATCTCTATGAGCAATGCAGTCTGACTCTGGGGGTAAATTGATGTTTAGCGACAATTGCTTCTTCAGGACCATCTCTTCCTCTTTATCTGTCGGCATTGTATTAACATGCAGCTGAATGCTCCTGAATGCTCAGATCTGATGATTTAATTATTTTTTTTATATACACACACACACATACACACACACACACACACAGAACCCCAGGGTAAAAAGAGGGGGTTTGACTGTTTTGTGTTTTCATGCATCATGTATGCATTATGAATCATTGTTTCTCAAATGAACTGATCAATCACACGAGTGTCTGATTAAAGTCCTTCCTGCCTGCTGTTGAGGCACTGAAAATCATAGCAGCACAGACCTGTTGGAGTGGAATTGTATTAGAATATGCTATCAAAGTCCTATTTGTGTGCAGACCTCCTCTCCATGAGTGTGTGACAGCGCCACTTTAAAGAGCAGTGCCTATCGGTTGGCCAATCTGCTGTGACGAGACGCTCACTTCAGGCCGCTCTACTTCATCGTTTTGATTCTGTCATACCCCACACTGCCTGGAGAGACCCTTTGAATTTTTATCTCCTAATTAAAATAACAAAACTCCCCTTCACTGTCTGCTGAAGTTGCCATCAAGGTAGATACAAACTGCCGCTGACAATGGCGAGGAATATATTGCAGTCACAGCCACAAAAGTTTTTCGCCTCTCTAAGGATCTCTTACAGTAGTTCAGATGTGTTTAGCTTACAAAGAGAATTAAGAACAAGGCAGATACAGATCTGTGTTGTGTTGGATCAATCCAAATGAAAGATATCGCACGCGCTCCTCAGCTTAAATAAAACAAATCATGCAGAAATGTTACACTGCCTTTTAATAGACAAAGAAAAACTTGCATTGCACCGCTTCAGCCTAGAATACGTGTGTGTGTGATAATGCTGGAAGTGAATTTCAGGACTGCTTGTCCCAGTTTTAGTGAAGGATACAAAACACAGAGGCAGGATCCTGTTGTTCGACAGCCCCTCACTCATCCTAAACAGGATTATGGTGCACTTGCCCAGTGTGTGCAATTATCATACACGCTGCACTCAGAATGACATCAGGAAATCACTGATCAGGTTTGCAGCAGTTCCTGACACCTTTTCTCTGCATTCTGACTCTATCATACATCATGATCATCTGTAGAGCTTTACTTCACAAAAAATCCTTCAGACCTACACTGTGCAGCCACATCTTCACACCCGGACATGTGCATGCATCCACACACACCAGCAGAAACACTCTGCATGTGGAGATGCAAGGAACTGAAAACTGCCTGAACGGAGGCGCCAGCTGGGCAGATAAGAATAAATACTCCACAAAGGAGTTCTTGTGAAAGATTTGTCATGGCTATTTGCCTCTGACAGCCTTTTTGTGACAGGTGATTTAAATCACAGGATTGCAGGTGAGCCACCATCGACAATGGCATGATAGGCATGACGGAGGACAGGGGGAGGGTCGCTGGTTCGGGGACGGGGTCAAGAGTTAGAGAGAACGGCCAGAACTGTTAAGTTGCAAAACTGGGGGAAAGGCTGAGAAAAGTGCAGCCTGTGATTTGCACTTGTTTGCCTGCTAACTGTCTGCAGTGTGAGCTGCCTTTGTGCAGTGGCCAATGCAGTTGGAATGAAGGCTATTGTCTAAATCCTCCTGCAGAGCACCTGATAAAAGAATAAAGAACTATGACATATTCTAAAAACAATGGAGGAATTAAGAGGAGACAATAGGCCAGCTGCCTCATTAAAACAATCAAAAACGGCATCCTGTACGTAGTCCAGATAATTAAAAACCATTGCTTTCTACCGTCTCTCAATACCATATCCACCAGCTCACTGAGGCCCTGAGACTATGGCTCTGCTGGCTAAATGCCCTTTTCCCTCTCTTCTCTTTGATTAATGGTTTATTTGAACATGCAGTTGAAGATGAACATATGAGGGAATCCATGAAACAAAATTATAATGCAAACGCTGTCTCCTCTATAAGTACTCATAAACTAATCAAACGTCTCAGGATGAATCGCAAGGACCGGGGGCGTGTGTCTCCTCCCCTTTGCCTAAAGCCCCAACAGATTTGAAAGTGTAGGCATCACAGGGCATTTTTTAATTTTCTCACTTTAAATGACTTTATAAGAAAATGGATGTGTACAGTATCTGTGTTGGTATGGGGGTGGCTGGGAGAGTGGAGTATAAAATACTTGAGCAATTTTTTTTTTTTTTGCTCCCTGCAAACCGCTACCACCACCATATCTTAATGAAGCTGCAAACAAATCTCTCATGCCTCGTGCAAAAGCTGAGAGACAACAAAGCAGCAGAAATAACAGAAGGGCCCGGATAATTAAACTGGCCTGAAGACAGGTATTCAAATGTTGGTGTGTAAACAGCACAACTCTTTAATAGTTTAGCTGTAAAATGCGTAGTTAAGCACATCAGCACTTGCCTCTCCCATCTGTCCAAACACATTACCGTTGCAGAGGCCATTACAGCTTTGGAGTACGGTTGCACTGCACTGCAGCCACATATTATGGGCTTGAATGGGGCTTCTGGGAACACTAACAGTGGCCCACTGGCATTATCTGGATGCATCTGGGGGTCGTGGATTATAAAACACCACTGTGCAGTTACTTATACTCACATAGAAGTGCGCATTGACCCTTTTATTTTTCCTTTCTCAATGTTTTAAATGGGCAAAGTTTCAAATATGTGCTTAAATTTCACATTGTCAAGCCTGATGTTGATGTGGAGACTTCTTTTTTCCTTGACTCTGCACTAACTGCTGGTCTTAATTGTGAAGTGAGGCCAGTGTTGCCTGAAGCCACAGTAAGGGTTGTAATTAAAGACCTCTACTGTTCTTCTCTTCAAATCAGCCCCAACTCGTCCTGGTCAAATGGGATCAAGCTGCTCGCACCTTCGAATATCAAGTAGCTGCATGCAATTAAGAGCCACCTCTTTTACTTTAACAAAAGCTTTCTTGCAGGAGCAGAACCTCATGACAATCAAAAACATCCCAGTGGACCAGTTAAAAGATGGATGGAGAATATCTGTATCTGCACCTGACGGATCAGAGGACCTGTTGGAGCTGTGATAAACAGGAACTCAAATGCTGCTCATGAATACTGGTAAATATTTGGATTGTTTCTGGATCACCAGACATTAGGATGACTCTTGGCTGTCAAACCCACTGTGACAATCCTAAACTGTAGCATGTGAGCCGCAGAAAGGAAGACCTGAGTGCTGATATTATTCAAATAAGCTCTCTATTATTGACGGTTTCAGTAAACCAAAATTAGCTGATTCGACCATTGTTTCACCCGGACACTGACAGATCGTCTGCCTCCCTCTCTTCCATTCTGTCACTTCCTCTGGCTCATGTTTTCTCTCGGCCACTAGGAGGCACTCTTCTCATGCTCAAGCTGCAGCCCGTGGATGGTTTGCTGTGATGGTGCAGGGATGCCTCAGACATGAGACATGGCAGGGCAGCACAGACGCCAGGTGCCCGTACATGTTTGCAGGTAGGAGCTTAAGATTTTAGTCTCATGAGAAATGTATTTAGATCAAAAGAGGAACCTTCTGGTCCCATTTTTACTTCATCTTTACCTGGAAATGATGTTGAATAATCTTTTGTTTGCTTTGGCTGTTTTTTTGTGATGACACTGATCAAGTATGGATTGAAAAAGCATCGACAAGTGACATACTTTAACATGAGTGACGTAAAGGAAGTACTTTTGAATGCATTTAATAAAAACAAATAGAACTGTGGTAAGTAAGACAGCCCAGTAATCTTCCAGTACAAAAAACAGAGGAAAAAAATGTGTTTACATTTGAGACTCTTGACTTGCCTCCTTTTGTCAGACCCCCCCCCCCCCCAAAAAAAAAAACTCCCTCCCAGGTTTCTCTCATTTTGCACTAAAGTGTTCGTACCAATTTTAGCATCAAGTGTTTCTGCAGATATAGTGAATACAGCGAGCTCATGGCCTTGAGCGAATGGCACGTGGGTCAGAATCCACAAATTAAAAAGTCCTCCCAGGGGAGCCGCGTACACGCTGCTCTCTCTACTGTAGATGCTCGCAAGCAACAAAGACATGAAAGCAGAACCCCGACCACACGGAACAATGTCATCAAACATGGTTCTGAATTGTTTGAAGATATTGCTATAAACAGTTGCAATGAAGTGATGAAACGATGTGATTCAGCAAATGTTTTACTGACTGAAAAGAAAACGTTACACTTTAAATTAAAGGCTCGTCTCTGGGGATGCATGTAGCTTCTCCAGAACCTGGAAGATGATACTGGCGCACAGGGGGATGTTTTCCTGGTAATGGTGTTGTAATCATTTTGAGATGGAAGAAAACAGAAAAGAGAATTAACAACAGTGTGTTTTTGCTCCATTAGGATTAAATGAAAGTAAGAAAGTATTTCAATTAAAAATGTATTTATCTCAGATTTTATTGGGAACTAGTTGAGTTAATTACATAATTAATTTATGTTTTTAAGATGTTCAGATTCTGCTTCCCCCCAAACAAGTGACATGGTCTTTGGCCACATTCCTGCTGTAGGAAGCTGCGCTGCCTCATTAGAGTCCCCCCCCCCCGTCCACAGGAAAGAGGAGTAGACTATTAAAGGAGAGCCCTGACTGGCTCCTCTGCTCCCCTCCACTCTGCTTTCTTCTTCATTTGTACAGGTTTGTCCCATGGAGCACTCTATTAGCGCTCCTTCTCTGCGGGCAGTGCAGCCCGTGTCCTGGTTGTGGCCAGTCGACATGTGTTTACTGCGGCCCCCGCTGCGGCGGCAGGCTGGTTGGGGGCCCGTCCTGACCAAGCCCCGCTAATGGGACCAGAAGACCGCTCATGACAGGACACCACAGCAAACCGTACCCCTCCCTCCTTCTCCAGCTGTGGCCCCATGGCCCATGTCCGTTACCCCCCTCCCTCTCCCTTCCCATCATGCCTCGGTGGGAGCAGGTGAACGGCTCTGAGCCAATTGCAGCAAGCTCAGTTTTCCTGAGAGAGCAGTGTACCGCCGCCACGCGCCTCAGTGGCTCCTCCAACATGGCTCCGGACCCTGCACCACATGGGCTGGCTGGCCAGTCTCGTAGTGTGCGTGGGAGTGTGTGTATTTGGGTTAGGGTGTGTGGTGAATGCCAGCCCTAATGCAAAATGCTCGCCGTTTAAAAAATGGGAGGCTCTCTCCTCCTCTGTGTCTCCTCTTTGGAAAGGTCTTTTTTTGCCTTCTGGTGCTGGCAGTTATATTTTTTCATCTCCAGAAGGACTGACAGCCAGAAAGATGCACCTGTCATCCATTTTGGAATTCAACATTTATTGATCTGCTCATGAGAAATGGAAGTGATGAAGTTATGTGTTATTCTTTATGAATATTTGCTGAATTGTGTCTTAAAACCTGCATTTCTTATTTTCAAAATGTTAATAGTTCATACAATGCTAATTTGGTATTCACTGCACAGCAATGCACAGGTGAATGCATGCACAGACTTCCACACACTAGTCACTGGTGCACCGTCCCAGCATGCCCTCTGTGTCTGCACCCTTGTAATTCTACATATTGCTTAAAGTATGTGCTAATTAAATTTTCTGTCGGTTTGCAAGAGAAATAAATAATCTGCAGCTAAAAGGCCTAATTGCGTTTGTCACGTTGTGTCTCGGTGGCTGGTGCATCGGGAGCACAGCCGCTGCCCTTCCTCATTGCCATTCTGTCGTCCTGGCAAGCCCCCACGCTGCCCCAGGTATCACCACGCGGCCATCTGGAGCCGACATCTGTCTCTCTATTGATCACAAGGGTTTAGCACTTGATCAAACAGACTGCGACAGGAAATTGCTCTTTTCCCCACAGAAAAGGCCAATCGCCTGTGTGAGGGTAATAGAGTGGAACTGAGAAGCAGCACCAGCGCGGTGGGCAGGCGGGCACGGTGGTGTCGGGAATGGCACCGGCGCCACTTCGCCAAGTCCATGCAGCAACTAAATCTTCCAAAATTATATCTGACAATTAGACTTTTTCTAGACTGGAAACATAAACACAAAAAAGAGAGAAAAATTAATCTCAAAAAGTAATCCAGGTAACTGTTAAACTCGGCAGTTGTCTTTAAAAAGAAAAAAAAGAAAGCAAGTGAAATATATTATATTACATAGTGTGAATGCACCAGATGGAAAGCAATCAATTTATTCTTCCACGAGAAAAAATAAAAAACAACACCAGAGCTGTCAGTTTTCATAATAATTAACATGTAGAGCAGTGAGGAAATTCTGACAGGGAAATCTTTTAAAACAATGTGTGTTTGGTAAGTAAGTGAGCACCCAGGTGGCACGTTAGCAGCTCCTGAATGTGTGTTACAGTGTGTTAGCTCGGGCTGCGGTCCACATCTAAGATTTGAATTCTCTTGGCTCAAGCATGCTTTCCAGGAACTCACTGTAACAACATGTTTAGCAAGTATGGACAATTTGATACTGAAGGTGACATTTATACTGCATTGTGGAAAATATTTAATTGTTCCTGCAGAGAGTGAGATATGTCTCCCCTTGCCTACAGTGCTGGGATTGTCCTTTGGAATATGATGCAAATTTGGGATGAAGCAACTAATTCCTTCCTTGCACCCCCTGTAAGCACCCCCTCCTTCCCCCTCCCACTCCTTCCCCCAATCCTCCGCCAGCCTCCATCCTCCCCAGACATGAGGATTCTGATTAATCGTGTGACCTCCCCTCGTTTTGCATTTTACACAATCTCACAATGCCACAGATGTGTGAGGTGTTTCGCCACTTTTGGCAAGCTGAAAAGATGTAGCCCAAGGAAGAACAAGTCGAAAGTATGAGAGAAAAAAAAATATGACCAGGGGACGTGATAAAAAATTATCAGCCAGTGTGTTTTCCTGTTTGGTTTTAATCTACATTTAATTAAATTCTTATCTGCTGTGTGCTTATGGCTGCATTTGAATGGCGAGGCTGCATTCATTATGAATGGTAAAATTGAACTCAGTACATTGTGTGTGGCCCAATAAAGAAACAAGACTCTTATTGGAGAGCATGCACAAGCTCCGACAGACATGCGGAAAAAATAAGTCAATTAAGATCGGTCTTTAAATTACTGCTGTATCAAAACAAGGGGCGGGAGCTTGCTCCATAATAGAATCCTGACAGGGGAGAGAGCGCACAGCTGACTGTTTTTAATATACATCGTATTTGATACAGCCAATTGTATTAGACTGTTTATGGAATACATACAGTTGATGCACCCGAGATTTACTACTCTGTCATGATAGTTCATAACCAACAGAGGTGGGGAAAAAAAAGTCTATGAATCTAGAGGTCAAAGAAAAAAGGGCGTCAGCAGTATAATAGGAGTTCCTCGTAAAGATTCTGCTGGTTTATCAGAGTGTTAGGGGCCAACAGCAAAGGTCAATAACTGAATATGAAGACAATATGTGGGCCGCAGAAGATACCGAAAAGTTAAATTCAAGGGAAAAGATAAAGAGAAGAAGAAAACTGAAAAGATTTGGCTCCAAAGTTGTAGATCTATTGACAAAAGATGCAGCGTATAACAGGGGAGCGGCACTCCATGAGCTAAGAACAATATCCCAAAGGGAGCACCCGGAAACACTGAAACAGACCCGGCGCTGATACTACAGAGTTGGGCTCCGCAAAATCCCTAAATCTTCCCTTTTGCTTATTCCAAGCAGCGTGGGGGGAGAGGGAAGCTCCCTGCTGCCTCCCCATGTTTACAGAGCCGTTCACATCTCTAGGCCTCGCTCATCCACGGCACTGACACGCAGTGTCGACGTGATTAGGGGTCTGCCTTTGCATAGGGCCTGCGTGTGTGTGCGCAGGGGGTGGAGGATCGGCAGATGAATGACTTTGGTGCATCGGAGACGGAGAGGGATCACAGCAGATAATCGCTCCCGACTGCTGCGCTGCAGCCCTCAGATCTGGTCTTTAAAATAATGTTCGGCGTCAAGTCTCTCCAAAGCTTTTGCGCAGGTTATCTTCTGCATTTTATGTTTGCTGTTTAAATCTTAACAGGACACGAGCAGCAAGGGAGAGCAAATATGTCTGCAGTCGAAGGAAGCGGAGTGGAAATGTTATTGCGAGGGGTGAAGATTAGCTGGAGCAGGGGCTGAGGAGATGAAACTGCTCTCTATTTGAACAGCTTTCATTCACCGGGAAAAACTTGGAATGTTTGAATTTAACCTTGGGAGTCTGGATTCCTGTGAGAAGCCTGGAGGATGTAAGGAGTCTGACCTCTCGCTTGAAGTGACATCACCAAGATGAGCACCAGTTCTATTGAAGTACATTTAAATACAGACCATCACGTGCAGTCAGACAGTGTGAATACAGTAAAACATAAATTCCGATATCATAAATATTGCTATCACACTAACAGAGTCGCCATAAAGTATGGCTGCCCATGTCTGGGACTATAAACCTCTGGCATTACTCACCAGGAATAAACACACATGCAAAATTTACTGCACAAGATTCCTCCTTTGTTTATCTTTTAAATAAGCACACTTTATCACCGCTCTGCATAAGCAAATTGCATGCAATGTTTGTTGTTTTTAACATGTGATATGCTGTCCAGAAGATTCATTTCTCTCTACAAATTCAATTGTCTTCGCAATATCCTGCTGCCATAGGCATCAGGCCCCATCACCTGTTCGTTATCACTGGCCGTCCTGTGTGGGAGCTCTTGAAACGGTGCCATGGCACTGACTCGCAGTTAACAGCAGGTCTCTGAACTTCGCTCGGCTGATGGTGGAGGCTGCAAAATTACGCTAACAACTAATTAACATTATAAAGAGCGTTTAAATGGACGGACGACACCTGCAACCTTCATTTGCACATGCTAACACAGAATTACCTGTGTTTTTATTTTGGCAGATAACACATGCATTTTTTAAAAAAACTGTTTGGAATATTCATTTTCCTGCGCTTGGCTTCAGATTTAGCACTGCCGTTCGTTTTAGAATGAAGAAAAGCACTGGGACAAAAATAATGATTTTTAAAACGGAGAGTTGGCAGAGATACTGGGGCTTTTTCTTTTTTTTTTCTCCTATGAGTTTGTGTCTACCCTAAAAAAAAAAAAACTGCCACTGCCACATGCAATGTCTAATTTCTATTTGAATATAAAATATTTCCAGGCAGCAGACATGGCCGTCCGGTTACTGGTCCGAATAACAAAGTGCTGCCTGTCAGTCTGAGACACTTTGCTGGCTGGCTGAACTAAGCTGCTTTAGACTGACGGGTCTTGAACAGTGGCAGCCTCAGCTTGGACTGGCAGGCCCTCTGGACCCCTCTCCCACTCCAGTTCCCAGCCTCAGAGTCTTCCCGCTGGTGACGGCCACAACATAGTCAAGTATCTGTGTCTCCTCTTTTAAGGTCTGCAGCGGCAGCTAACTTCCACAGGACGATAATGCACTCACACCTCATTACAGAGCCACATTACGGACTACAGCAGTAATACGGCTTTAATCTTCTCCAAATCATTATAAATGTCAAGCTGGGGCCAGGGACTTCCCAGTCTGCTGCACCAATGGCTTAGCCTGCTATCCCGTCTTTTCCGTATTAGCTACAGCCGGAGTATTACACTCACTGCCAGATCCCCTGAAACTTTCAACTCTTTTGTTCCAACATTCAATGCACCATTAACATAGCCTTTGAAATTGTGTCTTTCTCCCCCTCCCTGAAAAAAAAGAGCCCCAAACAGCAAAATATGAAAACAGTTGATACCCCCACCATACAACGCCCGAACCTCCCCCCTCCTTTTCCGTAGCCTCTCCTAATGAGACGCAACATCCCTGTCTCTCCACTGAAGGATCCAGACTTTCTGTGTGATAGAGAGACTGCGGCTGTTTATTAATAATGAATTTGGATGTTTGTGCGTGGAATGTTATCAGCGAGCGCACAATCCCACCAATAGTTTGCCCTGATGGGGTAGCTGGGTTCCTCATTAGCAGAACATATTTAATCCAGAAGTTTCTTATCAAATGTCACACCTGCATCTCTAAATGGCATTTTCACATTCATTCGGCTGTATTTGGGAGATGAGGCTCCAAGGTGCTTTGCAGAGATTAAGAAGGAGAGAGAGTGCAAGCTTATTTTATCATTTAGCGGGTCTGGAAGGAATCCAAGGAGTTTTTGTCTTGTTGTTGTAATTAGAAAGCCTTTTAAGTGATAAGACCTGCATAGGAATATGAATATGAAGCGATCAGGCCAGTCGCACCCCTCCCCCCCACAACCCATTCTGCTCATCTCTTTTTCTGTGTCTCTCATCCTCTCTCTCTCTTTTTCTTGGATTTTTTTTTTAATTGTTGAGTTTTTGTTCTGTGTACAGCACGGATTAACTCGGAGGCTTCAGAAGTTTTAATGAAAGACTTGAAAGTACATACGTTTTTCTTGTTTCTCACTGTGACAATGTTTTTTTTTTTTTCCCCGTGTGAAGGCAGACATGACATGAGTGCAATTTTTGTTTTTACACCTAAAGCATAAAGGATGGACTTCAGTTTTCTTGAGGACACATTACCACTGTGGGGTTTGGGGGGGGGGGGGGGGGGGGGGGGGGGGGGGGGGGGGGGGGGGGGGGGGGGGGGGGGGGGGGGGGGGG
>JBAMYA010000008.1:3697436-3724032 GCA_037176975.1 Arrhamphus sclerolepis
TTTTTTTTCTAACATTATTGCAATTTCAAGCGCTAACTTGAACTTTGCAAGTTAATGATTCCCCCCCCCCCCCCAACAGCTGCCTGCAAATATTTCACAATAAAAGCATTTTTAAGAAATGAATAGTGTATGTCTTTTTTAAAATCCTTTAAGCAAACATTCACACTGCCATAAAGATCTGATGGCTCTGAAAACAAAAAAAAAAAAAAGCAAACTGTGGTGATGCCTTAGAGTGACACTGCTCTACAGAATGATGTTGGTTTTTAATGCAGAGCCACTTGAGGGATCAAAGGTCACAGTTCACTGTTCAACGTTAGTTTTCGTTTACGTTCAGAGATTTCTCCAGTTTCTCTGAATCTTTTGATGATATTATGGACTGTAGATGATGAAATCCCTAAATTCCTTTTTAATTGTACGTTGAAAAACATTATTCTTAAACTGTTGGACTATTTGCTCAAATAATTGTTCCCAAAAAAATAAAGGTAGTGGGCCTCTTCTCCCCATCCTTGCTTGTGAACGACTGAGTCTTTCGGAGAATGCTCCTTTTAAACCCAATCATGACACTCACCTGTTTCCAGTTAACCTGTTCATTCCTGTGGAACGTTCCATACAGGTGTTTTTTGAGCATTCCTCAACTTTCCCAGTCTATTGGTGTCCCTGCCACTGTACTGTTTTTATTTACGTTTTACACAATGTCCCAACTTCATTGGAACTGGGGTTGTACAAAAGCAGCGGGTTGATAAACTAAACGCTGTTAGTGGTATAAACATTCACATATTAAGATGCTACTTAAACCCAGCAAGGAAAATAAATAAATAAAATAAGGAGCTGCTAAAACAAACAAAAAGTTTATTATACCACAGTAATAATGGCACTGCAAACAATTTTTAATTAATTTTATTTAACTGAAGTTATGACAGTTTAGACAAAAAAAAGAAAAAAAAAAAGAAAGAAAAAAAATCCTTAGTACAAACAGTTTTGTTGTTACAGTCACATTTGAGTTCCAGGGACAGATTCAACTAGAGAGAACATGTGAAAGTCTGAGCACACTGACCTTGAAACACATCAGGTTGTGTCAAGCATAAGGACTGTTCTTATAATAAATCACAGCCTCTATCAGAAAGAAAAATTATATTCACAAACGATGTTTTCAACTGACACAGACAAAACAATGCAGATAAATACAAAGTGTTGCATTTCTCTTATTTAATGCAAAACACCTGTTATGGAAAAAAAACAACAAAAAAAAACAACACTAGACAGGCCATTAACTGGTTCAAGTCTACTCTACAGTGGGAGGTGTATCCACTGACAAAATATACAGCTTTATTACCACTACGTCTTACAAATGTCTTTTAAAATCCTTTAAGCAAACATTCACACTGCCGTACAGATCTGATGGCTCTGAAAACAAAAAAAACAAAAAAAAAAGCAAACTGTAGTGATGCCTTAGAGTGCCACGCTCTGTCTAAGGTAACACGAATGGTATAAAGGAGGAATTACTGACAAAATCAAAGTTATAACCAAAATAATGCAGCTCTGCACAACACAACCCACGATGCAAATGTGCAAAGGACGTGCATGTGTGTAATATTCAGATACAAGGGATTTAACTAAGATATTAAACAAATATACAATTAAATATTAATTTTACAGGAGTAGTTAAATACAACTATTTACAAAACATACTCATACTGGACATTTCTGTACACTGAACACTTCTGTCAGCCCCAACGAGAAATCTTTCAGATCAGTTCAGACATCAACACTCACACAAACTAGACCACTTTGTAAATTGCAGGACACATCTGGTGATTACTAATGTCCAGCTAAGCCACTTTAATGCCACTCGCATGAACAACTTTATTCAAAAATCCACAAGATCAACATTTTATTCATTTCTCCCAAACCGTGATTGTGCAAAAGGGCTTCAATGTTTTCCCATTTATGCTTTGGTAATCATTTTAAGCAGAACATCCAAAACAAAAGAAAGAAAAAAAAAAAGAATGAAAAGTTAAGGTTGCAGATGCCTGTGGGGAAGTCAGGGAGGTAAGTTTATAAAGGCGACTCTTCTACGAAGAGATGCTTTGACACAACTGAACTGACACGTAATAAGTCAGTTTCACTTAGTGCCTTATTTTATTTATAGAGTTCTTCCTCGTGGTATTTCGTCTCTTATACTTTATATACTCCAATGATTATCAAGTGCTTTATTTTCCATATTTTCTTCTTTGCATATAGTCATTTTAGTATTGGAGAACTTTTGAGTCCAAATGTTTCACCTCCCTTTTTTTATGTCTGAAAAGTTACACTCAGACAAGTTACACCAATTTGACGTAACCTTAATGATTATGACTTTTTAAATAAAAGTTCAAACTTGGACACTAACAATTCTAATAGATATCTGAATGGCATACAGTCCTACAATCTTAGCCCCTGCAAAAGAAAGCTGTTTGTTTGTATTTTTCAACTTGCATGTCTTTGCAAATTCCTGTCTACCATTCAAAAACTCCTTGGCCTTTAACACCTATGAGGTCATCAGCTTGTAAGTATAGAAGACCTTGAATAAAAATGGGTTCTTACTGCATCCAACTTCACGGAGGCTGATAAATGTCACGCTGTTCTTAAAAGCACGTTTGAACCATTTGATATTGCCGTCTCTTCAAGGTCACTGAATATATTGCACACATTGATTTGGGGTCCAAAGACCTCAGCTTTTAATCCAACATGCTGCCAACTAGGCCCAGCGGCCACTGGACACAAAACTTCTGCTGAAGGAGAAACTTGCGTCTGAACTCTTGTTTTTTCCCCAAGCGCCGAACGGCACCACAATGATTGTGCTGTTGTCCTCTGAACCATAATGAAGAGCCTTGAAAAGAAGAGAAGCACACAAGCAGACGTCACATGTGCAAAGCTCTGGGTTAAGGCTCAGTTTTGCAAACTTAATATTCATTTGTGGCACAGCATTTCAGTTGCAAGAGCATCATCTGTACATCCCTGTGTCAATGAATTCAGAGCGTATATTGGAAAAGAGACTGATTTTTGTTTGTACTATAAGTGACTAAAACACAATATTACTCACGAATGTAAAAATATGTATATTTCAAGTTGGGTTTTTTTTTTTTGTTTTACTACATTTTTAAATTAGCGCATACAATAGTGAATACTTTCTCTGAATAACACTGAATGAGTGCACATGCTTAATTCACAAAACTAATGTGCATAGACTAAGATTTTTGTAAGAATTTTAATTAATTTTTAACAAAATATGGAACCATCATCTTCTATATATATATATATATATATATATATATACACACACACACACACACATAGCAACAACAACAACAAAAAAAAAAAACCTTTTTGAAATGAAAGGGATGCTTTAAAAAAATAGCATGCAATAAATTTAATAGGAAAATGTAACATTTCCTGAAAAACTAAATAAATGAAAAAAAAAAGGAAGAATGAAACAAAAGTAAAAAATTCCAGCTCCAGTGCTCTTCTCCAGCTGCACAAAAATAAAGCAGGTCTCTCAGTAGTGGAATTTAGTTCCTGTGTGTACCCAGAAAAGCTGCTGCTAACCATCGGCCCAGAGATAAGTGCAAAACTGAGAAGTATTGATCCATTAATAGTGGTTCACGCTTTGACTCTGACACCTTAACCCTGCAGACATAATGTCATAGCCTCTTATCCTTTTCCTCTTAACACAACCTGCCTATCTCACACAAGCTGTCACCTCTAGTAATACGCTTCTCAAAAGCTCCCTTAAATCACTGAAATCATTGCACTTTTGGACATTATTTATTTTCCCACCTCTTAAAAGTGAAGCATGATTTACAGTTTGGTAAAAGGTTGTGCTTTTTTCTTTTTTTTCTTCCTGTGCTTCTCTTCTTCCATGACCCACTGAACCCATGAGCGGTTTCTGGTGGGATAATTCCTGTTTCTGCCATTGCAAGAGCTGCTCCTTTGCAATTACTGTTTGGATTGTGTGTTTCGTGTTGGCTTACACTACATGACAAACAACAATTGAGCTTGAACCTGTGTAGTGATCACACATATGTGCCGTTTTAGATATTTTCATAAACCGAAAGCATCCCAGTTTCAGTGCTAACTGGTGGACGGATATTCTGTTCCACTGGGCCCCTGCAGCTTGATTTTAAGTTACATTAACTAAACTTAAAAACAATGTTGCATGACATTGTTTTTATGATACTAGATTATTTACAACATTCATGTTTTAGTCTTTCCTGGCTAATGCCTTCCACTTTAAATGAGACATCCACATTCATTTTATAAATTCTAAATTGTGGTTAAGCATTTCCTTAGTGATGAACAAATCTATTCAACCTTCTTATCGTTTATAGTGCTGCTCTTTCAAAATACAAACACAATATATTTTTATTCCAAGTCAGCTGTAGTTGATGCTGTTACAATTGGATTTATGTTTCTTAAATTTTACATTTATTTACTTTTTGCAAATCATAGTGGATAAAAACCTAACATTAAAAAGATTGTGAGATTTAAGTTGGTGCAGGCTCAGTTTTAGCGGCAGCAGTAGTCAAAAATATCACCAGAAACCACAGATTGCAATAAATCAGTTACAACACATGCTATACCGCAAGCTAGCTAGGAAATGTGCTGAGTCATGTTCCAAAGCTGATGTTTCACCACTGGGTGACTTTATAAAATCTTGTATATGTAATATGATATGAAACAAATACAACTGATAAATAAAATTTAATTGAACTGAACTAAATTCTGATGTGAACTGCTCACAGGCACAGGTGTTTTTTTGTTTTCTTTTAAAGGGTTTTCAGGGTATTTTTCCTGGAGGCCTGCTTACCGTTTTCAAGCAAAATTACTCACATTAGCTTAAGCTGAAATTAAAATGATTGGTTGTTGCTTTTTCTTTTTGCAGAAAAAAATGTGAGAAGCTGATTTTGTGTAGCTTAGTTTGCTTATCTTTTCTTTCTTATAAAAACCAAATTTTCGGAGGGGAATGTGGTGTTGTAGCACTAGTCGCTGCGAGGTGGATTACTCCAAGATAGACACTTTCTCACCTCCACAAAATATGTATGTTTACTCAAAATATGTGTTTATCATTTAGTACTTCAAAATTTTACGTTTCTGTTTCAGATCTACTTCTGCCCCCACGGTGGCGCCCCTGCTGCCAGGTATGAAAATAGTCATCTATTGGCAGGATTCCTGTGGGCCTTCTTATCTGTTGAAAAATAGAGTTTGAAGCACTGGACGATGAGATGGATAACAATTAAGTATTTCAGGATCCAAAATTCCAACAGGAAAATGCATGTACACATCCAAACACCTCTCTTTTATTACAGAAGCCAGTGAATGAGCAAACTTTTTAGATCGATGTGTTTCAAAAGGCTGCCACGAGAGCAGCTTGGCCAGCACTGAAGGATGCCAAACGTTGACATTATATGCAAATTCTGTTTATTATCTTGCAGGCAGCACAGCTCCTGCCTTGGTTGGGGCTGGTGCAGCCCACAGCAACTTCCAAGCTAGGTTTATGCACAAGGGTTTCTAATTAGCTCTCTGAGGGCCGTGTTTAGAGCGGCACTTTCCACAATAGCCGTTAGGAAGTTGAACACCAACTTGGAGGGCTCCATATGTTGCCTGAGAGACAGACTGATCCTGTGTGTTCACATTAGGAGACACTATGTTCACTCACGAGAGCAGCTTTTCATTCTTTTCTGAATGGAGAGGGAATAGGTGCCAAACCAATGAATGGTGTTCATGCCTTTGGCTAAAAATACATAATTCTTAACACGATGCCTTTTCTGTATAAGAACTTTTTTTTTCTTTTTAAACTCAGTTAATTGGGCATCAGCCAACAGCCACATGGAAATGTGGTTTCTGAAACTCTAATCCTGGAGGAGACACATCTTTCACTGAGACCAATCAAACAGAGAAATGGATAAGAGGGATAATGACTGACATTCAAATCCGTAGCCACATCTGTGATTAGTTGTACAAAAAAAAAGGTTCCTTTTTCCATTCCTTACTTACTGTCAGCCAAGCAAACCTTGAATGAATACTGGCAGGACCTGAACATAAACATAACTTTAGTCTCCGTAATCTGTTGTAGAACAATAAATAAAAAAAATTTAAAAACTTGCAAGGGAATCATTTATATGAATTGTCAAATAGATATGTTTGCACAGTGTGTGCTCATGATTTTAGTCTTCATAAAAGAATAATACATAATTATATTCGGCAACGACCATGCAGAGACGGTGTTTCTACGTTGGCCTCAGCCAATCCTCATCAGCCAGTGCTCTGAGCTTCTATTTCAAGGCCCTGATGTTCTCATTTTTCCTTCAAAAGCTGATTTCCAGTAAAGAAAAAAAAGGAAAAAAGAAAAAAGCCCCCCCCCACTCGCTTTTTCTTTTCAAATTGCCATCTCAGTTTTCTTCCCTTCACACTCAATCAGCGTGCGTTCTGCTTTTGACCCCAGCGGCATGAAAAAAAGAGATGTGCCTCATTAACTGAGGCATCACACTGGCTTTTTCAACTTATTGTCTCTTGCACCTTATCCATCCCTTCATCTCAAACTTTGAATAAATTAGAGCGATAACGATGGCGCGTGTGCCATTAGTCACAAATGAAGTGGTTAATGCAGAAAGGAGGGAAGATAAGGCTCAGATCTGATGTCGATTCATAAATGGGAAGGCAGACCGCCTTAAAATGGCAGCTGGAGCGAGTGTGCAAATTGGGTGTTGACATCATGCGGAACTGTTACTCCAAAATTCGTGGGGTGCTTTGACCAAATATGTGGGGAGACACTGATGCTGCCTTTACCAGCAAGATGTATTTGCCTTTAATTCATACATTCGATTGTGACATTTTAAACAATTTCTCTATTGAGACTCAAGGCATTACTGGCTAAATGACAGTCCTGAATAAATAGAGAGTGGAAGGGGATGGGGTCTTGATAAGAGAATACAGTGTTTGTTCAAGTTGAGGCAGTGCTGCTGGCTCACAAATGTCTTTTGTTCTCAGGTGCAGCTTGGCCTGTATCCTGTGTTTAGTCATGGCCTTACAGCTTAATACTTCTAATATTTGATAGCATACGTAATTGGTGCCAAAACGAGATTTTCAGAGGACCCTCTTTTAGCTCAACTTGGAAAGGAGAACGAAGAAGATAACCTAATTTATTGCAGAGGACAATTATCATGGAAAAAAGCAGGGCGAGTGACACCACACAGGCCGAGGTACCATCGCTCCTCTCTGAAGAAGACAAACTGGTAGATTGAAGGTCTCTTGAATCCAGGCTGTCACTGGGGGTAGGGGAGCTCTTGTAATTTGCAGAGCTGAATCCATGGAGCGGGCATAAGGGAATGAGTTGGAAGGGGAAGAAGACAGAGAACAAACCTGGCAGGCACGTTGAGGCCATGCCAGTCCTGCCTGCGCCACGCGGTGTGGCAGGGGGGGCAGTGCCAGGAAATGTGGCAAGAGGAGGAAAGATCAAACAACAAGGGCTGCAGATCTCAACCAATCTGCTCTGCATTAATGTCAGAGCCAAGGAGCAGCTGAACCAGACGTGATCCACAATGTGTGACAGCTATGTGTGTGTGTGCTTGCGTGTCTGTATGACCATTGTCAGCAAACTGGACACAATTCATAATGGTCAAAAATGACTTTGAGAGGCAAACGATTTTTCCAACTCGTCCTCAGAAACTCGCAGACCTCTATTGTGTTACATTTCCAATACAAGCCAGCTGTGAATGAAGCTTTCAAACTTCAGTATTTTGCATTTGCCGCTCAATGTCAAACACACAGTAGCCCATGATGGAGTGGTGGGAACCTGGTGCCTTCATTGACACGCCTCTCAGCTCCAGTGGGCCGCACACCCGAGCCCACATCCTGCTCCAAAAACTTGTTCTGTATAGCTGCAATAAAGCAAGCAGACGGCAAATGAGCTCCGCACTGCCATCGCTCCCTCCCAGACAGATGGCAAAATTAGACAATATGCTTTCCAAAATTACACTGAAATCACATGGCTGCGTGTCTGTCTGCTCGCTGGTCTGTCTGTCCATTCCCCCACCCATCCGTCCGTCCCGCATGGCACGCAGTGCACAACACCAAACTCTGCTTGGGTGTGGCGCCTGGAAAGGGATGGTGAGGAATCTGCAGCCAGCCTCATTGCTGTTGATTGATATCGGAGCACTGCGATGGGATGTAGGGCCAGGAAGAGCATCGGTGGACTAGACGGGGGTGGGGGGAGTATTACACGGGCGGGGGGGGGGATTGTTGAGGCAGAGGTAGCAGGGGAATGAGCCTGTTCTATGACAATGCATGATGAACAGCCTGCTATTTGGAGTGCATCTGCAGGAGCCAGTTTGGAGTCCTCAGAGAGATGTGGGAGGAGAGCAAATGTTTGAGGAGCAGACTCCGCAACTGCTGAATCTCCCAGTGTTCTGTGTGTTTTGGGAGCATCTTATGACAACATTAGCCGCTACGTCTCCTTGTCCTTTTGCAAAGATTCTTGAAGCGGACGCTGATAATGGTATCTTCAGCTGATATGGGAGCCTCTGGCTGCTCAGAAAGGTCTACTGTTTTTGGGGAAATCTCTGTTGAGAATCTCGTCTGAGGGAAATTACGTTATTCCTCTACTATATGCAGTAAGAGATAGAACTGCTAAAGCTGGCAGCTTTGACAGCAGAGAACACCCCCTTCACAGCACTTACAGTATAGTGTGATTTGAAAGGTTTACACTTTAGTTTAGATATCTTAAAGGCTTGTCAGTAAATTGCATGTGGATAAAAATAGGCTCATTCTGAGAGAAAAAATTGAATAAAATTATTCAAATGAACTTTTTAAAGCTTAAAGTCCTCAATATGAAAGTGAAAAATATCCCCCAATTAGCGCAATAAACATAAACATAAACATAGCCATTACTGGTATGATAGTGAAGCTGCAGATGGCAGGAGAGTCTGATCCTGGACTCAGACATAAAGATGGTAGCCAGACTAAGTGAGTAAATATTTAGAAGTTGAACACTAGTTAAAAGAGTTTGTGAAGTCACTAAAGCTATATTTTCAGTAGAATGATCACAACTACAGACTGTTCATTGCAGGCTTTGATTGGCCTCCCGCTCTGTCGCTTGGGAGAAACCTCAGACCCCGTGGTGACGGCTCTGTCTCAGACTTTGTGCCCCGACTCAGGCAATTACGCCCAGCTACATGTTCTCTCATATGGGATAAAGATGAAGGAGGGGAAGGTGGGCGCTGGACGGGGAGGTGGGGGTGCTGTGTGAAGAAGTCATTTTGGCACCACATTCTTCAGTTCCGGTCATGCTCTGTACCGACGCAAATTAAAACCTCCCCAGTAGCCTATGTAAATATGCTGCCTGCTGCGCTGCGCTTTAACGAGCCATGATATGAAAGACATCTAAAACCAACAGAAAATAACTGGCCACTTAAAGGTGGGGTGCATCTGACAGGTGACAGGTAGAGCCATGTGTAAGACAGTGTTGGGTAATGGAGGGGGGCAGAGGGGGGCTCTCATTGGGTTTGCAGGTTGATGAAGGCAGACCAATGCTGTCTGGAGCCGAGAGCTGCGAGCCAGTAGAGAGTAACCATCTTTTCAGCCTCAGGCATTTCAAAGCATTATGGGTGGTGGGTATGCTGGGGGAGAAAGGGGAGCAGGTAGAGACTGGGAATGCATTTACCTGGTGTATTCTCATTTTTAAGGGGCTGGGTATTGTTAGGTGAGAAGACAAAAGGAGTTACTTTGTCTCCTTCCTTGAGGCACAGCCAAGTATCACAAATTCAAAAACGCTCATTGTGTTTACAAACCGACAGACGCAGAGACAGACACACTCAAACCTCAATCCTTTAATAATCTGACTTAAAAATAAAAAAAATAGCCTTACAAGAATTTACCTATCTGCAAATCTGCTTTGTATGCAGAATGTGATGGTGAAATGGAAATGAGTAACTGTTCAAGATGGCGCTCACCAAAAAGGGAGCCACATCTGCACAGACCGATTAATCCGAAACATTCAGAGGAATCTCAAGTCATTTGCAATATCACAGAGTCCATAATCAAGATTCACTGCCAGAGCCTGAGTGTGCGGCACAGAGTCAATGCCCAGTTCAATGAGGGTTGATGGAATGTATAATTTCATGACAGATGCATGCATTTGCAGGGAAAAAATACAACTACATACCCTAGAAAGGGGATACACACCTAATTATTGATGGGAGGCAGGAGGCAGTAGCAAATGAAATATTTAAAATGTGAGTTCAGTATTCACAAAATGCTAATTTTAATATTGAACAAAAATATGGGGTTTGCTTTTAATATCAGCCTAACCATACATCTGTCTAGAAACATGGATATAAATATGCATCTCTAATTGGCCAAATCCCTGTGTTTGCATAACACCAATTAGGATCATGTTTATTGAAAAGATTACAGACTTATTTATTCTAACAGGTGACACACTGAGAAGACACATTAGAGACAAACCACTGTGTTCTTGGACTCATATTGGGAGAAGACCAATTTAATGCGTGGCAACTTGCATTTCAAATGTGAAAATGAGGTGAACAGATATGTAGATTTTGGGAGAGAAAAAAATCTGTGGCGTGAATTGTTGGTTTGAACCTTGCAAAGCCATGCTAAATCCAGCCTTTAAAGCCACACAGCAAGCTATAAAAAGTAGGAACTGGCTGATAGGCAGGTGAGATGCATTGTTGTTGGGCCATCTGACAGTCTAACTCCTGAGGAAGGGGGAAACAGAGGAACAGGCCAGTGGGGTGCCTTATGAATTTAGACTAAGTTGAGATTCACCATTTTACCAAAACACACTCTTTCCTGTGAAGTGTCAACAAATGCAAACCAAACACACACACACACACACACAGAAAAAAAAACGTGCTGGTGGAAACACACTTTTGCTGGTGCTTCTTTGTAATCTGTCATGGGGATTTACATGGGGACCACTTTGACAACATGTGCCAGAACTGCTCCTGGTTAATGAAAACAAGAAGTCCTTAGAGCTGAGGCAAACACAATGTTTGTGTTCGCCATAGGAAGGACGTTGCTCCACGTGATGAAACCGCAGAAAGCAAGGGGTGTTTCTCAGTCTTTATTCCTGTCTGCAGTTTGTTCCCTTTGCTGTGATGTCATCAACTCCGTTGCACTGAAGCACGGATAAAGTGTATGCTACCTGTCCAAAACTTACACTTCTGACAGACAAAAGTTAGCAACTAACTGCTGAGTGGTGAATTTAACAGCTAAACATTCATTTTCTTCTGTTTGCTTGAACAAATAGTGCTAAGAAGAAAAGGCTAAAATGCCCATATCCAGTGAAATGCAAAGTTGGTTTGGGGACATAGCGCAGCAGGCAGAGTAGAACAGGACCAAATACACCAAAGCAGAGCTAAAATAAATAAATGTCAGCCTCTGTTCTCTCTAATTAAAGACTATTGCTAACTATTATAATTTTGTGAGCCTCTCTGAGCTGGTTGTAGAGTTCTTTACACAACAAAATGAAAAAAAAAGAAAAGGAAAATGGATTAATGTAGCTGTAAAAATATGACAAATGAGTTGCAATCATGAATTTGTGACTATTTGCACCTGCAACATGAGGATAACTAGCTGAGGTCATCTCCAGCCTGCCTCCCCTGACTCAGGTTACAGAGTGGCTTTACAAGGAGCCATCTCTCACCCGGGCAACTTTGTGTGACCTTGTGGGATTGAATAAGACTGTAAAATTGATTCAGTTCCTGCAATAAAAGAGCACACACATTATCAGCATTCTAATTATAATTAATACAAGCAGCGGCAGCAGACCCATTATTTACGATGGGGGTCCATAGTAAGCAAGCACAATAATAATCTGCTCCATATTTTTATTGATATGTTGATGAATGGCTCTCTTTCACACAAAACACCAATGGAATGTCTCAGCGGCTGATCAAACAAGTGCTGATTATTTCACTGGCGGCTTCCTTCACCCGGGCTCCCCTCCCGCCCCGCCTTTCCTTCAACCTCTCCTCTTCAGGCTTTCATTAGCCCTTTGTTTGTATCACCTTAAGTCCCCGACTCCAAACCTCATTACAGAGCGCTGGGTCAGGTGATAGATACAACTAACCTCCAGGAGGTGAATTACTCTCAGAAATGTCGAACAGCAACATAATATAAACGTACGGCAGTTTAGCAAAGAGATATGCAGCATGTTTTTTTCTGAGGAGACAGAAAACTGTAAAATGTTAGTTTTTATTTCAACACAGACTTGCCTCCGATTTCAGCGCAAGAGAACAAACATTTTAGCCGATTTAAACTGGCCAGTTGAAAGTTTTTATTAAAGAGCCGATCCACTTAATTTCAACCCGCTTCCTGATGTAACACTTGGTGAATCCCAAACACCACTGCTTCTCCTTTCATTTGATTGGTTGTTGGTTTTATCTTGGACTCATAAAAGCATCTGTGTTTAAACTGGTTAAAAAAAACACTTTTATGCAGAGTTAAAATCCGTTCTTTTCCTCAATGGATTATATATCTAGTTAGAGAATGCAGGCTGCTGGCACAGAATAAGAGAGTACGTATGTATGAAACTGTGTATTAAACAGTGTCTGAATGTTTTCTATCCACTGAATATCTGGTTTACTGAACACAAAAGACCCTGCTGCCTTACAGTCAAAGTGTGCAAAAAATAAAAAAAAAGACAGCAACCTTCATATCTAGGTTATCCTTTATAATTAGGTGTCTATGTAGCTTATGCCATTTCCCCTGTTTGATAATTGCAGTCCATCCTTCCTAATTTTGCAGAGAATCAGGAAAAAATTGCTTATTTGTGCCTATCTTTCTTATTAATTCTCCTCACAAATCCTTGATTATTTTCCAATCCTTTCCTCTGATATCTCTGGCTCTGTTTGTCTGTTTCACTCACTCCTCCACTGAGCAGTCTGCCTTCCTTCTCAATCGCCTGTTTTGTTTCCCATTTTAATGAACAGTTGGATTCTTTTATTTCTCTACAAGTGCTGGATTTGCCTTATCACCCCCCGTCCCTTTGAGGGTTGCCAATTGGTTTTATCCATGGATGTATCATTTCTTAGGCTTCCTCTTTTTTTCTCCACAAAGAGAAAGAACCACTCCGTCAACAAGCCTCTCCGGAGCTAGAGATTAAAAACCTCAACATCACCTACCTTCCAGCGCTACTCCCAACTGGTTTGTGTAAAACTCAATTAAACTTGTCCCTGCTGAATTTCACATTACAGTACATTAAAAGGAAATTCTTCAAGCGTGATGACAAAGCTCAAACCTGCTATTTAGAAGCTTTCCTAAACATTGCAGTCTTTGGGGTTTTAGCCTCATGTCAGTGCAAAAGGCACCAAACAAGACAAAGAAAAGGTTTCTTTTGACTCTGGAGGAAAAACAAACTTTTTATTTACGGAGACACTGAAAGTCAGAGTGTCTGTTCAACGCAGCGCATATTAACAAGGTCTCGGTCTATCAAACAGCTGCTAGGTAAAGGCAAAAGGCAGTGTTTTGATGATAAAATAAGAATACTTTGGCCAGAAATCCAGAACAGAATGATAGTTGTCGACCGTGTGACAGTAGCAATCTTAGATGTTAATCTTGTTGGGGGTGTGGGGGTATTTGATCTCTATTTCAGAGCCTTTGTGAGTCAATAACAAATTATTCCACTGCCTTCGTACAATCTGTGAAAAGGGAGTGTTCAGTCAAGCGTTGAACTGGTGCAGAGAAACATCGGGTCGATATGCGATAACTCCATTCACGTGTGATTGTACGCTTTCAACTTTCAAACCTGAAATTCAAGCGTGGGGAGGGGGATTCAAGGCGCCCCCACCCCACACGATGTGTGTGCTTATTCTTTTGTAGTTTGTGTCTTCCTGCGGAGTGTGATAGGACTTCTCCTCCAAAGCAGAGCAGGTGGACTCCACCAGCGTCTCTCACCCCCCCGTACCCGTACAGGCACCCCCCCCCCCCCCCCTTTAAGGACAGCTGGGAACCCTCTTGTTGTTCTTTAGTGATGCAGCACATGCATACCCCCCACACACTCAGGTGTTTCCGCGCTGACATTAGTGGATGCGGTGCAGTCTATGATTTGGGCCAAACATGCCCATCCTCTGACACGAGGGCGGACTCTGACTCCGGCTGGGCGACAGACCAAGATCACTCCCTCTGTCTCCTCTGCTTCCTCCTCTCAATCCTCTCCAACACATGACATGTGTCACTGCCATAGATCGGCAGTGGACGATACGAGCAGTTCAAGGTCAGGACAAAGCCACGCAGCAGAGAAAGGATGGAGGGGGGGGGATCTCGCCCTCTCCCTCTTCTTCCCTCTCTCCTTTTTTTTTTGAATGTTTAAAATGTTAATTTTTCTTAAATGCTTGGTATATTTCATGGTGCTGTAATGTGAGCTCTATAATGTGAAATCTCCATTAACCAAAGATGGGTGCTGCAGTAATACTATGGATATGTCAATTTTCTTGTTCTGGGGGAAAAAGAAAAAAAAAAAAAAAAGGTTTTCAGGGATTTAAATTCCATACAATATTCATATTTTCTATTTCAGAGCACAGAAGTCAGCGAGGAACTAAAGTGATTATATACATAGCCAGAGTCCAACTCTAGGGCCGTTATTTATTATAGTTTAATAAATCAACAGTGAGAGAGCAGAGTGCAAAATATAACCTATTTTTTTTTTAGCCATGTCTTCAAACAAATGGATTTGATAAAAGTTAAAAATTAAAAGAAAAAAAAAAAGAATTAAGACATATAAATAAAGGATTCTTTTATGTGGATGTTCATGGAAAGATAAACCAGGAAGTCTATATATCTCATATTTTCTGATTATTTCCATGCATTTGCTCTTGCTGGTCCAGCAATAAAACTTGGGTTCAGTAGAAATGCGTTTCTGAGGCGAGGTGAACCCAGGACAGGAAGGTAAAAGAGGCTTCTGTGTAATTATTTGGCACTTACAATGTCCTACACTTCAGATTTGTGAGGATGGGGAGCAGAAAATCTGTTTACTATGGAACCTGGTGCCTTTCTCTCCTCAGTGAGGATGAAGTCTTTGAATAATTCATAGTGAGTGCTTTGGGCATATGCGGTGGAAAAGTGTTGGAGAATATCGCACCAAAGATGGCATCCTCCATTATGTGCGTGGAGCCCGGCATGCCCACAGACCTCACATAATGTAATTGGATAAAAGTCAGATGCAGCATATTGAGGAGCTACATAAGGCAGCAATATTTTTCAGTCTCTGAAATGTGCTAATTGACTCAAAAAGCCGCGACAGGAAAAGAACTGCATGTCTTATTGTCTTCATAAATTTATCTCCAATACCTCATTACTTTTTCATGCAGTTACAAGAAATAAGTGGAATAAATTTACTTACTACAGCTTGTGTTCAAAAAGCATGACCTCTCCAAAATAGAACAAGGGGGTGGGGGCATCGCGAGTCTTCATTTGGAAAGCCATTATGCTGATTTGGTCCAGCAGAGATGTTTTTTTGTTGTCACTTTACCTTTGTTGACAACTTGTCTCATCCGGATGGTAATGACTGAAACACTGTGATTTGTGTTTTACACTTCAAAACTGCCAAGACTTCAATTTAAAGAGGCCTCATCCGCACTGACAACATTTTTACTGACAGGTAAAGGCACGGTGGTCTAATTACTGCCTCCCTCCACTGGCACAGTTACAGTACATGCCCAAAGGCCCTGCGAGAGGAAGGGGATCAGACAGAGGCGGCCAGCATTCGATGGAATATTCACACCCTTCACTTAACAAAGAGCGTCATTACTACGCTGTAAAGATACTCTTTTACAAGAGGTAGTACTGTAAATGTCGCACAAGTAAAAAGAAAGTGAATAAAAATGCGGTTGTAGTAACAAAGCAATCAATACTAAGCAAAGATAAATGGCTCCACCGGGATAGTTGGATGCAGAGAACGGTACAACATACAGCACGTGTGTGTTTAACGTTGCAGGAAAGCTGTTTCTTTGATGTTATTTTGAACCACTTCACTTAAAGCTGAAACTGAAAATTAAAAAGTAAAATTACTCAAAAGGTGCTCTTCCACCAAAAGTTCTGCCAGAACTCTTCTACATAAAAGTTCCTCCTGCATCCTTGTTAAGGCAAATAAACCTATACGATCACGAAAAGTTTAGAAGTTGCTATGCTTTTATTTTCTTAAAATCTCTCTCTATTTTTTAAATACATTTTTTTGTTATATCTTCATTTTGAAAGTTACTTCAGATGTCAGTTACAGTAAAAGTGAATATTGGTGGGTTGGCTGGCAAAAAGAAGAAAAAAAAAAAAAGAGAAATAATAGAATGGGAATGTAAATTGAAGAATTTCAAATCAGTATTTTAGAACAGTAGCTGTTTTAGTCTCGTTTCACCAGACAAGCCAACACAGAAGAGAAGGAGGGGACAGTGATGGATGTGGTGACCATGTAACTGTAGAAAGGAGTCAGTGGGTAGGCTTGCTTAATTCTTGACATGAAATATTACCTGCGGCTCTCGACAGAGCCCACCCGCTTGGATGGCGAGAGAGATAGCATCCATCCCTTCAGTACGAGAAACAAACAAACAAACAAAAGCTCCAAGACCCCTGACCCGACAGAGGAAGTACAACTGATAAGTTGGTAGCAATTCCTCCCTCTTCTCTTGCTCCTGTTCGCTTCTCTTTGAAAAGCATCTCTCTGCCTTTGGCCCAAGTTTCACCTTGCTACGCCTGTGCCCTTCTATTAAAGGTGGTAATGGCTGCCAACTTCCCTCAGGCCTTCTTTTTAATATTTGTCACTCATGAAAGAAAGGAGGGGGGGGGGATTGAAAGAAGATAAATCTTACTTTTGCCAGCTAAGGGCTTCTATCTCCCAAACAGAAACAGAAAAAAAAAAGAAAGAAGAAAATTCAGTTCAAAACACTGCTGTGCGCATTAGGAAGCTGTGGGTTTAAGCCTTGTCTGCCATGATCAAACCAGGATTTATGAAGCATCATAACTCCCGACAACATCCAGCGGCTTATTAATTTTATATATTTCTGTCCATTCTGTGATATTCCCAGCCTTGACAGTCACTCAAGATAAGCCAAAAGCATTCTGACAGGATGGAGTGTGTATATATTTTTCACTGTTCTGCCGTTCCCCTCCAGTTGAATAGCTTTAGCAGGAACCTTGAGGCTGCTGTGGTGTGATTTGTCTCTGGTTTTTGTCTTCACTTGCAACCTTCCCATTTGTAAGGGCCCCTTAAATCAGCCTCGCCCGTTGCTGAGCCATGAGAACGGACCAGACAGGGAGATGGAGGGGGATTTGTGTGGTTGGGTGTGTGTTAGTGTGAGAGGGAGAGAGAGAGTGTTCATGTATGTCTCGATGTATGTTTACGTGCACCGATACAAGAAGGAAGGAGGGAGAGAGGGAGGTGATTGGCTCCGCCACAGTATCGCACATGTGGTTGAATTTTAATCAAAACACTCACTAATCACCATTTACAGGCCGTCTATATAAAGGCCTGTTCTCTGATATGAGGGGGCAACATGCTGATAGGGTTTAATTTAACTAGAGTCTGGGTCGAAGGCTTGATTTAATGTGGCCCACAGGAAAACTGAGCAGGAGGAAGAGAGACAGAAATGGTAGCTCTTTATTCAATGATCACATAAGTTCACATCAATAAAGCCTGGACCCATTACCAGAAACACTACATGAAAGAGGAGGGGCCCAGAGCAAGTGCAGGCTGCTCCTCAGCAGACTGTAACGACACAACCGGCTTTAACTTTTCTGACAGCTGCTTCACTTTTCTAACAAGCTACACGGCAGAAGCAGAGCAGGATCCTGACAGGCTGCGTCAAGATAACTCCTTTAACCTCTTCAACCCTGATTTTCTCTGAATTTCTTCCGCAGTGGCTTGATGTTGGAGAAAAACAACTCTTTTAAGCCGTAACATCCTCATGAAATTAAGTCAACATTAATGGATCCATTTATTTGTTTTATATTCTTCTGTAAAACACAGCTGGAACAAGAAAAAGGGTCATGCATTTCATGTTTCTATTGTCCCAGTGTACCCAGTGTACAACCTTTATGCCCCCTAGAAAACCAGTCTTTTTGTTTTTTACATTAGCCTCACTCATAAGTGTTTTTTTTTTGACTACACACATTTTAGTTCCATGACTTTGACTTCTTTTCACATTGTGTGTGTATTGTTCACACTTTGACTATTAAACTAACTGAGCTCTAATGTTCTTTTTCACTAAAAACTTCATTCAATCATTCACATTTTTTTTCAACCACTTTCTCCTTCTTGTCGAGGAACTACATCGACCTATTCTGATCTTTCTCTCTTTCATCGCGCCTTATTCCAACAGATGTCCATTCTGCTGTTAACAGAGTCTTTTGTTTTTCCGCTGTCGCCGAGGAAATCATTCCATTTCTCTCTAAAATTATAAAACATGACCCGGTTAGGTACTCTGAGATTGTATTTGCTAGTTTTTGTGACTATATAACAAACCTGCCTTGAACTGAGAGTGTTTTTGCATACACACACCTCTACTCATTAATCCCATTTGAAGGAGAATAAACAACCACAGAGAGCTTCTCTGAAAAGTCTGGATTTCAGCTTGTTGCCCGAGGACACGCCAGGAGTAACGGAGAGAAATAATCATACAAAATTCCTATTAATTTTCTCAAACAGCCTCCCGTCTGAAACAAAGTTCCTTTTGAAGCCAGAGCCCCCCTCAAGTCTCCAAAGAGACCTAAAGTCTCTTGCCTTTTTTTCTTTTTTACCTTGCACACCTCCCTCTCTCTCCTTTATTTCTCTTCAGGCTGGCTATGACTCTGACTGAGCTAACTAGCCACAGTGATGATCGTACCCAGCGGAGTCTAGCGTAGACCTGAGCATGCGCCGGCCAGCTACAGCCTCTGTCAAGCACGGAGCACTAAGGAGGCAAGCAGGGTGTAATCTCCAGGAGCTGTTGATACAGGGAAACATACAGGGTTTGGGTCAAAGGGATTAAAATGGTGGAGGTGCTGGTTGTATGAAGGAGAGGGGATGGGAAATAGTTGTGGGAGCAGCGGGCGAGCCACCCCATAACAGAGAGGAATGGGGGATTACAGGGAAAATGGCGCAAGGAGGATTCCTTTAAGGAGAGGGAAAGCAGTGACTCCAAATGGCATTGGAACATAGCATTAGTAGCTACTATTCAACAGTCTGCAGGCTTAGGGAGCTCAGGGCAACAGGAGAGGAGGCCATGCTGATGCTGGCTTTCTGTACGACGGTGTGAGAGAGGTAGGTCACAAGTGGGAAAACAAAAACAAAACACTTTCAACTTTGTGTCGTGTGCTTTGTGGCTCCTCTGCCTCCGTTTAAATATCATCGGTGACAGAAAGAAAATATTTTAAACGATCACTCAGCGACTCTACGCAGTGAGGAGGATGAGGAGGTTTTAACTGGGCCCGTCATGCCCATGCAAGCCGCAAATGGTTTGAATGGAGTTCCAACAGTACAACATGCCAATCACCTTTCCATGAAAACGGGGAGAGATAGGACACTGAAACCTATCTCCCTCAGACCCAAATACTGTACACGTAGCCCTCATTTCACAGTGTGTGGGAGAGCAGGGTTAAAAAAAAATCTTACATCAGTTTCTTTTTCCCCCTTAAATCCAGCTATCCAACGGCTCAGATTCCAGTTACATTTCACACTGAATAGACTTGTGTTTCCAGTGGTCTGGCCCTCCACTAGTATGCTGGCTAGTGGAGCGATGACAGATTGGTTTCCACTCACTGCACGGGAGAGCACAATGGAGTGGCTTTGACACAGTTAAGAGAAACAGTGCATCGATGCCCCCCCCATCCCTCTCTTTTATTTTCAAACACACATACACACACATCTTCCCTCCACTCTCCTCTTTTCTTCGTTGCTCTCCCCGTCTCTCTTCCCTGGGGCTTAAAAAACGTCTGACCTGCAGACACTGGTGCCGAGTCCTCCACACTACTGTACCTACAGCACGCCCCCCCCCCCACATGCATACACTCACATAGAACCGGGACACCCATCTCTGTCACCCAGCGCCGACAGGCAGAGGTCAGCAGAGCTCAGGCACGAAAGCAACCCGGAGGAGGAAGGGTTTAACTCATCAGCAGCAAGTTTCACGCTCAGATGGGAATAAGGCTTCAGTATCCGAACATTTAACACATAAAAATGATGATTCAACAGTAAATGCAGCCATAAACTAACTGAAAGATAAATATTTGACTAACCCTAAATTATTGTCTAATACCAGGAGTGTATGAACATGCAATGATGGGCGTTTGTGTGTACAGAATTAAATATAACACATAAAGTATAATCGTCTAGCTCATCTAGCATTCATATCCTTCACCATATCATAATATTTTCAATATAAATACTGCAGAAAAGGAGAATTTCAAGTAGGCTACATCTTTATTTGATACTGGGGTGATTGGAAAATGTCACCATTTTTCTTCAGTCCAATGCAACTGCTTAGAAGAGACATGTGAAAAATATATATGATTCTGTGCTTGAGAGTGTACATTTCAGAGTCAGAAGTGACAAAGCAGCCCAGAAATCTGACATTACACAACCCTGTCGCATCAGGCTGAAGATGCGTTGGTGAGTTAGGTGTTGAGATTTTTGCAGGTTTCTGTGACATCACAGAGCCAGATCAGAGTACAATTACCCAACTTGCCCATCTTTAACTCCGCTCAGCTTCACATTATGCTGCAGTAACTTGGAAGTGGGTAGCCCACGGCTGCAGAGCTGGGTCCATAAGAGGCGTACCCCATGGAGAAGAGGGTTGGGGTGGACTGGGGGGACTCACCTGCTGCTGTGGACAGGTGAGGAGACATGGTTTAAAAGAGAGCTTTACTTCATCTCTGTGGTCTTTCGATCAATATATGTGACATTGTTTGGGGGGGAAGCACATGTCCCCTTTAAGACACTCATTAGGCACCAAATCAGCCTTTGTTTCTATGGAAACACTCAGTTCAAGATTTTTGGGTTCTTTGACCTAAAAAAAAATCCCCCTGAGCATTCCTTCACTATCATAAAGCAAACTTGATAGCAACTTATCTCAAGTATTTTCCGAGATTCAAACATTGCTCTAAAGTTTCCATGTGGAGCAGTCCTATATTGGTGCTATCACACCTCCAGTATACAGTAACCGTTCCCACCTCATGCATCCTGGTGTCCTTTCCTATGCCACTGGACTTTTAGAGGACTAAAATAGCTAAGATCTCTGGACCAGATTTTGTGATAAAACAACCCTTTGATAAGGGACAGTTTTGTTCCTTTGTGTGCAGCAACGAGAAAAGAAGAAACTGGAATATCACTGGCTCTAAAGACTGTGTGCTTTTCCCCCCATGCAGGTGGATGCACAATCAATAAAATGGATTAGCTGCAAAGGTATGTATAAAGGTTATCACTGAGTTCTCCTGTATGAACACAGTGGCAATCCCACAAAACAATTTTGTAATATCTCAAGCTATTTCCTCAGAGAAAATCTGATTATGTTTTACCTAACCTAAAAATGGATTTGCAGGGCTATACATTATCAAAGGAAAAATGGCTCCTGCAGCACAGGTTTTGGTTTCTAACTCTATTTTCTATGCTGGCTGTGTCAACAATACAGGCAGTGTAATGTGCTCTTCTTTCAGGGAAGCGTCAGTGTTTTTCTTTCACAGTGGTCTTCTTTGTTGCCTTCTCTGTGGTCGTCTCTTCCTACCATGATCATCTCACCTCTCTCAGTACGTCTGAGTTCAGCTCCACTCGCTGAAGTCCTGTGTCAACCCTCACAGAGACTTTATCCACGTAGTTCTCCATCACACTGACTGACGATCTAAACAACCCTCCACCTCAGTGATTCCTCTATCTCTGTCCCTCTATCTCGCTCACATTTACCCTCCTCAAGCCTGATGAAGCAGCCCTCCCTTAGAAAAAAAAAAAAAAAGCTGTGTGGATGTGCAGAAAGGGCCTTCTCTGTAGCTCTCAGCTTTTGTCTCTGATTATCCATGCACACACTTCTTCTCAACCTGCTGCAGGATCTTATATTTATGTGTGTGTGTGTGTGTGTGTGTGTGTGTTTCGGGTGGGGAGGCAGGTGGTTGGGGGGGGCTGACTCTGACCAATGGCATCCAGCAGCAGAGCTTTATCCTCGAGCACACTGACAATGCTTTTCACACCTACTTACCACAGCAGAGATGGGGGCGGCCGGGTGGATCAAGCCTGGGCCTAAAAGCAGGCTAAGGGCTTTCTGAAGAGCCACGCAGAACAGACTCTTTAATGACTGGTTCAAGATGCTGCAGCAGATTACAAAGAATTTGCAGAGGCTTCTTTTCATACCACAATTTTATTTCAGCGAATACATAAACGACTACTGGAGGTTCAGAAGGAAAATATAATCACATTAATGTGGTGTGATTAATGTAATAAAAATGTGATCTTTCTTTTTTTCCTTCCTCGGGAGTACTGAACACATGCAGTTCTGGGGAGACATGTTCCAAATATTAAGAAGAAGCTTCCTGAAATCCACTTAACCAGCTCGCTGTGCAAAGACATCTGCGATAACTCGCATAACACTGGAAAGCCAGGGATAGAGCACTGTAAGCTAAAAATAAAAAATAAGGTTCATCATGGAAAACTGTCAATTGTACATTCTGATCTCAGCTCATGTGTGTGATTTCCATCCTGGTCAAATAATCAGCTTGTTTTTTTGGATGATCAATACCCAAACATTTCCTTTCATTGGTGATGCAGTTATTCGGAAGATGAAAGTGTGACATGCATAAGAAAGGAAGAAGGAAAAAGCGTCCTCTTCAAACACACACGATTACTTCTTCTTTCTTCTTTTTCATCTTCTTCTTCTTCTACTCCCCCTCCTTTTTTTTTTTGAAAACATGGTGTTTAAAGCCAGCACAGTGTAGTCCAGGTACTTCACTCAGATGATTATAATGCCACTAGGGTGCAATACATCACTCTTATTAGCCACACTGGAGCACAATGGTATCATAATTAATGGTCGCAGCAGGATTGAACACTGCCCTGACATGGAAAAGTGGGCCTACTTAAGCTCTACAAGGTATTTAAATATGCAGAGTGAATGGCACAACCCACACCCTCCTGCTCTAAGGACAGCCCACGCTCATTAGCCCGACACCCTCCGTGGCACTGATACAAGGACGACTGGCTATAGTGTGAGGCAGGAACACACAAAACAAACCATAAGCACATACTCTAACATGTACTGAGGCTGGAGTTACAAAATGCTCAACGGCTCTTACAAGAGAAGAAGAGTCTTGTCCCTCATCAGTGCCCATCATGTCTTTTACACTTCCTCTCTGAATTGCAGTTTTTGTCTCAAAGCTTTGTCTATACTGAAAGCAGATGGACATATACGAGTCTGCAGCCAATATGCAGCATGTCTGCAATGGCGCTTGGCCTGTGTGTTGGAGTGTGCGTTTACAGTGAATGTGGCTGCGGTGGCAGCATGATGTTTGGTGTCTGCGTTACACTGTCTCGCACGGGGAAACTGCCTCCGCGGCAGGAGGACAATGCACATAAAAGACTGACGGAGGGAGCGTCTGGAGCTGACGTCTTTCATGAGGCTCTGAATGGAGCAGCAGAAAACTGTGTGCGTGCATGGAGTTTGCATGTGTGTGAGTGGGATGGAAATGAAAGACCCCGTTATGTGTGTCTGTAGGAAGAGACAAGAGAAAATAATATTTGTTGAGCATGTGTATTGATGTGTGCTAAGAGCTCAGGTTCACAAAACTTACATGTAATATATTACCATCTATAATGTATAAAACATTACTATAATCTAGAAAACATTTTACAGCCAAGCACAAATACATGCAATGATAACAAATACAGTTAGCTAAACAACACAACATGGGATGTACTTCCTGTTCTGCTGACTTGGACAGAATTGGGCTGCAAAGGCATGTTAACTTTTGTCCTGTACATTTTGAATCTTGAATTTAAAAAAAAAGAAAAAAAGAAAAAGGTCAAGTGTATATCACGTGCATTGTTGCTGAGTGTTTACTGTGAATGTTTACACAGTAACCGCAGAGACATTAGCGAAGTGTGCAAGCTCTCTTTTATACCGTCACAAATACTTGCTGTTGTTGCTGGTACTCAATTGATTTTGTTTTCAATAGTATTTACAGCATATTCACATTTTGTCATGACTGTTGTGTCAGATTGCAGCTGCGTACTTGACAGACTGCAGCTCGTCAACGCTCATTTTAAAGAGAAGCCACTTTGGCAAGAGCTTTTTTTTTCTTTTCCTTTTTTTTTACAAATTTTAAAGGGACATTAAAAAATATAATGCATAGACAAATTTAACTTGCTGCTTGGCAGTTTGAAGAAGCTAAAAGAAGGAAAAGCCCCTTGAGTGTCGCCTCCATGCACGGGTAGGATGGCCAGGTCTTTTCTGATTGGTTCTTGATTCAGGCTGTGCTGGCCCTAACTTACTCTAGCTCCTCCTCTCCTCCTCCTCTCCATAACGACAGCTTCACAACTTCTACCAAAACTGCTGCTGTGGAAGACCTGGGACATGCAAAACTGCCAAACGCCTAAAACCGCCGGCTCCTCTCCACCAGGCTCACTCCAGCCTGACCGCACCACGTTTCCGCGTGGCTCAGTGCAATCAATTATTGTTGGAATGGAATCATTAATAATTTCCTAATGAAAACGATTCTGTTGATCTCTGTTGTCTTTTAATTAAACATAATTAGTCGGCTGCTCTGAGCTGTTGTGGGGACTCCTTTAGGGTACAATTTTGTTTTAATACACTGATAATGAAATTTTTACATTGTGTCAGTTGTTTAGTTATTATTCCGTCACACTATTTCACTGTGTTCCCAGATAACAGATAACAAACCCTCACACTTCCTACTCACCCAAGTCACTTAGAAGAGGAGGGTTGAAACAAACGATTACATTTTTGAACTGTAACGGTCCCCTCGTCGCACCGTTTAAAAATGCATGTTGCCAGGGATCCACAGGAAAACAATGCAGCTTAATTCTCCTCACTGCAAAACCAGGAAATTATTTTTTCCAAAGAACACAGCAAGTCTGGCTATTTAAAAGAGAATGTTACATATGTCCAAGCGGGTCGAGTTAGCTCATTGCATGCTTGAGAGGTCTACAACTGTGGATCAGCGGAAAGAGCTAATGAATGCAAAAAAAAAAAAAAAAAGGATCTGATTGCAAGTACTTACAGAATATGAAATAATGACACAGAAGAGTTAGCTAATTCTGCACTGTCTGGGCTTATGTAAAATGGCCCAGTTACATTGGTCAATTTCTGAACGAACAATGAGCTCAGTTGCTCTGGAGACTTATTGGACATGCTGTATCTGAACACGGTCTGGCTTAAGAGGCTTACAGTTGAAAAGTTTAGGTGACCTCTGAATAATGGCCCATAATGTGGTCACACTGAATGTGTACAGTTTCAATGGGTTCAGATATCAGGTAACAATAGGATAAGCACAATGAAGGCTCACACTCAGAATGAATAAAGTCATATATTTTAGCTTCAAATTTTCTTTCTTTCTTTCTTTTTTGAACAGTAAGCTCTGATTTTAATGTATCGAGTGGATCCTTGCAGCAGGGATGTGTTTTATTTAAAAGGATGACAGTATCCTGAAATCAAATATGATATGAAAAACTAGCTTTTCACGAGATTAGTTAGAAAATGAACAATGAAGCTATCTTAGTATGTCCTACTGGAGAAAAGTTGTTAAAATCATTTTAATCAGGCCAGTTTTCAGTGTCAACAAAGTCTCAAACAACATATTTAGCTTTTATAAAAGAGCCAAAGTGAAAGTGAATTTCTTTCCTCTTTCCAGCTGCATTGTTTATCATTCTGTTGTTTATCTGCGCAGAAACCTCTCCACTGGTTTCTCTGTCTGTCATCCTCTCCCTCTCTGCGGTTTCCGCTGTTACTGTAACATATAATTACTCTGCAGACTGGCTGCCTGTTTCTGTAACTTCAGCAGTTCAAAGAGACTGCCGGAGTGTGGAGGGGAGCATTGTGGGAGTTCCAGGTGGATTTCTTGATAATGAGTTAGCGCAGTAGTAGAGTTGAGAGTTTTAGTAATGGCTGGCTGCTAAGGCTCTTCCTGGGAGTTTAATGTAAAACAAACAGGACCGTGCTGACAGCCTGGGAAAACAGATACTGCACTTTCCCTACGTCCTCTTCAGGCCTCTTGCTGCTTCTCATTGTCATTAAGGGAATTCTAAGAACCATTCATATTCATGAAATGGTTCTGTGAATCTTCATTTGAGACATTTAAATGACTCAAACATTACTCATGGTCTTTGACTTATTTGCGTTAGTGCTCATGTTTTTCTGCTCATCTGGAAGAAGATGATACAGACAGGAAGACATAATACAGACTACCAGAAAGGGGACTTTTTAAATTTTTTTTTTACATTTTTCTGCAGGCATAAATGGATCACAATACATACATATGGTGTATATAGGCCTATATCTATATCTCTATATAGATATATATACACACACATATTTATATATGTATATATATATGTGTATATATATATATATAT
>JBAMYA010000008.1:3724132-3745204 GCA_037176975.1 Arrhamphus sclerolepis
AGCTTTACATGTCTCAAAATTATCCAATTCAAAGGTAAAAACATGGTCCAATCCCACCACACACACACACACACACATACATACATATATATATATACACACACACACATAATATATCTTCACACATATACATATAGAATAGTGCAATAAGCTCTTTTTGGAAGACAAAGCTACACGTACCCTCAGAGGAACCTGACTGCATCATGCTGCCGTCTGTTACAAACTCTTGGGTGTGTGTTATGCACGACACACTGCAAACCCTCAGATGAATCATTTTGCTGAATCCTTTCCTGTCCACAAATACAGTATTTCCCCACTTCCTAACAAGTTTTGGGGATAGAGGATGAGCAGAAATGTAATGCAGAAATCATGGACAGAACGGCCATCACGAAGCTACAGCCACTCAAATCAAACAGCAGTCCTTAGAAATACTCCCCCATAGATTCACACTGGCAAGCATCCAAAGTCAACTGCTACTATCTTTGCAGGCAGCCTTTAAAAAAAAGAAAAAAAGAAAAAAAAAATCAGAGACCACTGAAACGTGAGCTACAACATATTCTGCAAGCACACTGCTCATTGAGATATTCACTGTTTTCCATAAATAATGCATCTCAGGGAGCTATGAAGCAGCTGACTGAGGGAAACAGCGCCAGAGCGAAGATATAAACTATCTGGGCCTCGGACTTTTGGGGTGGGAAGTTAAGTTCCAGTGGGACTCTGAGAAGCCTTTTCCCTTGAATTGCTCCATGCCACTCTCAATACGATAAACACAATCGTAGCACAGCTTCAAAACGACAGCAAAAAGACTAAATTTAATATTGAATTTGACAAAGATTTGACAGTTTCGGCACGCTGGCACTCAATTTCAATGTCACCTCCAGAGGGTGCACAGACATGTAGATTGGAATATTTAAAAGAGGCCGATGGAGAAGAATGAGCGGTATAAATCCAGTTACAGTCTGGACGCAAGAGTCAATCGGCTGGACGGCATCAAACGCTTCACCACTTTCTAAACTTACTCCAAGTCCATGAGGGGAAAAAAAAGAAAAAAAAAAGTTGCCCGCAGGAAAATGAGGAACAATTTTTGCAAGAGAAAAACTGAGAGAAACGGACAGCCGTTGCTAAAAAGCTGCTGCAGTCACGTATGGACCTACGAAGTCCGTACTTCTGCTTTCAAACTAAAATCAGAACTCATATATTCATTTGTGTTGTTTTTTTGTTGTTTTTCGTTGAGTCAAACTTTTTTAAACATTTGAAAGCTCAAGAGGTGAAAAGTGACATATGACATAAACATAAACATTTTTCCTTGCCAACATGTTAAAGTTACTAAAAATACTGTTAAATTGTGCTGAATGATTCTATGGTGATTCTATTTTTTTTTTTTTTTACTTTGTAATCGTCTCAGAGCTATTTTGAGATGACAAGATATTTAACTTCTTTGAGATTTAAATTAATTCTTTGCATTCAGCATTTCCTCCATTATCATTTATTATCAGTTGGCAAGCATGCAACGATTCTCGTGGAGGATTTAGAGTAATGAACTCGTACAGCACAACACAGAACAATTCTCACAAGAGGTCGTCTGAAGATGTTATTGTGTTTAATTTAATAAGGTCAAGGCGGAGACGCGACAAACAAAGGAAACTGCCAGATGAGGTGATGATGCTTGCCTGTGCCGCAATTGTTGTTATCACTGGGAAGCATGTATGAAGAGCGGCGAAAAGGAAATTCCCTTAAGTTAAAAAAATAAGTGAAAAATCCTGTTATTGCCCTTTTTTTGTTTCATAGAGTTAGTCTGTGTGCAAAAAGATTAGACGATTTTAAAGAAGTGCATAATCTTCTTTAACAGCTTATCAAAACTTTAACGATTTGGTGATAAAGAGCGAAAAGTTAAGTAGCCGGGTAAGAGGATAACTCCCCAGTGCAGTCGAGTGATTAGTAGATGAGAATTGGGAGACCGAAAATCCGGGTTGCAAATCCCACTCCTGCCACTTATTCACTTTGAGGGAGAAGAAGCTCCATTTCAGCTTTGGGGGTATTGTCACGGGGTAATCATTTTTGAAAAGTGATAAATGGAGCCCTTTTCCTTCACCCTTTTGGAATCCAAAACACAAGTCTATTTACGTATTTATTTTGCTGTGTCTCTCTGGTTGATGCCCGTCAAGACCCAATTATAGCAGTGGGAGCTGTGCGCTTTCATGAAGTGAAGCTCCACACTGGTGTCAGTGCTGTGCACGCTCAGAGCATCTTCCCATCTGCACAAACTGAGTCTCCACTCATCTGTGTTGTATGGCTGTAATGAGGGTTTTCTCCACACAGTGCTCCAGATTGAGGAGTTTATCTTTACGACCGTGGGTCATCTACATTTTTGAGCTCTCAGTGGCACTTTTGAATAGACATATTTTTTATTTTTTCCTAACCACACATATGCACATAAATCTTCCTCTAGAGGGGTTTATTTGAATATAACAGATATTAAACATACAGAACAAAGCCTTGCTGTTAGTGAGTCAGTCACTTTCCTTCCTATCTACCCTGAGAGGGAGATTCTCTTAGTAAAGCAGAGACAAAAAGGTATTAATTACCTGGTGAAATCTAAAAACTGTTAACTTCATCAGAGTTTCAGTGATATAAATTAGCCTTTGGATCGGAAAAAAAAGATGCCGTCTGCATATCTTCCTGTGTCCTTGCATAGCAGCAATTACTTGTGAATGCTTGTGACTTTGAGAAGTGCGAAGAGCAAGAAAAAGAGAAGAGAAAACAGAAAAGAAAGACAGATAGGCATGAAAAGGGTGAGGATTGTGGCTTGGCGTGTTGCAGAGATAACAGCTGCTTGCTTACCTTTGCTGTACACCACGCAGTTGTTTTTGTTGTCTTCTGCTCCCTGCCAAGTCACATCCAGCAGCCACCTGGGGCCGGCGCTCAGCACCACCGGGACCGTGCTCTTCGTCTTCTGGTCGAGGACAGATAACAGACACTAATCATTTGCTTATTTTGGTGATTAAAGAAATATTAATAGCCAACGAGTTACGCTCCTCTGCTTCTCTGAATGGCCATAAAGAGACAATTTCAGAAACTAAACAGCATGCAACTCAAGTCCAGCCCAATCCCAGTTATTGTGTGTTGTGAGAATATTTGAAAGTCTGGACCGTTTTTTTTTTTTTTTCTGTGTGTGTGTGTGTGTGTGTGTGTGTGTTTATGATGGGCAATAGACAAAGGCTGCAGTAGTGGTTGGAGTGATGACAAATGGGTACAAGAGCCTGCAGTGTATTAAAATAGAGAAATAAAACCCAGTGATCCAGCATCAGATCTTCTAGATAAAAAGGAATACCCCAGGTGTCCGGAAATCAGAACATAAAAGAAAAAAAAAAAAGGAAATAAATAGGATGGTGACTTTCAGAGAGAAGGAAGTGAGTGTTCTGCAGTGAACTTTGGGCACATTGTGCTTCGCTATCGCCAGGATCTCAATATTTCCTGAAACAAGCGGTGAAGAATGTAAAGAATCAGTATCCATTTCAAAGGCCGATTGAGGTTAGAGTTTTTATAATATGCCGGAAAATTATTCTGAATGTACAAGGTCGTTTTTCTTCTTGGTCAAAGGTCAAATGTGGAGTTTTGTCCTTCTGAAAGGAAAAAAAAAAAAGAAAAGAAACAGTGATACAGAGAGCAATATCCACCGTAATGTATTCACACGGTGCAGAGTAGAGGAGCTGCTCTGTTCATCCTCTGATGAGTTTCTGTTGTGTTTTATTTCATTCTGGTCTTCTTTTTTTCCTTTTTTTTTCATTTGCTTCCTATAAAATGGTGCGTTGGCGGTGTTGGATGAGAATCGTGTTTGTGTGTGTGTTGGGGGGGTGATAGTCATATCTTAGGGAGCTGTGTACAGTAGCCTATTACTCATTCCAACAATGTCAGTATTTTCAGGCCACTGCTTTTGGAGCATGTAACCCTCACCCACCCTCCACCCTTTATTAGGATGTTACAGAAATAGTTTAGCTAAGAGAAAATGGGTTGGGTTTGCAATCTTGACACTTTCATTCCTTTCTCCATCTGAGGCAGCCGGGGACGCTGTCCATCTGCCTAATGCGACAGAAAAACACCAGCCCTCTCCAGTGCTTTTCACTCGCTTCTCCCCCGCAAAAGGCAACAACCTCCAAGGATAAATGCAAATGTCACTTGAGCATGTTAAAGGTCTGAATTGGCACAGATATGCACAAGAGATGAGCACTGTGCTCCGGCAGTGTGCCTGCATGCCCCCCCCCCCCCTCCTCCTCCTTCTCCACCCACCCATCTCTTTTTCCATGAACTCTATCTATTCGGAGGCTGGAGGACAGATTTTTCCCTTAAAAAAAAAAAAACACAAATAAAAAAATAAATAAAAAGTGCAATTTACAAACAGCAAGTAGCTGATGCAACTCTCTTCTTTAACTAGAATAAAGAAAACAGATCCAGACATGATATAAAAAGGCATTTAAAAAAAGAAAAAAACTCTCCTTTTACATGCAGCTCTGCACACTGGCCAACAATACTTCCAAAACTGATCAAACACAGACATTAAATTCTGTCTACTGATATTCTTATTCCTTCTCCTGGCATCTTCTTATCCTGTGCTGGCAGCAGATGAGAGAAAGAGGACCTCTGTAATTTAAGTCATCTGTGATTTCACATCTCAAATTAGACTCACAATGAAGTCTTCTATCTAGCTAACCTGAAAATCTCACACCCCTGTCAAAGGAGCAGAGCAGACCGGCCGATAGTTGCTAGGACGACTATCTTAAATTGGAATCAGCTTAACCCTTTCACAGATCTCCAGACTGGAGCCATCTCTTCTTGAGCAGTGAGAGGCTTCTCTGCCATCCCTCTGTGCCTCTGGGAATTCATGATATTCCAGCTCCTCTTAATGCAGCCAACAGAGACAAAATATCACATTAATGAGACATCTTCCCTCTGTTTGAAATTACATAAAATGTGTTCGATTCATGGCCCCCAAACATGACTGTTTCTTCGACTGCTGAAATTTTATTAATTCTTAACATGTATTTGTTTAATAAATCATCAGTTTGTTTTATTAACTTTCGTCCCTTTTACTTTGACACTGAGCAGCCCCTCACTTTAGAGTAAAAAAAAAAACAGTAGTTTATAGAAATGTTCAGCTACCCACAGCATATTTAGGATTAAAACACTGAGGCGTCACTGAAGCAAAGAGCGTCTGCAAATGAAAACATTTGCACAGCAGTGTCTCCGTTGGCCTGAGTGGCAGATCGACGGGCAGAAAATTACAGTTTGCCTGCAGCGAGGGCAACACTGACTTTATGGAAACAAGCCTCCTGTCTAGCTACCAGCCAGACAACTGGGGGGGGGGGTACGTTATGGTAAAGGCCTTTTTCTGCTCTCCAAAAGGAAAATATCCTGACCTCTGATGGCCAATTTAATATGTCACTTGGAAAAATTGTGCATGTGTGTGTACATGATGTGTTTTTGATGTCATCATGAAAAAAGCTCAAGATCTTTTCATCTTTTTTCTATCCTTGTTTGTATCAAGCTCACTGAAAGGTTTGTATCTGGTTTAAAAAAAAAAGTAAATACATATATATGTGTATATATACATATACATATGAAAAAGCTATTTTTTTATTTTTGGCATTTTTATAGATACAGTCTCTAATATCAGTTTACAGACTATCATCCCTGTCAGAGCTTGCAACCTCCCCTCTCTGTGTTGTGTGTTATGGTTTATCCACCTTCTGCCTTCACTTCAGTGGTTTCAATACTCTGCTGGTACTTTTACTTTTTTTTCTTCCCCTCTGTGCTCTCTTACAATTCCTCGTGTAAGAGATACAGTGACCAAAACAGTGTAGTCAGCGTGGAAGTGATTACAAACTGATGCTCCAAATTCGCTATAAAATGAAAATCAATATTTCCACAAGTTGCTGCAACATAAAAGATAACCTTCATTGATTTTTCTAGACTTAGGCGTCTGTGATAAAATCTAATATAAATTTTCAGCCACATGGATTTGGATCAGAGCAGAGCAGGGGCTGAACGATAAGTTCCGCACACATCTCTCAGGCTTGGATTTTTTTTCTCTTTCCCTTTTCCCCTCTTCCAAGGCAAGCCTGTACTATTTATAATTGGCCCTGTGCGAGCAAAAGCTTCTATCAGGAATCTGTTCTAATTTTTATTACTGAGAAGCTAAAGCCTGTTCCAGATAATTTGGAAATTTCAGGGGAATTGTGATAGAGCTGATGGCACAGCCGGACTGACTCCAGAAAGGAGCTAACCTGTAATAGCCTCTGTGGCTGCGCTGATTAAATGTTGCCATAGATGAAAGACCTGCCATCACCGCAATAAATTAACCAATCACACAAATCCCAAGTCGCTACTAATCCCTCCTTGATACCATGATCCTCTGATCAGCTGAAGGAGGTGAAGAAGAAAGTGGCTTGTGACACTCAGCCGTCTTCTAACTCCCTGCTTCCCTGTGTAAACAACGAGCTAATGATATCGCCGCTGACCATTTCACCACCACTGGCTACTCTTAACCTGCTCCATGGTCAGGGCAGGTGAAATCGATACAGACCTTGGGTGGGAATGATTATTTTTTTTCCCTTCATAGCACGACCCCCCCCCTCCCCTCCCCATCCTCACCGCCAAGGTCACTGACTGGCACTATATCCATCTTGATCCCACAGCTGCGGGATTTAGACAACTGAGAGATCAAAACGGCTCTGTCTGAATATATCAGGACATTCCCTGGGTTTTCACATTCAGCTTTCAACACCCACTTGCTGGGAAAGTACTGCCTTATTTTTTTCCCTTTGGAATGAAAACACCAAGTGAAACGATTCCAAACATACTTTGAATAGTCTGCAATGACCCGGCGACATGTCCCAAATAATTTCCATGTCCTTTTTTGAATGATACGACCAGTATAAACATAACTCTGACACACACAAATGTATGGCTTATGTCAAGTTTATTTGCTCTCTGTTTCTAACATATGAGTGAGGATAAAGGATTTGTACCTGTTTTACCAGTCAGTTTACAGCAGACAGCACACTCACACCTTGATAACGTCCATTGCAATTAGTTGTTCACTGCGATGAAACAAATTGCATGTGGTCAACTGGAAATTTCATTAAGGGAGATTTTCCTCTAGCCCTCGTTATCGCCCTGCGTATTAATATTTTCTTAGCCTCAAGGATGAATGACTTGCAAGGGGTCTTTTTTTGTGGAATAAAACAACCAATGCCAAGCCCACAGTCTGTGTTCTCCCACTATCCCTGCTGGTGGAAGCAGCGTACACGCTTAACTATGTGCTGCATATTTTTGGAGTGCACCCTGAAATAACAGTCTCTGTCAACATCCCACATAAAGTGGGAAATACCTCCATTGCTCTAGTCTGCCTTTGTGTTATTTTCTTCTCTTCTAAATGGCCATGGTTGCATCTGCTGAAATGAAAAGATACCTACGTACTGGCCTCATTCTTCTCTCTCCCCCTCTCCGAGGCTACAGCATCTGCTATTGGGAGACTAAATAACAGAAATATGCAGGAATTGCACACTAATTCCCTTTAGAGATAGATCTTGGCTTGTGCCCTGTCATAAATCAGAGAATTTCGATATGAAATGAGGCAAGCTGCTCTAATCATTTCTGCATTTCAAATTGGATCACTGGCTCAATCGCTTGGCTTTTAAACTGCTTGCCTAAGAGCAAATGTGAGGTGGGAGATAATTCGGCGGAAATCTCTGCCTGCTCTGTGCGGCAGTTAGTTTACTGCTTGAGTGCAAGAGAATGCTTTTTTCTTCCCTTAGCCCATCTTTCTCTTTTCAACTTTGTTAAATTGACTTTTCATTTTAAAATCGATTAAACTGAGAGAGTCACCGCTGTTCCTGGAATCTTTAAAGGGACACCCATCACTGTGCGCATGTGCCTTTATTTGGCTGCTGCTATCATGGCACCGCTATGAGGAATAAATATTTTCTCATTTAAATCACCTTTTATCCTGCTGACTGGACTGTAAGCATCAAAGTTCATGTGCTGCATTAGCTATTACTTATTTCACTCTGTTAAAATGCACACAGTGGTTGCATTTGCACCGACTGTGGGCGGCATGGTGTGATCGCTGTATGCTGACTTATTCTTCAAGGTACAATGAAGCAGAGTGATGACAAGCTGGGATTTTGATTAATTATAAATAGCATATTTAGATATTATTTTTGTATTTTGAAATTAATATGCAACTTAAAGTGGAGAACGGGTTCAGAAGGGGAAGGACTGGGAGGGGGCACATCCGTCCTCCATTCTTCCAGACCTTCAGGCGCACTGAGGTGCTCCAACTCTAAACCTAAACAGTTTAGTGTAAGCTGTACCTGCCCCGGAGACAAGCAACTCCCCTTCTCCACCCCTGCCTTCTCTTCTGCCACCCTTCCCTTCTCTTTTTCTCTCTTTTATTCCACATGCTGTGCTTTCCTTTTCTTTCTTCCTCTAATTTACTTTCAAACGTCTTACTTTTCCTCCCCTTTCCTTCCCTCTGCCTTTCATTGTTCCTTTCCTTTCCTCTTCTCTTGTCTTCCATTTTCCTTTCCTTTCCGGTGACACTTTACGATGTGGTACGCAAAATGTTGATTAATTAACACTTAATGATTGCTTAATTATCTGAAAGCAAACCATGAACTAACCACTACTTAAGCTCCACTTTTAGTGACGCTGCGTTTAGATCCTGAAACACACTCGTAGCTGCGATTCAGCGTATGTTCAATCACAGTGTAACAGGCTGTCAGTTAATTATCTAACGATTTCACGTTGTTCAATGTGACTTGAATTGATCTTATAAGACTGTAAAAGTTGTGCATGACCTCAGAGTTAAGGAAAGTAATGCTTATTTAGTGGTGATCATGAACGAAAAGGGTAACTCACCACTATTATGAAGTAGTGGTGAGTTCCTCATTTGTTTCCCGATAATTAAGAGGTAATTAAGGAACATTCTGTGTACTTTACTGTAAAGTGTTACCTCCTATCTTCCTTCCACATTCTTTTACTTCCTTTGCCCTCTTACTTATCACTAATCTTTTTTCTCTTCTTTAAACCCTCATCCCGTACATAGACCATGCTTCCTTCTGATCCACTTCGCTGCCCTTCAGCGTTAACAGCGTTAACTGTAATATAAGTAACTTTCTTTGCAGCAGTTGCCTAATTCAGTTTCATAACCAGGAGTGTGTGTACGGCTGTAGCAGTGTATAATTCCTGTGTCCAGAGAACTATTTGAAGTTGTAAACAAGAGAAAGCCAAACTTGTAATGCTTGTGCTCCAGGACTTAATCATGTCTTGGAGGTGAAGCACACACACACACACACACACACACACACACACACGCACAAACGTGCATGACTTGTGTTCAGCTTTGGTCAGGGGACAGAACAGCCCTGTCGCTCCACTGCTCAGTCTGTGACTTACTCAAAATTTCCCATTTGAATTCAACTGGGAATAACTTCTTTGATCTTTTGCATGTAAGTTAAGTCTGACTCCTCGAGCAGCAAGAAGCTGTGTGAGGGAACATAATAGGGAACCCCGAGTCAGTAATGTTCACCTGTATGGATATTACCATGGCCCCTGGGGGTCAAGGTGGCAGGTAGCATATTCTCTGGATAGATCATACTTTTTTTCTCTCTCTGTGAGGAATAAACATGCAGACATGGGACTTCTTCAAAGAGGAAAAAATGGGAACTCAGGAGTCAATCAGTCAATGGGGTCAAAACAAATCCCTGCTCTCATAACTGTGCATGAAGACCAGGATCAGTCAGAGGCAGTAAATAAAGACAAACAATAAAATAGAAGGCATGATGCTTGAATAAAGCCTCGACTTAAGATAAACCTTGGTGCCCCCCTTTAGGTATTGGATTTTAATATTCTTTTGAACTCCCTGCTCTTCAGTGGTGGGGTTATAAATTTCATGATGCATTAGAATGGCATCAGCGCGGTCTTATATTTCAGTAGATTCTCATCCTCTTTTGCAGTCAACCTCTTCCTCTGATTTATAAACTGAGCTCTCTCTCTACATCTGTATGTGTAAAATGTTAGCTATAACACAAATAAAAGTACAAGGCAAGAATAAACAAATAAGCAAAATCAGCGTGGATCAACAAAAAGGAGAGGAGACTGTCCAGACAAAGAAAAATACACGTGCTTTGACCACCTGGACACCTAAACCGCTGCTCACTTCAACAGTTTGATCCTTAATACGCTTCAAGGAAATGTAGTCTAACTGAGTGTACTGTAAAAGACCAACAATATTTACACCAAGTTAAGTAAATAAGATAAAGATGGTGAACTCCTGCCTCACTAAATGCATTAGACGTGAACTCTCTTATCAGAGACTCAGCACACGGACCGCTAAAAGATGAGTTTCCCAAGCTGCAAATGCTCTTCATTACCCAATTAGTTTCCTGACGACCCTGCGGTACAATATTCCTGCTCTGACAGCGTTATACACATTCATCTAATGAGGCGCTTCTGGACCACCAGGAAGAGAATGGAGAATGGACACTGTCCAGACCTTCATCTCCCTGTAGCACCTATCAGCGTTCTTATCTCTAATGCTAACCTTTTTTTTTTTTTTTTTTGTCGTTGGTCATCCATCCAGCCTTTTCCCTCTGACTGCCTTGCCAATGCCATCAAAAAGGAAGAGGAGAGTAAAACTAACCTTTTTTTGTTTGTTTTTTGACAATTCACTTGTCCAGGGCGCGTTGGTACAAATAACATATGACTCTGAAGACATTTTGGAGTCTTCTTATCTTCATATTCCAACAAGGAGCTCAGGCTAAAACTTCCTTAAAAGAAAAGAGAATAAGGAGGATCCTTTCTTTCCAGAACCACAAGCGTTAGAAGGATTGGCTAGCCATCACCGGCTTCCATCAAGCCACTTTTAGAGCTCACTTTGTAATGCACTATCAGGGGCTTGCAAATGAAAACAATCCAGGATTATCTCCTGCACTTCTCCAGAAACTTGCTTCAGCATGGTATCACAGCTTCCAGCCATGACAGTGACAGATGGCAAAGCAGCTGGCACCACTCAACTTTGCTTCACTTTTCCTTACTTTTGCTTATTTCTCCTTGTTTATCCCCATGCACCTTAGCTGCATTTGAGGCCTGCTGTGTAATGAAGTGTTGGATAATCATTCATTTGAGAAGACATATTAAGTTCTGTAGAACAAGGTGATGTGTGTGAAGCTGGGGGCTTCTGAGCTTGACTATTGTTTCCTGTCAAACTCGCATTCATGCTAAGCTGAAATTGAATTTGGTTTATTTCTTGGCTCCTCGAAATCTGAGTGGATTTCAGGTGCAAGTGTCTCCTGAAATCTGCTAAAAGCAGTGACTCATATTCATAAAACTCATGTGATAAGAATGTAAATGTCTCACAGATGTCACCACACACTTGTTCATCAATATTAATGCTCACATAGAGTTGTTTGTGTTTTAAACATATAGAAGCCATGAGTAATTTGTTATTTCCTGATGGGCCTTTAGAAGCACCCTGCAGCTATGAGATGACCCCCCACCCCCAAACTCACTATACTATGATGTACTGTACTGTACTGTACTATACTACACTATGCGTGAACCCCACATTACCCCTGTTGCTTCAAGTTAAGGGTTAAAAGGCCAGTGCTGTAAAAAAAAGAAAAAAGGATAAAAAAGAAAGAAAAAAAGAAAAGAGGACCAGAAAGGTCTCCAATGTAAAGACTTTGTTTAAAAAAAAAAAAAAATCTAATCAACATTCACAACACAATGAGCCACTATAGTGACACACTTTTTTGCAATTCGCAATATATTTATTATAGTAATGTAATTTTTCCTATATAAACAACATTTCTGAGCGATATTCTATAAAATACTGAAATTCACATCAGCAGTGGTAGAAGGGCACAGAAACTTTGGTCTTTTTACAGCGCTATGAAGTACTTTGCCAGTAATTAACTATCAAAAATAGGTGTTACCCTGACTGACAGTCAAAAGCCTGACAGTGCGACATTAATTATAAAGGATCTGAATACTTGTCCTACCACTCATTATTAGCACGCTGTGATTATTAAATATCAGGTATACTAGCTGCTTCGAGCAACAACAGCCTAATAGTTGCAGGGAAGTAACAAGTACAGTATTAGTGACATAAAGATGACTTTAATTCAATACAAGCATTGGACAACTGACAAGGTGGAAAAAAAAGGATTAATGAGAAATGTGGTGAGCCATGCCATTTGCTTTACTCACATCCAGATATAAAAATGCTCCTGCCTACTGTTTAAAATAGATGTAATAATTTTGGCAGCACCTCTAAACCAACGCCTGCAGTGAATTATGCTGCAAATGATCACCTTTTTTTTTCTATTTGTGTTTTGATGAAGTCACTGGTTCCTGACTGAGGAAACCATGCAGACATTTCTGCAAACTGACCACAAAGCAAATCAGTGAGTCCTGCTCTGCTTATCAGAGGAGCTGCCATATCAGTTTAGCTAGTTGGGTTGTGATGTAAGGACAGCAAAATGTCAAGTTCACTTGTAGATCAAGTCAAGCATGTATTATCTCTCAAACAGTGGAGCTCAGCTGTGTGATGAGCTGACTGACTGAGTGCAACACAGCTGCTGCATGATGCTGTAGGAGGCGATGATTCCCATACCAGCTACACACAAAACAACTCTCCAAGCTGCAGGCAAAATCCATGCTTACTTGTGTTATATATGTGCATTCTCACTTAAAAACAAACATCAGTATTAATTTGAATTTAAAGTATTTGTATTTTCTATCTTTTCTTGTCAGCACATGAAAACCATCAATATTGCAATCAGGTAATATACTGTATGGATGACACCGAGAAAGATAAATCAGGCCAGCTAATTACCATTGAACCTTTCTGAAGAGACCCCAGTTGTGATATTGGTTTAAACCCAAGAAATAATTGATGCATGCAATCACAAACTGGTTCTCCGCCTAGAATTTGGGCCCATTATTTCATTAGACGAAGCCACATACTTTGTGCCAAAATTAACTGTGTCCAACGCATGAATATTCAAAATCATGTTAGTTCTGAATACGGTGGTATTCTCAAGTTATATCCAAGACACTTTCAGATGGAAATCAGAGGCCACCTTTAAAAGTAAGCCTGAACAGAAACAGTTAGTTTTGTTTGTTTGCTTGTATATTTGACGCTGTGTGTATGCTTGTATGTGATTTAGCAGCTATGCTACACAGAGGTCCTATCCTGGGGTGCCTTCTTGCATATGTAATTGGATGTTACTGTAAATAATTGCCTGGGCATGTGCCAGTGTGATGATGGTGATGATTTGTGTGTGTGTCAGCTCATGTGTGACTGCATGTGTGCAGAACATGCATGGATCATTCTGTGTGTTTGTGTGTGTGTGTGTGTGTGTGAGAGAGCACATCTGCCCCATCCGTACTCCACTCTCAAGTCCCACTGATTCTCCTTTCCAGCCATGTTGAATCCTCTTTTCCTTATCAGGCGAGCCCAGGCCTGCATCAGGCTCTCCTTGCTATGACAGAGGCTACAACAATAGGCCTGCGATACTGCTGCTTAGCGCTGCGTTTCGGAGGGGAAACCTGCCACGGGCACAGATTAACTACAACACACACACACAAAATAGATTGCAGCCTCCAAAACAAAACATTTTTCAGAATGCCTCCTCTTGATTAATGAAGCAATGACAAGAAGAAAAATATAATTTCTGAAACTGAAAAATCCACCACCACTTGTTAAAGTTTAGGGGTAGCTAACAATAAACATAGTGGAGGGAGAGGGTGGGCAAAAGGGGTGAGATAAATGGCTTGAGTGATGGGCTGAATAATTTCTTGAGCAATTTCTGGTTGCACGGGCCCATATTCCTACCCTTGTACTAAATTACACAATAATCACACTCCATCGGCTGACAGCCTCTGCCTCTCTCTCTGTCCCAGGTGAAAATTAGGACAGTATCTTGACATTTCTGCTCTTCTGTAGTCTACAAGCTAAAGCTCTCTGTTCTCAGCCCAAAGCGGCACACCGATGCACTCATGCCCTCCCACACACCAGCACATCCACAAACACAGAGCGAAAACACGCACGCACGTTCATGGATACATGACATGGACACAAGTGCACGGACACGCATACTTAATAGCTACGGCACGTTTGTATTTTAGAAAAACAAGAATTCTTGGTCCCACAAGACAAGGCTGCTTGGTTTTATGTGTTAAACAATTCCAAATGACAGGATTAGAACCAAATTTATAGACACACACACACACACACACACACACACAGACACATATATATTTAAGAAAACATGTTTTCATGTCTCCACTGCTAGCTGCTTTCCTAAAGCACCTTTAGCCTTGCATAAGTTAAAAAACACAAAAAAAACACATCACCCAATAAACTCAGATGTTTGATGAATGATTCAAGGTTGATAAAGTCAAACTGCGTGAGAAAATAAATTCTCCATCTTAATGATCTCTCATTGACTTTTCTTATGTTTTTGTAAACTGGGTTTTCAAATCACTGCCTTTGTATCAGGGCTCTCGTATGAAACACAGATTATAACAGCTGATCTGTTCAAATCAAACCTCTGCTCACAGCAAGTTGAGTTAATACAACCATGTAAAAATAGGAGACAAGATAGGAAAAAAAAAAAACAACTGCCTGATAGATGTTAATCTGGAATTAATCAAGTTTTATGCATTTCAATTACTGTTTAATTTGCTCTAAAAGGCCCTCAAAACACATAACAAGCAGGATTCTATTGAATGCAGACTCATTACAGTTGCACCTTGACTAAGCCCCGGTAATTAGCATTGGTAAGACATTGTACACGAGGCGGCAACACCCTCATCAACACACATTTACAACACCACTCTAAATCTGCTGCTCATTAATAGCTTGCCTCCCAATCAATTATTAACACCTACAATGGGAACCAGGTTCACCAGGCCAATCCTGTTACTCCAGGCAAAGTATGGGCCACCTTCTCCTCCTGGTTCTGTCCAGCATAGGTAATTACCACTTTTAAAGACACCTGCTACTCAATAGCTTCGACCCAGACTGTTAATTTAGCCCCCCGATTGTAGACATTTATGTCTGAGTGTCACTATTAATTTGCGTTAATTTGGAGAGCGCGAGGAAGCCGGGCTGCGGCGTTGTCAGCAGCCGGCTGAATGTGCTCGTCGCTCACCTGCGCTGGGACTTCGGCTGTAATTGGAGTCTAATGGTCTGATTGATCAGTGAGAGAAGTGAGGGATGAGACGTTACACTGGCAGCCCCATCAGTCAGACAGCGAGGAGGGAGGAGAGGCAGAGGGAGAGCGGGAAAAGCAGCTAACAACAGTAGCATGAAGCCAACTCTTGAGTAATTTATTCTCTTTGTATGCTATTTCTCACCTTTATTTCTTGTATTTCTGTGTTTTATTGCTTTGAATCTGGTATGCCTCTCTTCCCTCACTTTCAAAAGCTCTTTGACCTGGGTCAATCACTCCGTCTCCAGTCCAAACTGTGGTCTATCTTTCAAAGGTGTTATGAGCCTCGTCTTTTCTCTACAAAGGTTGGGTTGAGGTGAGGTAAGTCTTTTAAACCTAACCCCCCATTTAATAACTCTTCCACTATTGTAAAAAAAAAAAAGTCAAATTCACTAGAAACTAGTTCTATACTTGGATGGAAAAAAAACATACCGTGTTCAAGTGATCTAAGAATGATGAAGAGCGTATAAAACTACCTGGAGGCCAAGCATCTGAGCTGACGGTGCAATGTGATTGTGTTAACAGGTCTGCAGCAGCAACAACACAACTCCACTCCCTCATGCCAAGCCGAGCCCCTGGGGTCTACAGACCTGCCACGGCGACCCATCAGCTGTGAAATCTACTTTCCTCTTTGATAAACGGTCGAGATGTGACCCTATCTCTGTCCTGCAGATGCCTAGATTTCCTGTCATGCTTTTCCCCTTCTGTTTTTTTTTCTGATGTTTCTCTCTCTCTTTTCATTCTCTCTTTTTCAAGCCATACACCTCTCTTTTAAGACCTGCCTGGACAACTGCATGAAATGCTCCACTTGCTGTTCTTCCTCAGCATCATCCATCACTCTGCTTCGCTCCTGTGGCCTGTTGTCCACCAGCAGCCAGACCAGCAGACACCAGTCAAACCCAACGCCGCCTCCTCCGGAACAGCTCTGTGTGCACCAAAGTGCTTCTCCTGTCCAGTTTAATGAAAACGCTGCTTAAATTCACAGTGATTTCATTATTTATCGTGAGCCACTTTAAGGAGTCATTGAACTTTAGTCTGTCTCTGGGCGTCATGCCAGGGACTGAGAGACGGACCTATGCACCATACATAAAAATAGCGTGCCCTCTAAAATGCCCCACGTTAAATGATGTGTCTGGATTGAGGGATAAAATATGTTAGATTTTAGAGAGGGCATATCGATATCTCAGCAGCAGGTCATGTGTTTGAAGCGTGAGAGAGGTGTCACTCCTGCCACATACTTGAGTAAAAGGAGATTTAATAGTCTGCTGAGGTCACGCTTCATAAGAATGACTGAGAGTGCCTCCTGGGAGAGGTAGAGACCCATGAAGCAATGAGCCTTTATTTCTACCCCAAAAGCTTTCTGCCGCCTCCTGACCCCAACGGCCACCCTGACATGCATCAAAATCAGCCAGGCTTTTTTTTTGTTTTTTTTACTATTCACCTCCCATTCCCAAACACGCTCAACTATTATTTTAACTTTTCCATCTTCATGTGAAGCATCCTGTTTCGTTCTGTCCTGATGCGTCAGTGTTTGAAGATTTGCAGAACTCTCTCACCCTCCAACAAATCCACTGACATGAATGCCGTGGACAGTTGCATGTTTAACAAAGCAACAGACCGACAGCTAGAAGCTTAATTAGAAAAGAAAGGAGGAAAACCCACACAACAGTAAATAAGATGATTCCCTCATGATGCATACCATACAACATTTCTGACATTTATGGATTATTTAGCTACAAAGAAACAAAGTAAGAAGTCACAATGAACTCTAAAAGGAGGCTCAGTTAAACAAAACATGCCAGCTGGGTTGACCTAGCCTTTAATAAGAGATAGTGGGAAGCTGAAACTTTGGAGTGGAGGAGGGCGAGCAGCAAAGCATTGAAAGAGCCCCGTGAGAGTAGACACACATGAGATCCTTAAAGGCACAGTCTTCCTTCCTCTGCTTTTAATTGCGAGGGAGGTTTGGCATATTCTCTAACCCCTCCACAGATGATTACAGGCGATGACCAGCACCTGCTCACATTAAAAAAAAAAAAAAAAAAACACAGAGGAAGAGCTGGAGAGAAGCAATGAATTCCTCAGAGGGCAGTTAGTTAAAAACTTATTACTCTTGCCAAGAGCAACAATCAGTCTATGCATCTTGTACAGCAGACGGTGTCATGGATTTGTAAAGTTTGTATCTACTGGAAAAATTCAAGAAACAAAAAAAGCAAGTCTGAGGGTCTGGGTGGAAGTTGAAGGCTGGTTTTGAATGCCTTCCAGGACAATTCATGGAGATTGCTGGAGTGTTTTACTTTGGAAGGCAACTTGACATGTTGCTTTGTCAAATCACTTTTCCACCCAAGGATAACTGGCTTTACCCTGAGAGGAGCCATATTTCATGGATATAATACAGGCTGGGTTATTTAAAGCCACTGATGACTTCAAAACCATAAGGGGAGCTTAGACAACAGTCAATACTCTGAAAATTATTTAATAAAGTTATGCGTATAAGGAATCTGGAAAGCGGAGGCTACGGCCTCTGAGTCTGAAATCCTTGTGGACTTTTTTTCCTTATGTGTCTTACCATGATGAGTATGAGGCTGCTTATGATTTTAATAGGAATTTCTTAATTAATCCAAATGCAAAATGGAATATCAAAACCCATGAAGGACTTGCCACTCCACCAGAGCAGCAGGTCAGCACAAGCCTCTGCTGGGATCTTTGAAACAAGAGATATAAAGCTGCTGTGTGCAGGGTAACGTCAAAAATAATGAATTGTGACTTTGTTGTATTGAAGCGTGGCTTGAGCTTTAAATCCACCAATTAAAATGATTTGTCATAACATTGCTGATTAAATAGTTAAACAGATGCACTTCAAAGCCTCATGTTCGATCCTGTGAGAGTCACCTCAGTAGGTCTGAATGTCATGAACTTTGTCTTCAAATGAGGGACTTTCTAGTAATGTTTCCAGTGTGTGTGTGTGTATGAACAAATACCTTCAAATATCTTACAGTCAGTACAATAGTTCCTTACTTCCTAGCTGACGTCTGATTGAGACAGTTATCCTTCATTGAATCTCATGCAGTTGCTGTATTTTTTTTTTTCCTTTTTGATCAGATATCTGTTGAAAATTTAATTTGGGGTCTGAAGTCAGGCAGATGCTCGTATTCCTTAATTGTAGAGACTTTCATGCCGCCCTTGAGTGATGTAGCTTTGAAGCCAGGCTGGAGAGCTTCAGTGAGTCAGCTCGTATTTGCTTACCTTCTAAAATCAAACTTTTACTGCTTTGTGACATTGTCACCATCATCTTTGCTGTGTCCATAGGCTGTCTCTATTTCTTGTTTTAATTTGCTTTCTACTGCACAAAATATGGTTGTTTATTATGAAAAAATGATATCTACAGTAAGCATTCACAGGTTATAGACAGAAACGAGGATGTACCAGTGAACTGGTGTCAGCGCTCATCTCGATCTTCCCCTCGAAGGGTCCCCATGTTGTCCCCACAGGGAGCTGCTGCCGACTGTGGATCCGACGTTCACCATCCTTGAGGAACGCATCCAGCTCTCCTAAGGACACAGAAGTCAAGATGGTCAGTGGCGACGTTCTGCACGATAAACGTGTTCTGCAACTAATCGCAGAGATTTTCCTTTTTGCAAATCTAAACATGTAACCACTTTGCTTCACTAAAGCCCAACATTCAAAACTGAACGTTGAAGCCAAGTACGCTCACAATGGGTAAGGAAATCAAGCTGGCATCCATCTGATGGTGTTTCTCAGGACACATGGCTTGCTAACCTCACTTGAAAGGTGTCTTGGGTGGAGATAATCTCTGTGAGACAGTGCAGCCTCACTGGCTGGCGAGAGCGTCCACTGACAGGCTTATTTCTGTTCCTCCAGGAAGGCGGGGTCCTTCCTGGTGCTAAGCAGAGCTCCAGTTAATTAACATTGGAACTGGATAACACTGTTAGTACTACCGGTGCTCACCTCCCTGACACCGCCCATCCATCTTATCTCTTAGATTTAGTGTACTTTTTCAGGATGGTGATTAATCAAATAGTTATGATAAACCTCATGGCAGGCTGTGACATAGTTTACAGAGGAGGATGTTTCCCTTATGTATGTGAAAGTGTGTGTGTGTGTGTGTGTGTGTGTCCCAAAGGGAAATTATGCAGCTCTCAACTGTACATTTCAAACTGGTTGCCTTGACAACAATAAAAAGTCCTGTCTGATTAAGTCTAGCATTTCAGATATCTGTAACTACAACTTCAGTCTGTTAAAAAAAATAAATAAATAAAAAGGTTTAAAACATAAAAAGTCACATAAAACACACTTTTATCTGGAGGGAGTCATGTTTGGGAACTCCTCTCCATGTAACTGGATATTTGGGAAGTAAGAATCCAAATAATAGCCTACTTCATATGCTTTTAAACTCTATATGTATTACTGACATTGCATTAAAGGAACAAATTAAGAAAAGAATAAACTGTGCTTGTAATGATATGCTTGTGCAATTATCCATCCAGCGTCTAGTCCAACTTTAGATCAGGCTACATTTTCTCTACCTTGGTACCTGCTCAGAAAAAAAGCCCTTGGCTGCAACGGGAGGTGTTGTACTGCATCTCGGTGGTGTTTTGGCTGAAGCCATGGGCACTTCATGAAGACCTCAGGAAACCGTGTCAATGTTGGAAAAAAGGTCATAATATATCTCTCTTAACACGAAGCTACGAGGTATTCAGATCGTTCGCTTCCCCTGAATGGGCTGCAATGATCGCTGAACTTTCTGATGCGTATTTGTTAAAAGGACTTATTCAGCTCCAGTTTAGACCATAAATATCAGCTGTGTATCTGCAGCATGCTATTGTCCTCATCTGTGTCTGTATGGAAATGTGTCTGCGTGTGCTGCTTTGCATTTATGAACATTGAGTCTTACCATCTGCTACGAATGACACTGTGCTGATCGTACTATATTCATTGATGGTGGTCTGTCCTGTAACAACGAACAGCTAAATGTCAGGCGACATGAAAGCCATCGTGTCAGATTAAACTATTGTTAGATGCAGATGCAAAATCGGTGAAACAGCAGCACACGATCTCAACATTTATTCAGAGTTTTGGAATTGCCCTAAAAATTAAATATTCTTGACAGCTTTATCACATTCTTACCCTTCCTGTGTATCCTCTCCCCCCTCCCCTGTTCCTGCTGTTGCATGTTGCCTTCCCGGTGCTGCAGTGAAAGGTGGGTAAGCTCATTACAGAGAAATAATTAAACATTGGTGCACAGCTGGCCGTCATCACTGAGAGCAACAGCCACCGCTTGATGCATTCTGTTTGTCCTCAGATAAGACCCACGGCCTTTAACCGCTTGGAAGCAAGTTCCTGTTTAGCCCCGCTTGACACACAGCTTGAGCCTTCCCCAGCCAGAAACCCTAATTTCTTTCTCTTCTTTCTGTTCAGGGTGAGACTTTTCGTGTATAAAAATGGGGAAATGGGTAGTGTAGGTGTGAGACTGCGAGGGTGAGAAAGAGGGTACGATTCAATTTGTGCGGTTTGTTGTCCACCGTGTTTAGGTGCCAGTTGTGTGCATCTCACACCAAATGTTGCCTGAGGACCTTGGCTCACAGATGGCTTGTCACATCTGTTGCAGATACAAGTGGAAGATCTCCACAAAAACACCCATAGATGAATAATAAGGTCCCTTCTGGGACTGTCTGCATGTTCTTTATGAATCTTTACAGTTTTGACAATTTCACTCGTGTACGTATATATTTCTATAATTATCTATCTATCTATCTATCTATCTATCTATCTA
>JBAMYA010000008.1:3745871-3756374 GCA_037176975.1 Arrhamphus sclerolepis
TATACATACCATTATGAATAAATTAAGAAAAAAAGTATTTAAATCGTTAAAGGAAAGCACATAATGGGCTCTAAGGAGACTTATTAAAGCCAGCACCTGTGTTCTTTCTTCATTTTTGCTCATCATCCAGTGCTTAAACGCCAATCACCTGACAACATAAGCTGTGATGTCACTGGAGAGCTGAACCCCATCTTCTGAATCCCAACCAAAGCCTCTCCGCCACCTTCACCCTCCGACACCCCTTCCACCCCTCCCCCGATAAGATCATCATCTGTCGTTAGACTCTAGGGTCTGTTCCTGCACTCCACAGATACTTGGCAGACCAATGAATGTCCCTTTGTGCAGAGAGATCCTCCTCAGATAGTGCCCAAGATGCTCCACGCTGGCATCTGTTTTGTTTCTTTTTCCTTTCTTTTTTTTTATTTTTTATTAAATGTATGCCTGTACGTCCTGTCTTCATTATCTGTTTTTGGTGCAGAAAAATAAGAAAAATGGGACCTGTGTCCCTCTTCTTTTAACGTCTTACAACTAATAGCTAACGAGTTCCTTGGTGGCGGGATGCCAGTCTACTCTGGTTTAAAGAATGACTGGTGTGACCCACTGACAGAGAGGTTTGTCTTTCACTTTCTTCTTTTGACTGATGTTATTAGATATAATGAGGCACTTGTCAACAATCCCTTAACGTGTACTTTTCTCTTTCATTTCCAATTATGTTGGCAGAATCATCTTATTTCCCAAAGTTTAAACTACATTAGCCTGTCACTGATCCTTATTAAAGCCATATAATGTTTGCAGCGCTTAACACATTAAAAGCCAGCCCTACATGATCCGTATGACTGCACAGCACAGTAAAAGTAACGTAAGGAAGGGTAATCCAGCAGCACAGAATCAGTGCAGTATGGATTTTGTCTGTAAGTTACAGACTGTATTTCCATGAAAAGTAATCTTTTATTGAAATGTCATTTTTGTTCTTCGTTGATTTAGGAGTTCAAATAAGATTCTCTGTCTTGTTGTGCTTTAAAAATTAAAGATTTCATGGCGAACATTCCTAATTATGCACACGGAGGGTACTGTGAGTGAGGTCAGAGATGACAAATCGCAGATTCATTTTAGAAAGAGCAACAGATTTGATCAAGGTGTTTTCAACCTGAATTTAACTTCTCTAACAAGTTCAAAGAACCCACTTGAAGGAAAAGAAATTGCCTGTAGCACAAAAAAAAGAAGAAAAAAAAGAAAAAAAATACCCTGATTACCAGCCCTGCCTTTGGTTTACTTCACCTTTATCCACTATCATGAGTATATTAAGGGTAAGGGTGGAAAACAAAGAAAGAGAGTGCAGACAAGAGGGAAAATGTGCCGCAGCTTCACACAGCAGACGATCCCTCTTGATATCAAGCAGTGCCTTTGAATCAAAGCAAATAAATTACTGCTGCTCAAAGTTCAATAACCTGTGTGTGGCAATTCACAGATGTCCTACTGAATCCCAGTCATCTCCACTGATAGGCTGTGTTATAGAGCCAGCAAATGGGCTATAAATTAATATACCATGAGAGAGGCATATTGGGTGAAATGGAATGCACTGTATCGGTTCAACAAAAGGTGCCACATCTTTAAAGCAGATATGTGATATGAAATTTTACAGCTGAAGGAGAAATGTCACAAAGCTTTGATAAGAGAGCGATGAACTTTCTCCCCCTCCTACCCAAATTGCTATAGGTCTCAGCGAGCCAAATGCATCATTTATAACCCACAGCCCACACTATTATCTATGAGAAAAGTGCTTGTTTTAATACGGCGGAGAACCCCCATACCAGCAGCGTCTCCTCATCTCCCCCGCTCACACTCTGCTCCCCCACCTCTACCCCAAAGCCAAGGGCCTAGACTTGGCTGCATTTGGCCCTGAACAGCAGGAAGGGGGGTGCACTCGGTGAGGGGATTCACCCCTTCAAGTCAGACTTGCTTTCAGGTGGTAGACAGCTTGGGGGGGAAAGAGTTAAACAAGCCAAAGGGATTAGGGCATTTTAGCTGTGACACTCCACACAGGCTAAGCAGGGGGTGGGGGGTGGGGGGGGGTTCTTTTGGATGGAAGATTTTGTTGTTGGAGGCTGCAACAGTGCCCAAAAAGTTTGGCTTTCAAAAACACATGAATAAATGTAAGTATTTTTTACCATTACATGTAGGATTTTGAATTCATATTCCCATTTTACATGTTTTTATTATTTATTATTTATTTATTAACCTTTATTTAACCAGGAAATAATCCCACTGAGATTAAGAATCTCTTTTGCAAGGGTCCTGGTCAAGAGAGCAGTGCAATAGGTCCACATAAAGTACATATAGTAACAAAACAAACATAGAACATTTGTTAAAATGTTAAAAATCATGGTTTGATTTATGGCACAACCCACATTATGTCATCTAAGGCTGTTACAAAAACAACAACAACAACAACAAAGGTATATGCCACATTCAAAACCATATACTATACCGCAAGTGTTTACTAATGATGCCAATATGTAGCATGATGTAAGCAGTTTGGAAATAACTACACTGTATGAAAAATATCCAGATTGTGATCTACTTTGGGAAAAATGTCCAAAATGCAGCTGATGTTCATTTCACATGCTGTATCCAGTCGTGTGCTGGTCTGCTGTGACATGAACATTTAGTCAGGAACACTATTGTTACATTTTCCAAAATTAGAAGCCACTATTGAGCGTGCTATGAATTACATCACCTACGATGGCATGCTGCGTACTAAGTACTGTACTGTATTACATACTGTGTATTAAGCACAGTACTGAGTAGAATCAGAAACTCCTCATAGCTGAAAGTGTCCTTATTCAGGTAAAAGTGACTGAAATGATCTATTTACAAGATAATATCCTGCTCACAGTAGTTTTAATAGGTTAAATTTCAGAAAACTGCTGGAAGTTCGATTTGTATCTGTTCTGCCAACTGTGTGGCTAACGTTGGGTGAAAATATACAGTTTCTCTATGTATGACGGGGTAAAATAACAATCCAGGATCCTGTGATGGCTGTGGCTTTTTAAAATTTGAACTGCATCAATATATAAAGAGCGGGGAAATGTTAGCATACTGCTGCTGCACACAGACACACAATCACAGCCTTCAGCAATGCAGTACATTATCAACTCAGAGACTGTTTGATGTCATTGAACAATTGAAATATACTAGCTGTCAAGCAGTCTGTCTCATGAAAAGCTTTGAGAAGTTAGCAGCAGGCCGTCTGACAACAATCTGTGAGACATCCATCTTGAGTGAAGCAGTGCAATTTCTATTGATAGCATGTAAAAGGAGACAGCAAAATTTAAAGAATGAGTGTCCTCACGCCGAGATATCGCCAACAACATCTAGAGGACACACAGCAGTCCTGCTGCAATCTGATTATTTTAAATGCTTTTCTTTAAAATTTCAAAACCATCAAAAGGACATTACTCTGCCTGAGTGTGACAGGATGAATGAGTAATGGTCAGTATGTGCTTGAGACAAAAGTAAACCAGAGTTGTGAAATGAAGTTCTGTTCGCTGAGTCTTGACATACACTGAATACCGGTCCAGGTGGACAGTTGTTTGAAGGCTTTTAAGCTTTTCCACCTTTGAGATGTTTTGCTTCGCTCCATAAGTGACTATTTTTAAAGTGCTCCTGATTCTCCTCCCCAGTCGGTTACCAGGCTTCAACTTCCCCTGGGTATCTGGTAAATTCTTTTTTTTTTTCCCCTAGGTGACCTAGTTGTCTTTTTCGAGTAGGTTTTAACCAGAGCAGTTTGACAGTCAACAGATAAGATGGATTAAGCTTTTTTTTTCTCCATCCAGTTTCGATGTGAACAGCATAAAACGGTTTACATCATTGAGTTTCAGTATTTTTAAATGCCTGGAGATGGTGCGATAAAGGAACTAAACCTAAGACTCGGTCCAGGAGGGTCAAGCTTGTGGCTTTGGAGCATGGCAAACAGGAGCCATCTTGGAGAGGGCTGAGCGCCGCAGCTGAAGCCGCCTCTCAGTCCTCCCAGAAAAGGCACACGAAACAAGTAAAACAAAAATCCAGCAAGAGCTCGACGGGTGGCATCAAAGAGCAGCACCCTTGCCTGGTGTGGGACCGAGTGTGTGAATGAGCATTAGTGTGTGTGAGAGCTGAGGTGGGGGGTGGCTGTTTAGTTCCTGCGTGCTTTTTTCATGGCTGCTTGAATGAGATGAGTGTGTGTCTCCGCCTGCGCGTGTGTGTTTGAACGCTGTAAAATATCATTCCATAATTAAGTTTTGATTATTTGTGAGGACTAAAATAAAACAGCAATTAATCTGTCGATGCAAGACGGAAAATAGAGGTACAAACTGCAAATGAAACAACCTAATTTACAAAGCGATGAAACACCGAAACATTATTGAGACTATCATTTGTTCCATACACCCCCCCTCCCCCTCCCACCTCCACCAGACCTGATCTGAGGCGCGCTTAACATGTGCATAGGAGCTGACAGCCGTACAGCCACGTGACACTGTTCCAGCCAATCCTGAATTCATTAGAATTTTTAAGACGCGCAGTGATGAAGCTACTTGAGCAAAAGAGAAGGTGAAGGTGTGGCTGAAAGAAAAAGCAACAATCGAACCGAGGAACTGAACGGGTCAAATGCTGAGTGTAACACGTTTGCTTATCACATGTCGCATCTGCTCGACGCTGGGAGGTTTTTGGTTCAAAACATTTCTGAGGAGACACATTTCGACACATTTTGTGGATGTCTATTCCCCCTCTGCTCCTCATGTCGGTGACAGGGAAGAGTAATCCCATACACAGACTGCTATTGTGAAATGAGAAACTAGCCTTCTCTCCTGCCAGAGACCAGATGCACCTCTCTCTCTCTCTCTCTCTCTCTCTCTCTCTCTGTCCTAATCTGTAAACGACTTAAAGGAGCCTTATCTTCGGGCTCTTCTGCTTCATTTCATGCTTGATTTACTTTAATTTGTCTGATAGGGCACAAGGATTTGGAAATGGCCCATCTTTCGGTGGAAAATGTTCTGATTTTTCTCCGGCATTGTTATGTGGAGGTTTTTGACTTTTCTCTCTCCCTTTTCTCACTCCTCCTTCTTTTTTCTTCATCTCCATCTCTCCCTCCCTCCCTCCCGTTTTCTCTCTCCATCATTTCCCTCTTTTCTTTTGAGAGGGGTGGGGGCGGGGTGGATGGATCTTGCTCCAGTGCAACAGTCTGTTTGAGTGCATTTAGATTCGAGCTAACGCAGCACAAACAAGTTTTCCATGAAGTGTGGGTCTTCTGATGGGAGACGGCGACACCGGAGTCGTGTTTGCCTTTCAGATCCACAGTGGGCGCAGAGCAGCCGAGTGCTTCAAACCACAAAGATCTTATGTTTAAGTTAAGAGGCAACTGGCCCTCCGGTTTAGCACGTGGGTGAGCAGCTGGTGCAGATAAAGTTGCTCCACAATGAGGGACAGGAACAAGCGACATGTCTGCAGATGCCTTGAATTCTTTTTCTGCTGGCAGAACTGAAGTAGTCGCATGGCTGTCTGACTGCTCCCGTCACCAAGACGTTTTCTCCAATTCTGTTTAGTGACTGAATGACAGTAGAGGCAGTGAGCTATGATTAGAGAGAAGCCTGTATCTTCCCAGATCCTGAATAATCTCCATTCCCTCCCACCAATGAGCAAGGCACAGAGGCGGCACAAAAAGCCAAAGAAAAAGAGACAAGTAGAACTGGCAGAGCTGTGCTGTGTGTACAGAGATGTCATGCAGCTCCAGCAGCCTCCTCTACACACTGAGTGGGGACACTGGGAGGTTAAAGAAGAATCTAAATCCTTCACCTTGAATCTTTCTGACTAACCTGAACAGCAGTGGACACAATCAAAGAGAATTTTACATTCACATCCACGCGGAAAAAAAGAGATAGCAAGATGAAAGGAAAAACCTGCCAAATGAGCTGAAAGCTTGTACGAAACAATTAAATTCATTCACAACTGGCTTTTACATGATGATCTTTACAAAGAAGAAAAAAAAAATCATTCTTCCACACACACTGCGATGAAACGTCACTAACCCCACCTCTAACACAACTCATACAAATAAAAGGTTCAACGACACACACGTACACAAAAACAGTGAAAGTAAAAGGGGGACCATTGAAATTCATCTCACAGCTTGAATTTGCTTAACTGTGGGTGTGCACGCGGTGATAAACGGAGTGATGATCCGGCAACACGTCTTTATCCATGCTTTGCTTTAATTAACGGCGGCTTGTTTGTTGAAAAGATGATTAATATGCCAATGAAAATTGCATAATTGAATACCACAACACTTGCACAATCAGGGAGGAACATGCCATTTTTTATTAACTTTTCTGTATCATTATTATTGCAATTATTTGGTGTTTTAATTCACTTGACAAGTAGCCCCCTCCCCTCCCCTCCCAGCCCACCCACCCACACCCAAATAGCCCAGAAATGGTAGAACTGGTGTGACCACCAGCGATGGGACACTTTTGCAGGCAGGCAGTGTTGTCCTGATTTTGATACGTAACAGCATCATGACTGTACCTGAGTGTGGGACCGAGGGGAGGGGCCGCTGGCTGAAGTACAGCTCAAAAGGAACTGAAAGCCCTCCAATGTCCGATTCGTTCTGTGATGACACCAGACTGAATGAAAATAAAACTGCACCCATGCATAGGAAAGTAAGCGTCATCCTGAGTCGTGGGCAACAACATTTACCAAAAAGCTAATTCATGCATAAAAATAACTGCAAACCAACTCACTCACTAATAGTTTTATTTAAAAAGGCCACAAGAAATGAAAGAATTTCACATGCAAGCAAGTTTCAGTTGAGCAATCCAGAGTTTAGTCGGTATCACATCCTCTAGCGCAGCTTGCACAAGTGTCTCCATGTTAATACTAAATACACACATCAAATATTCAACCAATTACAATGATACCTCTTAGAGAAACGTGTGCAGCGACGGCTCCTGGGAGGGTGAGCACTGCAGAACAAACATGTTCCAGGGAGCTAAAGAAAGATGCAAGGGGCGTCCTGTCTCTGGGGGCAGAAACGCCACCACCAGCTCTACTTTAAAACTGTCATATTTAGCAACAGCTCCGCTTTTACTTTGTCTTTCTATTTAAAAAACAAAACAAAACTATTCTGTTGAAGTCTTTTGAATTTGTGATGTGAAAAAGTAATTATAGTGTTAAGATGCCATTGTAACTGGACAGAAATTCGCTTGATATGTGGACAAAATGGTTGGAATCTTATTAAGGCACTCTCAGTGTGCTACATCCCACATATACACACAGAGCTAGAAATGAATATGGTGACATCTTCCTCAGATGATAAGAACAGTGATTGCATTTGGCCCTATTTTAGATTATATAACTAACAACCATGAAGTTCTCTCATAAAGCCTCTTAGTATAGCAAATCAGTGACTAAATTTGCATCAAGGCGATGCAGCACAGGAGTACAGTGATTCGTCTAATCTCTTGTTGCATATTTCCTCATTCATCAGCGTGCCCAGTGGGGGGAGGGTGATTTCTCTGCACACAGGTGATGCATGCAGTGTAAAACCTTCATCAAGAATCTCTTAAGAAACAAATGCATTTGGAAAAAGGTGGACAATGTTTACCCTGAGCACTTTTATTGCAATTAAATTTTACATCACCCAGTGTCGAGAACTCACACGGAAGCTGATGATGGACTTTTGTCATCTGTATCAGCAATCACAATGTCATTCACGTTTTGTGAGACATATCAGAAGATTTTGAATAAACCCCTGGAGGAGTGAGATTAAAAACCTTCCTTTTCTGCAGAGGAATTGCCATGATGCACGTCCAAATTTCTTGATTACAAGACGAAGCATGAGGGGGAAAAAAAAAAGAAGCCTCAAATGAAAGCCTGTGCTGAAAGTTTTCAGTTCGCTGATATAACAGTCAAGTGTGTCTATAAGTCTACTTAAAACGCTTAGGTATCAGCCGAGACAGCTGCAACACCCTCGTCTTATGATTCTGTCGAGACAGTACACTATCAAGCCTTTCATACCATTCCCAAGCTACATTTCCGGTGACAAAAGCTTTCCGAAAGCCTCCTGAAGGATTCATCTATATCCTAATATTTCCAATCCAATTTAACTGGAGCAGCCAGAGTGGTCTGAGCACAAGTTTACCAATCTTTGCTTTCCAAGACTCTGTGTGCTGAAGGCTTGAGGGGTTCAATCAATGGTGCTTTGATCTCGGGTGGAACCATAATTATTTAACATTGTTACAAGGATTTCTCTAATCCATCCTACCATTAAATCCCTTTTACACCCTCATCTTCTGCAGCCTAATCTGCATCTGGGCGCTCCGTTTGTCTCTCTCCCTCATTTTGGTTCACCCCTCCCTCCTTGACGACACCCTGACTTAATAACGGACTTGGGTGTCAAGTAAGAAAATCTCTTGTTTACTGAGAGCAACCTGACAGCTGAACTGTTCTTATGTGAACTTATGCGGACTCTGCAAAATAGCTGAAGTTAAGTTGTATTTGTGCTTACTCTCTTTAACCACTTGTATTGATTTACAGTCATGTTGTGACCAAATAGGGAAAGTGTTCTGCAACTAAAATGCTTAAATCTGGACACTTCCATGTTTCGCAGTTTCTTAGATAGTTTCTTAAGACAAACACAAAAGGTTGAATCTCATTGGTTTATTCTGTAGATCACTTTGACTCCCAACATAAAGGGTTCACTGTCCTTTTGCAAATATTTGCAAGTCTGTGTTTCAGCATGATATAAATAGCAGCACGGGCAATCACAAACATTTGTTGAGGCACCTGCCACAATAACGTGGCCATCTGGTCCTCCAATCCTCCTAGCATGACATATGTGCATTAAACCTGAATTGGTTATTGTTCTCCCTTTTTTATTTATTTTTTGGAGACTTGAAGAAAATGGATAAGACTCAGACCCTTCTGGGTTGGCTGGAATCAAATATGAGACGCAAGACTTTTTACATCTGAGTGAATCTGTGTTTCCAGCATGTGCATGCTTGAAAATGTAAAGAGGGGGTATAAAAATGGATTTTGTCTCTTCCCTCCATCTGTGTCCGACTGTCAGGTAAATTCAGATGGCCACTCCTTCAGATGACCCCTACCTTGGCCTGGCTGGTTCCCAGCTGGCATCAGGAACTGGGCAAGCTGGGCCGTGCCATGCCAGACAGCCTAAAGAAGAGATCTGTGTACAAGGTGATCATATTTCTTCTGCTGCCACTCTGTCATTTATTTCCTCCATCTGTGCCTCTTTCTGTAGTGTGTCCCTCATTTTAAGGGTGGTTGGGGCAACATCTTACATCTACTGTGTGTATGATTAGAAGACACCATAACTTGGCATTTGAGAAAAGGACACACTGTTTAAAATGTTAGCAAATTCTATCAGTTGAAGTCAATTCAAAACACCTCTCTAATATCCTCTGCACGACAGATGCATCCCAGCAACTCTAATATGGACTTCCACAAATAACAGGGGCAATAATAATAAAATGAAATACAATAAACATGTGGGTCAGGATCAAAGCTATAGCATTTGAAAGATGCCGATGCACTCTGTCAGCTAAAGGCCAGACATCGAGCCTGAGAATATTCAGCATTCAAGGCGCTGGTGTCTTTTCCTGCAGCAAACGTGCCTGCTACATGCACATGCCTTTCAAACTTCGTGCTCCCGGTTCGTAACGTCAGCTTTTTGATCACCGTAACCATCAACAGGGTTATTTTTTCAGACTTTGAAGGACTGTTCCAGAGCCACAGATAACATTCTACACTTGTTTTCACAAGCTGTGGTGCTCAGTGTGATATGAATATAAATGTCACGGGCAACCCAACTGCTAAAACATTTCCATTCTGTGGTTATGCAAACCACTGTAACTATAATCTCAATGTTTCTGAACTCCTTCCATGTGTACATCTGTGACTTGGCATCAGTGTCAGGAAGCACCAGTCATGGGCTCTTGTTGTTTCTTTGTTTTTTTTCTTACTGTCTACTTTGCTGTGTGAACACCAAAACTAAACTATGTATTGGTTTGTTTTAAACTACCAGACAGCTTAGGTTAGGGCACCAAAACTAGAGTTAGTTTAGTTGAAAACTCAGCTATGCTAATAATGGGAAGAGAATAAAATTCTATGTAATTTTAATCAACTACATGCAGCAATAACATCTTGCTTTTTTTTCTTGCAATTGTGATTAAAACTTGTGCTTGTCAGGATTAAAAGCCAAAGAGGCCCATACTTGGAGGTCATCTAGGCCAGTGGCTCTCAACCTTTTTGGGGTCCTGGACACCCTGCTTTTTCTTCTTCCTTGTGTTACTGTGCTTATCGACTTCTTCTTTTTTCTAACATTATTGCAATTTCAAGCGCTAACTTGAACTTTTCAAGTTAATGAGTTTTTCCCCAAGAGCTTCCTGCAAATATTTCACAATAAAAGCATTTTTAAGAAATGAATGGTGTATGTCCACTGAAACGATA
>JBAMYA010000008.1:3756474-3820380 GCA_037176975.1 Arrhamphus sclerolepis
AAATCTGGGCATCCCTGCTCAGGCTGCTGCCCCCGCGACCCGGTAACGGATAAGCGGAGGAAGATGGATGGATGGATGGATGGATGCTTTTCACTTAATCTTTCAGCTGTAAAGCACCAAATATCCACATACGTCATCTCGTCCTACTGCAGATGTTATGTAACATTTAGCAGCATTTTGATGTCCATTTACATTTACAAAACCGCTTTTTTTGAAAAAACTTTTGTTTGGGTAGTTAAGAAGTAAAATCCAATAAAAATACACTGATCACATGTAAATGTACAATGTAGAAGTTGTATGACTGATTGATTTGAATCTTTTTTTAGGTACGACAGCTGCTAAAAAGTGATTTGTCTTTTCACAACTCGGCAATTTAAACTGCACTAGGTTTTAAAATGATGTTAAATGAAGGGAATGGTCGATGGGATGTGATTGTTATGTACTGAACATACGTCCAAATCCTCAGGCTTCCTTTGTCAGCCTCTGAATGTCGTTAGTTGACTGCATCCCTACGATCTATTGTAGCAGTGGAGTAGTTAAGAGAAGACAATGACGGAAAAGTAATCAATGAAACAAGAAAAGTTGGAAGAATTGACAGACCAACAGCGATGTGCAAATGCTCAAGCGTATATTCTTTTGAGACCTGAATCACATGTGTGAGATTCCTTCAGAGACAAATCCAAACCACGATTTTCCGTTACAAAAGATGAACCTCCAACCTGTCCTGTGGGAAAGTCCTGAAGAGAGAGAGAGAGGTGGGAGGAGAGCTGAAAACAGGAGGAAGAGGGGGAAGTGGAAGATAGTCAGGGAGAGGGAGCTATTGTTTGGCAGGGCTGGAATACTGTTTAAAGTCTAGATTAATGACTGCGAGGCTTCTGCGCCTGGGAAGATAGGTAGGAGGTGGCGAGAAGGCGATGGGGAGCTGCAAGACGGTGTTTACATTTCCAAGCGTTGCCAGCTGAAGCTTGAGGGACCTCTGAGGCCCAGCAGCGAGCAGGATGCACGACGGGCACCGTGCTATTTCCAGTGGACAAGATAAAGGATCCCCATGTCACTGTGCTCAGACGTGGGAGGCGCTGAGTGCTGGGTAGAGGTAATTGCCTGCTATTATTGTCCCCCCAGGCTTATTGATGGCATTTTAACCCTGTGGAGAATAGTGCCTCCTGCTTCAAACCTCTCCCCTATCATCCTCCAGCATCCAACTTTCAAGTTTATAGCAGCTTTGGAAAAAAAATAATAATAACGAGCGACATAATCTGCATCAGCACTCGTGCAAAGCAGACAGAGGGAACTTCAAGGGTTCCTTCACTTTGTCGGGTTACAGGAGGACAGAGAGTAAGATTTACGAGACGATAATTGACATGAAAATTACTTTTACAGTGCAGGTGAGACAAGTGTGAGACATTCAGTTGTCAGTTTTACTGTTACCAGCATTAAACCAGCATCCCAGCGTAGGAATAAGGTGGAGGAGCTGAGCTTGCTTCGTTACCACAGAACCTGGACCCCTTTTCATCACCAAAATGTCCTACAGGAAAAGTTCAGGGAAACTGGGTCAGTGACCCAAAGCCTGGAAGTGAATCCACCACAGAAGAAGAGAATCATCTACTGGAGAGGCCCAGTCACAGCCGAGACCTTCGCCCCATGGAAAGACCTCAAGACCTTCATGCTAAACACCCTTACAAATGTGTCTGAGCTGAAGCAGTTCTGGAAAGAACTGGTCCAGACCTGAAAGGTAAACACTTGCATGACATCACTGCTGCCAAAGGAGGTTCAGCCATTAAGTCCAAGGGTCAACTGGCATGTTTCCTCCCAGACTGAGGAAGTTCAGCGGGAGTGTTCGATAAATCCATCTGAGCATCCATTAACTTCTTCTCATTCTGGTTACGGCGGCAGCAGCCTCAACCTCCCTCTGGCCACGAACCTTCTCCACCTCTGACAGGAGGTGGCAAAGGTCTTCCCAGCTGAGGAAGATGATCTCCAGTGTGTCCTGGATCTCAGCACCAGTTGATGTTTTGCTTTTGTAATTTAAACTGTAATTTCTGTCTAAACACATGAAAGATGGAACACACAAACATCAATATTCCGGCATCGCTGGAATCTTGAAACCTCAGGTTTTTATTGGTGACGTGAAAATGAAAAAGAGATTGTAAATACGTGTAAATCACTCACAGATTGTCAATATCAAGATCCCTGATGGTGTGAAAGTAACTTCTGGGGGTCCTATGACATTTGGGGCCTTCGTGCAGCAGGTCAGCAAACCAAAAACCACCTGAATTTAACCATGCAGCCCTCTTACATATGCCCCCACCGCCACCCCCACCCCCACCCCACTGAGCAGCAGCATCAGGGATGTAAAAACCTCAATAAATCCGTGACAACAGAGCTGTCAAATACCCAGCAGGTGTCATGGAGGAGGACTGCTGAGTCAGCAGAAGCTGTCGCCGAGACAACAAAGCAGAAAAGATGGGGTATGTAAATGGATTTCCCTCTTTTTCTATAAACACTGCTGTCAAAATGATGTAGCTTCACACCAAAGCTTCTTGCACTTTAAATTATTTGACTTCCACAAGTCCAAGCAAACAATTTTTACCGTCGCTCTCCAGCGACTTTAAAAATTCATTCAACATTTGTGCTCAGAGACAAAACCCGAAGCCTCCTCCCCCGCAGCAAAAGAGGAAACTGGCTGCATACACCTGAGACGCAGGCGTCCCCGTTGTTGAACAAGGCGCTCTCAAGTCAAGGGTTTTAACAATTAGATGTTTACACAACACGTTCCACAGACAACAAGCAAGTTAGCTTCGGGGTTCCTCCTCAGACACTCACAGGAATTTAAAAAATGTCCTTCTTTGTTCCGGCCGCCAGCACACAAATCTCCCGCTCTATACAGCCCGAAATAATGACAGAGACAAAAGAGCCACATAACTGAGGCAATGAGGCGACCGTTAAAATAAATGGTGAATGTCCTCATTCAGTCGCTCATCGTTCGTTGTCAGACGACACAATAAGCCGGGTTGAACACGGTGTCAGCAATTGTTTGGTTTGAGAATCAAATCTGGGATATAAATCAGAACTCACTTTTACCAGGAGGCCGATATACCTTTTTGTTTCCTGTTCTGAAATTTAAAAAAAGAAGAAGAAGAGGCTATAAATGAACTGTTTTTTAGCTCCCTTGGGGCAGAGCGATTGTCAGAGCAGTGAAGAAACTCGCAGCATCACATTATGCTGATTCATGTCAGCGATAAGCTCCATTCTGACTCAAAACAAAGGGAGAGAAGCTTTTAGTCTCCAGCTCGGACAGACTCGTAATAAAAGCGAGTCGGGGCACGATCCCTCTGCAGCCAAAGGGCAAAGATCCCTCAAACAAGACCAGAGAGGACAGAACGGAGCCGTGTCCTTTCAAACATGCAAGTGAAGGTCAGTGGATTACAGGCTGTAATCTGACAGAATATTAGAGGTGTGCGAGCAAAGACGTGAAAAAGGAGGAGTTCTGACCCAGACTTCTGCTCGGAAACAGTCACGCTGTCATTTTCAGAGGCTTAAAAGCCCAGAAAACACCTGAAATACGAGTACAAGTGTAAGTGTTGCAGTTGTGATGCATTCTTTTGTCACATTCTGACAGTTAAAGACACAGACGTCCAACTCAGGGACCACCTTCGTCTCCTGTGGCCCCGTGAGAGCGTGAAGGGCGTACGGTTGTCTCAGAATTAAAGCCGACGGCGCTTCATCGCACAGCAAAGTCCAGTTTAGCATTTTAGCATTAAGTTAAAAGGTTACGATGTTTGCAAAATCCGTAATTCTACAACAAAAGGTTGAGTTAAAAGTTATACAAAGTTAGCAATTTTATGTAAAAATAAATAAATGAATAAAATCTGCTTTTTAAAATTTGTTTTTCGACAAAGATTTGTTTTTTGTTTTTTAATAATCACGAAAATTTGTGATTTTAGAGCAAATATTCTCACAAAAAAACACAAAGCTCAGAATTTTTTATGGCATTAAATACCAGTTTTAGGTCAAAAAGCTTTTTTTTTACACTGAAAAAAAAATGCAATCTTGCAAAATTCTTAGTTTTACCTCAAACTTTTGATTACTAAAAAGAAAAAAATTTGTTAAAAAAAAACAAAAATTGTCCATGACCCTGACTATATTTGTAACTTAAATAAATAATAGTTAGTGCAGAATCTAACTGTGTGTTAAGAAGTCGTTTAAACCGTCTGATAGTCACAACTGGCCCCTGAGGACCACCATGATGCTGATGTGGCTCCTGGTGGACATGAGTTTGACGCCCCTGATTTAAGCGTGTGTTTACAGCCACTAACGACACGTTCTTAATCTCCTTTTACACCAGCAGCATGAAATAAAGCTGAGGTCCACCTCCAAGGAGACGACGCGACATTGTATCAACGGCGTACTATCGGGCCTGGAGGCTCATTCCTAACAAAGTAAAACACATCCCACATTTCATCTTTTGTCTGCATGTCCCGTCAAAGATGACGTCCCCCGCCCTCCCCCCAGAGCCCTGAGTCAGTCCACTTCCCATTGAAAATGAACTGAACGTGTAAAAAGCACGCCATGCCCACCAAAGAAGTGGATCTTTTCATTGCCAAGTCTGCAGAGAAGAGTCTCAGTGCTCAGGACAAAGTTCACATTCCCAACTTTTTTCTATTATTTTTAGAGGTCGTCTCACTTCTTCCCCTCAGTGACCGAAGAAGGGATCTCTGCCATTTTGCTCGCAGACTTGCACTGCCCAGTTACGAGGGCACTCAGCCCGATCTCCAGTGTCAAGAGTGTCACTTTATCTTTTTGAAATCATGGCTGTGCAGAGGTCGGAGACGTGGCGGTGATATAAGCTGGGATAACTAAACATTCAGATTTTCTCACCAATCATGAAAAGCAACACAAGAACGCTTTTCACCTCCAGTCTCAACTATGAGCTAAAAAGACACACAAGAACCTTCCATGCCAATCCTGAAATATTTAGATTTCTTATCAGTAAAAGAACAAAAGCGTTGTACACTGCAGAAGAAAAGAAATGCCCAGCATCCTGTGGGGTCGACACTCAGAACTGGTTTTGTCTGCTACTGAAGGAAGCAGCGCAGAAAGGTAGCGGGTGGTGCTGGTGGGGGGTTGTCTTCCAAGATTTTACCCCCAAGGCAAACATCCATTCCTACCTGTCATCACAAGCTTTATCTCAGGGCCCAGCATCCCACTGGGGCCCCTTTTTAGTAAGAGGTTAACAGTGCTGGGTAATAAGAGCAGACTCGGAGATAATCACGGTGTCTCATAAAATTCTCTTTGACAGATTGGGCCGTGATTATACGGCTTGGCTTTAAATCTGAAAGAAATTCACACAAAGACTTCAGCTGTCATGGAATTTGAGATTTATGCCAATTAAATACGCACATCTGATGACCTACAGCACTGCGCTCTAAGCAGAGAAACAACTGCCAAACTTCACCTCATAGATTATTAATCACATGAATATATGTTAGATGACTTAAAATAACAGGTGGTTGGACTTTAGATCATTTACTTTCAGCACAGATAGAGAGTTAGAGCATCCATCCTCCTCGGTTTATTATGAATTTCATCTCCAAACACATTTACGGACATTATCTAAAACAGAGTAGTTTCTCAATGCTCTTTTCAGAGCTGAAAAACATTTTCAAAACTACTAAAGAAGCGGGCTTCTGAATGGCAGTGCAGTGGCTGATATCTTGGCCCACTCTGTGCAGCCTAATCACAGACTGGTGATGTTAAAGCCTGAAAATGCAGGAAATGTGACTTAGAAACGGAGTAACGGTGCCTTCTGGATCCAGCTTCCCCAGCAAACAGCTGTATTTAATGATCATAAAAATGCAAAGAACTAGTTCAAGATGATTAAGATCTGGCTTAAAGCCTGCGTGGCATATATGGGGGGGGGGCTGTAATTGTTGTGTGCTGCTTAATTGCACTTCAGAAATAGCTGCTGATGAACCAAGAAACAAGAAAAAGAACCAGTTTTCTTCCATTACATACACTTAACAAATATGTGCATTTTCAGCGTAATTTGAAGCATTTTTAAACAAAATTCAATTAGAAATGTAAACAACTCGGGCCTTCACACATTAAACATTCCGAGCATCAGCGCTTTCATTTAGGCTCTAAATACGAAAGTCATGTTAAATGATGTTAGCGCCCTTTCGGAGCTTATTTCGGTTCAAGGCATGTCGGAGCCAGCATGGTGACAGTCGGAGGTGTCACGGCTGAGCCCGCTAGCTAACAGGTGCTTTTACTTTAGTTTATTTTCTTCTTCCATTTCTGACTACAACACTCACATGAAACCTGACAAAAGGTTAATTTTATTTTGAACAACTGCAGTTCCCCCCCCTGGTGGTGTTCCTCAACAAGAAGTGACAGAACGACTGGGAATTCATGATGTAATGACTTTCAGTTTCAAGCACAGGAGAATCAGCATTCACGTTCCAACATCTAAAAAAACACCCAGGAGTGCTCTCCTTTGCAGCTGTCTGAATTCCTTCAGTCTTTTCTTACGGAGGACAAAAGAATTCATTTTCAAGTAGCTTTCCCCGGAGATGCTCTCATTGCTCAGATTGTATTCGGGAGAGAAAACAAGGGGGTGAAACCCGGGGGTGGAGGTGAGGAAAATTAGCCCTGCGGATAACGTTTTCGGGATCATGTGTTAACACGGCCCGGCAGAGCCGGAGGGGACAAAAGCCAGCATGGCTTAGCTTAGCTTTCCTCTGTCAAAACACTTGTTGATCCAAGACCCTGCAGGCAAGAGACCAAGAGAAAAGTCGAGCCAGAAAGACAAACGACGGCTTTTGGGGGGGCAGGGGGGGCTGCATGCTGGTATTTACAGATAACAGGCTAACTGGCTGGAGCGGCGAGCTTGAAGTAAGCGCTCCCAATGAGGTGAGAGACAAAAGCCCAACAACCTTCAACAACGACACTGTTAAAGCCCCCACCGGATGGCCTGGAGGGTGCGGGGGGGTGGGGGTGAATGAGAAAGAGGAACAGCTAGCTTGTTTGTTTGCCCATTAGCAGAGCAAGCTGGGTGTTTGCCAAAGGTTGTACCACTTCAGCTCGGTCCTTCACAGCGATGTGTGTCTGCGGAGAGCTGGTCAGGAAGAAAGGGCTTAGTTCCAGTCCAGGGAGCACCGCGAGCTCTCATTTAGCCCCGGTAACACTGCTGAGGCGTGGGACAGGACCCAGCCAAGGGCCTCAAATCAAGGATCAGGGCCCTCTGAGAGGCTGGGAAGGTAAACCAGGAGAGCAGAGACGTGCACCTTGAAGCAAATATCTTTATTTAGCCTCTGCCTGTCCCGTTATTCTTCCCTCTCTTCATTCGCTGGCTGCATTGTCACAGCGAAGGCTACAAATGCTTGTGACGTGCTCAGAAACCCTGCAGATTTAAACATGTATGTGTCACATGACCACTTTCCTCCTTTCACTCAGTTTTGCATTAACTTCAGGTTGACTTTACACAAGCAAATGTAAAATGTTTATGTTTCTAGAAACCACATAAATGTCCTCAGCAAACCTTTCGGCAGCTAGCATGTGCGCCCTCGTCAACCAGAGGGCCACTACTTGTGTGTCCATGGCCACATCACGAGCTTGGAGGGACGGTGATGGAATTTCCATACTTTACTCCAGCCTGGGAATGCTGCTTTTTTTTCCCGCTCTCTCTCTGATCCAGTCACCAGATTAACACATGAACTCTTTACACCAAACTGCTGCAGCAATGAGGCCAATAAACCAGCAAACAACCTCAAAAGTCGGTGGAGCAGCAATAATACTAAACTGGGCTTTCAGTGAGAAGAGATATCACTTGTTCATCACCTGCACAGATACTACGTTAAAAATAAATAAATAAATCTTAAGAGTCTTTATAAAAGCATGACTCTGTAATGAGGTGGGTGGGACTTGACAGAGATTCACACAGACGCAGTGCTTTAACGTTCAGCTGTTGGCGAGCACGCCATTAGGGGCTGCAGTTGCCGTCAGTCACAAGGCCGGTCAGATGTAACTGGCTTTAAAAGCTGCTACAAACCCTGAACCAGTCTCAAGTTCCCATCACAAGCCGCGATCAGGCAGTAAAGCAGCAGAAACACAACTCATTCAAAATGAATGAGAGAAGACTGTTGAGGCCTGAAATGCACACGTGTGAGTCCTCTGTTAGCAGCGAAACACCTGCACTTTCAACACATCCGTGGCTGAGAGATAATGAGATTCCCGTGTCCTCAGTGACATTTTCTTGTCCCCTCCTTCCCCCATTTAGTTTTATTTGAGACACCCTGACTCGGTGCAAACATTAAGGTATTAGAGCGTCTTGATTAGTTAACGTAAAGCTTTTCAAAACCCTACACCGTGGAGGCGTCAGGCTTTGTGAGCTCAGAAAGATGACAGCTGCTATCCAGCTGTGTATTTAGTTATGGGGGGAGTCAAAATCTTTAATCTGAATCATGTTTCTGATGTAGCAGTTCAGGTCTGCGGGTTTTGAAAAAGCCACGTGTTCACACTTTTACTGAACACTTTCATTGTGATTTATCAAACTGTCATGAAGCGTGATCTCGTGACTCTATTTAGTTTTTGTTGCTGTTTTTCTTTCCTTTGTACATTAACACAAAATGATAAAATAATTACATTTGTTTCCCATCTGGACCAGCAATTACTAGCTGTCATTTAGTATTAACAAGAGGTTATACTTAGACAAGCAGCCTAAAGCGTTCGCGTCCGTTTGCTCATGCAACCTCCCGCATCGTTAGCGTTTCTTGCTACCGTTCTATCACTCAATCAGTCATTCAATCAATCAATTAATCAATCTTTATTTATAAAGCACTTTTCATACAAAAAAGAATCTTGCACAAAGTGCTACGAAGCCAACAATACATGTAATACCTGAGGTCTCCACTTGGGGGCAGAACGCTGAGCCAGTGTCAAAAATACAACTGTATACAAGAGACAGAAGAACACGACATCAGCATCACAGGAGATGTTAGGCCGGTGTGACACTACCACTACTTTTTACATTCTTATACAATTAATTCAAGTCACACTGCACAACGTTATATAATTAATTCACTGCATGTTTGAACATAGAGGCTACAACAGACATAAATCAGAGTGTAGATCGTAGAGGCAGCGACAGGCCGTCACACTCAGACGTTTCCGACGCTGCTGATATCTGTCGTTGGTCGCGAGACAGTTCTTCCATCTTTGCTTCTGTCTCGTTGCAAGATCAACCGTCACCGCTTTTGAGCTACGATGGATGATTTTCCCAGCGATTGCCCATCTTTTATCTGAGACGGACTAAAATCGTACAGTGTGAAACCACCATTAGACCGTAAAATCAATGACGTCGGAACGGGAGTTTGTTTGTCTCGTTTTACCGAAGTGTGACGACAAAACCAAGACAGTTTTTTTCGTACATCCTTTGCAACATTTGAGGACTTGTTGCCACGCAGCTAGCGGCTGATTATAACGGCTGCCACTGCAGAAGAGCTTTGTGACAGTTCACCTGCGGTCAACTGTTGCATTGAGCTACACTCGCGGCAGTGACGTTGACTCGGATACGGCATCTCTGCAGGATACACGTCAGCCATGATGCGTTCGTGTTGGTAAAGAGCACTTATATTCAAGTCCTAAATGTCAGAAGAACTGTGCAGGCCTAAAAGAAAACTCCCTCAAAACTTTACTTTAGATAAGTCAGAATGGTTGACTTGCAAAAAAACAAAAAAACAGATACATATATATATACAGATATATATTTCCCTATTTTATGATTTCTCACAAGACCAGGCTGTAACTAAAGGAGGAAAATGTTATCTGACAGGCATGATCGCACAGAGAGAAGTTGCTAGATTAAAAGTTCCATTTCATTTTCGAAGTGTAAACTTTTAAAATGTAAAACGACGTATAACTTGTATTACTCCGCTGAATTAATCCCAGGCGTCTGGATACCGCAAAGCTACTGTGCAATCTAAACCAGCCCGAGTGATTGCCACAAAAGTAAAAAGAAGACGAAGATAAGCAGAAAGTTTGTCTCTCAAGTAAAACAAACAGGAATCTGCTGCTCTGGCTGAAAAAGTACACAAGAGAGCAGAAAGCTTTGAGACGCACGAAGCAGTTAGCTTTAAAAGCATCTTGAAGGGAGCAGCACTTCCCCTCCCGCAGGTGCTTAATAATTCAGATGTGGAAAGGCCATGGATGGAAGGTCCTTACATGATCTCTTTTGCGTCCGAGGCCACGGGTCCTCAGAGAAGTCTCTTTTCTCCTGACATCAGGGCAGTCAGTGCTCAACACGCAGGGAGCTTCACACATCACAGGAGCTGCGAAAACCTCTCAGAGAGATGAAAAACACGTAGGAACAGCCTGCGCTGTGCTTGGAGAGGAGGTTTGTTTGAAGAAATAATCATTTAGAACCAAATGATCTCTCACTGAGAGCAGGAATGTTATAAAAATTTAATTGCACTTGGTTTTACTTATTTATTTATTTATTTATTTATTTTAGCTGTGACCTGACCTGAGCTGAAGGTGCAGCACGGATTGTCCTGGGCTGAAATTCACAGTGTGCTTGAAGTTGTTTTTTTCATGTCATGTTGATGCCGACTACTGAATAAAACAACTTCCGACTGAGGCACAACATGAAAGCAAAGGCCACAAAGAAACTATCGTCCAGGTCATCACTTTTCAGACCAATGAAGTGAAGAAAAAACTCGCACCGCCACCAACCTAGAAAAATATATGGGGCATTATTGGAAAAGAGAGAAAAATGCAAAGCCGTGAAAGTCTGTATTGAGGCTTTGCACATCCTATGCCCCTCTGTGATGTTTCTGCTAGCCGTCTTTCATTACTCTGGGTGATGTCTGAGCTTCTGCCTTGCAGTGGTCAGGCACTTTTGAAGACTTTTTTACAACTGTTGCAGAAACAACTTTTTAATTGGCAGTTCGACCTGAAACAACACGTCTTTTATCTTATCTGCAAAAAGCCAGAAGTCATCATCTTTAGGCAGTTCTTGCACTTTTTATAGCACTCGCTCAAGCTGATGCTGATGCACCTTCATCCTCTCTAGTTGTCCTGTTTGTTCTGAGACAGAATGGTGGTGGTGGGGGTGTCAAATCTTATGTGCAAGCAGCATTTTAATGCCTCTTTACGACCAAGGAAAGACAAGTAATGGGGGCCATAAGGGTTTCTGATTGCTGATTAAACTGTTAAAGATTATCTTGTTGCATTTTATTTAGATTAACTGGTGTTGGGCTGAATCATCTCCTGCCAATATGGCGACCAGAGCTCTGAAAAATTAGTTTTAAAAACAACTGCTCTTCAGAAAACCTATGGGGGATGTCACATATGGGGGATGTCACATAGAGTTTCTCTAGTTCTTCTTAAACAGTGTATTAATTTGGTCCATAATGCTGCTAATGGGCTTCATTACAATGCAGTTAAATTCAAAATAAAATATTACTTCAAAACCTCAAATGATAAAGCTCCAATATATCTGAAAAATCTCACAGTTCCAGACTGTCCTAGAAGAACACTCCACTACCTGAATGTAGGTTTACTTGCTGTTCCAAGAGTCTGTACATCTCGAAAGGGTGGTAGCAACTTTAGCTATCAGGGTCCTCTTTTAGGAATCAACTTCTGGCCTTGGCACAAGAGGCAGACTCCTCTTCATTTAAGGTTAAGCTTAAGATTTGGGTCCTACCATGATGGTTTTGGGTCCTACCATGAAGACGTGGGGTCCTACTATGATGTGGAGTCCTATCCTGATGGGTCTGGGTCCCACCATAGTGATGTTGAGTCCTACCATGATGGTTTTGGGTCCTACCATGAAGACGTGGGGTCCTACTATGATGTGCAGTCCTACCCTGATGGGTCTGGGTCCCACCATAGTGATGTTGGGTCTTACCATGATGATTTTGGATCCTACCATGATGATGTTGGGTCCTACTATGATGATGTTGGGTCCTACCATGATGGTTTTGGATCCTACCATGATGATGTTGGGTCCTACTATGATGATGTTGGGTCCTACCATGATGATGTGGGGTCCTACCATGATGATGTTGGGTCCTACCATGATGATGTTGGGTCCTACCATGATGGTTTTGGATCCTACCATGATGGTTTTGGATCCTACCATGATGATGTGGGGTCCTACTATGATGATGTTGGGTCCTACCATGATGATGTTGGGTCCTACCATGATGGGCAGCACTGCTCTGCAGTGGTTAGCACTAAGATCGGATGTGATATGTAAGAAACTGCTACACTATAAAACTTTCCAAGTTTAACCGCAGCTAGAAAAGATAAATTCTCTTCACATTCTGGAGCCAAAGTTCAAGTGTTTGTAATTACAAATGCTCAGAACCTCTTCATCTTGGTCACAGAGCCAGGAACACTGCAATGTTCACCCAGGTTAGTTTGCACTGAACACTTCCTCTGCTGATGGCAGGTGACTCTACCTGTGCAGAATTTCTTATCAGGCTAAGAAAAAAAAAAAGAAAGAAAAAAAGAAAAACGCTGAGTCTGACTTTCTGTCTTGTGTGACTTTGGACAATTCAGGCCCCTGCTGTCAGGTTTTCCTCAGACGTCCCTCCCTCTTGACTTTGCTGTGTCCCAGCCTGTCATCCTTCAAATCATGTTTCTTCTCCCCAACTCTTCTATTCAGTTTTTATCTTTTCCTCTTCATACCCCCCCCCTTTTTTTTTTCTTCTGGAGTCTTGGCTCAATCCTGCAGCACAGAAATGTCCCTGCAGTAATAGTGTTATTCCTTGAGGGGAGGATTTGGCTTTCCACTGATCACATGGGGGGAGGACATCAGCTGTGATTCAGCCGACGCAGATGAACTATCACTACAGCTCGAGCTAATCCAGTAAGAAGCTGGAGAAAATTCTGCTAATGTAAATATTCAGTAGTTGTATCCTATTAGGGCTTTAAGTGTCGACTTCACCACCGAAGCCAATGAAGGGAAGTCGATGTGTATATGAATATCCATGACGAGAACACAGAGGAACTCAAAGATAAGCTCCTTTAGAGGAGCTTTCTGTGTTTGGTTTCACTTATCTTTATTTATTTATTTTATTGATTTCTATTATTTAATTTCTATCTTGAGCTGAGGCTCTCTCTTCTCCCTTCCAGCCAGCCTCATCCAACTCAATATGAGCAACAGCAATCAGATGAACCATAGACATCCTTTTTCTGACGGTGACCAGAAAGCAATTTACCTGAGAGGTCACGTCAGTAATGGATTTCAGGCTCCGTGGTATATTTTCTCTAAAAAGTTTCACCTCAGAACGAAGGCAATTTGATATGACGTAAAACGGCTCCGCGGATTGAAAACGTTCTAAGTCGCGTCAAACAAGAATTATCCTCAAAATTGAACAATTGCTTTGTTGGGAATTTCAAGAAAGCTGATTTATACTTAATACGTCAAACCTATGCACGTCGGCTACGCCATTTCTGGTGTTTATACTTCTGTGCTATTGTCTGCATCATTCTGTAATACCACCACCACCCACTAGGTGGCAGTGTGGGTTCTTTTTCTACAGCACTGTAGTTCGTAATAGGAGAGACTGGGGTAAGTTGAGTCAGAGGGTAAGATGAGCCACCCCTTGTTGCTAGGAAACGGTAAAAAAAAACATTGATCATGTGACCAAATATTTAGGAGGAAGACATCATTTCATGGAGTCTGTGAAGGTAAAAACCATATGGTGGTTAGAATGTTTTATTTTTTGACACTATTTTTGATCCCTGAGGGGAAATTCATTCTCTGCATTTTACCCATCTGGGCTGTTGGACCCAGAGCAGTGGGCTGCCATGGTGTGGCACCCAGGGAACGGGTGGGGGTTTCAGCTGCCTTGCTCATCCATGGATGTGGATGTGGGGAAGCACTTGTTCAGGCACTCCCCCCGCCCACATCATTGGTACTGGCTGGGAATTGAGCTGGTGACCCTCTGGTTGCCAGCCCAGTTCTCTAGCCAGTATGCCACGGAACCCCCCAAAAAAGCATTTTTCACCCTTGAAAGTGAATTTAGTCTATTATAGTTTAGTTTGACAGTTTCATGAGAAATGTGTTTAGACCAATAGAATAGAATATTTTAAATTTGTTTTGTACATCAATTGTGGTATCTTTGAACTACAACATGAGGTTATGGACCTAGCATAAAAGTGCACCATTTTATATGTATAAGTTGCAGTAACCCATTCTGTGAGTGAACAACGCACTGAATTAATTTTGCGAGGCGCCAACATGGCACCTTGGATGTTGGAGGGCTACGCACCGATTTGAGTCACTACAGTCAGCCAATGCTCTGTGTTTTGATTTTATTTGAAGTCACAACAAGAAAGAAGTTAGGATTACCAACAACACCTGCCTTTTTTTCTGTAGTTTAATAAACTTTGAGGAATAACAATTTTCCAGGGCTGGATCGACATCCTCCTTTACCTGCTAGAATCCTACTCTGAACTATTTCTACATGGTGCGCTCGCAATGTCACATCTAAGCAGTTTGTTTAAAATAAACCCACATCCACAGAGGTTTGCAGTCCTCATACAGCTAGTTTAAGTCTCGGCCTGTGGCCCTCTGGTGTGTTTCTTTCCCCCGTCTTCATACTTTCTATCATAAAGATAGAAAGTATGATTGGTAGTGCCACCAAAGCTGCCTGTCAGCAGATATCAAACCAGTAGCTCTGAGAGCAGAGACAACTGTTCATTTTATTATGATTGTCAAACAGTCAAATTACACATTTTTCTGCAACATGACAAAAAGATTTTCAGGCTTCTTTAACGTTTTTTGTTGATTTAATTCACAGCAAGTTAACAGTTAAATCTCACTGATGGCACTAGACGAGCCACGTGTTAAACCACAGTGAACCAAACTTGTGTGGTAAACTGTTAAGCTTTGGGAGTAATCTCATGGTTGTACAAATACTGCATTTCGTCCAATTAAAAGTGTTTGTTATTGCTCCAGAACGGCCACACTCGAAAGCACTTGGAGAATCCTAAAGGTTTGAGAAGAAAAGCAGTTATGATGCAGCGTCTCTGGTAACCCACAGAGGGTGTTCAAACTGATAATTGCTCCTATTTTAAACATATTGACAGCAGAGGGAGGTAAAGAAAAGAAAAATAATGGCACAATAGTCATAAATTCGGGTAACTGATGTTCATGTAATCGTGATATTAATTTGAGGTTGTGTCATCCAGCCTGGCCTGCCTAATTACTGTTGTCTCACTTGTAAAATGAGGGGTTTGTTTTGGTTTTGCCTCAAACTATGGCGTCAATTCAGAACCTCATGTATTTAAAATCAAAACCAAATTCCAGAATCGGTAACCCAGAAATGAAAATCGATAACTAAGAGTTCAATCATCTTTCTCAGTTACGCTTTTCTTTCCTTCTATCAGTTCTAAAACCATCTCTGTTTTCAAATCATCTTTTTCAGTTACGCTCTTTCTTTTTGCAGGGTGCAATTCAGGAACGAGTGTCAAATCAGCGCCACGTCAATCAACAGCAGAGGAGGCGGGCCATAGCTGAGATCTAGAAGCTCATTGGCTGCTGAATGACTCAGCATTTTATAGTCAATGTCAGAGCACCAAACTTCTGCTGATACATGCAGCATTGACAACTTGGAGACTATAACGCTACATTTAGTGAATATTCAGACCCCTCTAGTGACTCTTATTTCATAAAACCGACTGTCTAGTGACTTTTTCTGCTGTTGTCGAAGTCTTTGGTGAAAACATGTATCGTTACTCTTCTCAAACAGCAGCAGGGCTGCCGTGAGTCCTTAACCATCATAAAGCACTGATCCTCAGCAGACAGCCCCTCCCAGCTGCAGTCAGAGGAGGAGAAATGATCTTCCTTTGAGATGCTCAGACGTGAAGGAGTCTGTGACATCACAGATCCAGATCAGGGTAGAATCACCTCCACGCAACTTAACATGACTGCAGCAGTTGTTGCGCCTCAGACGTGGGCAGACCGAAGATGTAGTCCTCTGAGAAGCTGGAACAGCCCTTAAAATCAGCTGCCATAAAGAGAGCGATAACGACATGTTTTTGAAAAAACAAACAAAAAAGTCCCTGATAGCTCTGCTTTAAAGTGATAATACTCTTCTTGTTAAAACCTCTTTCTACACATGCTGGCATTTGTGCTCCAGCTTCTGTGCTGATGCCGTTGCTCTTAAGGTGTCCTACATTTTGACTGCTGCAGGAACTGTGACTTGTGATGCCAGGAATTCAGGCCTTGGGGTGGGTGGGCAGGTGGTATATTAGGACATGGTGCTGCACGTCGCAGAGCCCTGCTGTCCGTAACTGCGGGCATTCTGCTGGTTTTCTGCAGAAGGTCATGGCCGGTAGCACGCCGTACTGAGTGATAATTCTGATTTAAATCTGTCGGGACAAACGCAGGGCACCTTCCTGTCCAGAAAGACACGTTGGACAGCCGGTGCATATGTCGAGCTGTCAGTGCTTTATGTCACTTTACTCCTCAGAAAGAGTTTTTTGCACACATTATGCAACTTAACTCACGTTTTTATAGCTGCTAAGAGGATTTAAAGATTTTGTAAAAACTTGAGAAGACCATTAGGTACTTAAAACCTGTCGGGCTCGGAACAAAGGTGATTTATTTAGCTTTTATTAGCAACAATGCTTTAGTACAAACTGCATTCCTTGTCATGTCATCCTTGCTCGAATCAATAATCAAATAATTATTTTAGTTGAAACAGCTTCAGTTAATTTTGGAAGCAAAATGATTCAAGACTTGTATGCATTGTATACTGTGTGCAATATATTTATATTTTTCCTTTTTTTTTTATTATTTGGTATTGACAACACAACCCTGGATAACTTTTACAATGAAAAGCAGCAACTTTATATCAAGATGTCACAATTTTACAAACGTTCCACAAAAGTACAAATTTTGCAACGAAAGTCACAATTTTGTGAAATTTCCTTTCTAAAAAAAATAAAAATTGTAAAAATTATAGAAAATGTACTATTTTAAGAATGAGGTCTGATAACTAAAATTCAGATGTGATACTGCAAAAAATATACGGAGGACTATTAGGGCCACTGAAGAAAAAGATTTGAATTCTACTTTTTTTTCTTCAGTGGCCCCAATACTCTTCCGTAAAACACATAATTTACAGGAAAAACTTGTGACTGTATGAGAGAAACGTGATTTTTTTGTAGAAAAGCCTCAATTTTACTTTAAAAGTTGCAAGTTTTGAGATTTGGCCCGAGATGAAATAGTATGAATGCCTCTGCCTAACAGATGAAACAGCCAAGCTTTTGATCCATAAGCTACTGGATCCGCCCACAAACATTTGACCTGGTCAGAGAACAAAATTTAACTGATGCAGGAAAAAAAAAATCAGTTTTTCTCAGGCATTTCTGTCAACTAGTGCTGTTGTTCGTGGTGCTTTCAGAACAGGCACTGAGGGAAAGGCAGACCAGCTGCAGAATGATGCTCTGCTTTGTTTTCCGGGGCAGGAAAATCTGATTAATCGTCTAAAAAATATATGATTTTGATTGGAAAGACAGTTGGAAGCAGTTCCTCGATCAGATTTCCCATATGGCTGCTGTCAAAACATTTCATCTTTAATTTGACTTTGCTACAAAGCAAAGTGTGTGCACCAGCCATCTGCGACTCCATTTTTTCTCTTTTTGCTCTTGTTTATCAAAAACACGTTCAGGAGCAGCATGTTTCTGTCTGCTTGGCCTCACTTAAATGCATGAATTAAATCCGCATATTAACACTTTATCAGCATAAAAATGTACAGTCTTAAATTCACACGCTGGCAACATTTAAAGCGCCCAAGTCTTTCACTCCACTGACTTAGAAGCTGAAACCAGCAGGCCACCACTTTTATAACGTCCTCAGCAAGTCAAAACGTATCTCTGCAGAAGATCCACATGAAGACGTAAAAGCTGCGAGGTGTCCAGAACCAAGAAGGTCCAACAGACAGAGAAGAAAACTGAAATTAAGTTGAGAAATTACATTTAAAAGACCCCAAAAAATGACAATTTTTCCACCTTTACTTGATCAACTTGATGAATGACTGCATGCTTTGCTTTTTTTCATGTTGTTATATAATGACCAGCTGTTCTCTTCCATGTGACCAGAGACTTTTAACCTCGGTCCTTCAGCTCCATGACAAAAGCATTTGATTTTAGTGCATATTCAGAGTTTGTGGTACTTTGATGAGCAGGGTTTTGCAGCCTGCTGCTCTCTTCTGGGATCATGGGATGCACCTGGTGTTGCGAGAAGTGCTGCGTAGACACGCTGACGTTTACGTTATTTCACCGTGCATTCCTATTGGTCGCTTAGCTGACAGATCGTAGAGGCAGCGACGGACCGTCACACTCCGAGACCATTCCTCCAAATTTCCGACGCTGCTGATATCTGTCACAGCCCGTCTTTTGAAAACCAGCCATTAGCCCCGCCTCCTGGATGAGGAGGTCCTATGGCTCGTTTTTCATCTGTCCAGATGTGGCTCTGATCTATCAGGCTAAAGAATCCTCTCTTTTTTTTCTATAAACATCTGTCCTCCAGCCTGAAATAATTATGCCATTGTGGAGTTTGGCTGACTGCAGAGCTGCGCTCGAGGTACCAAAGATTAAAATAAGATGGATGGAAATTAGCATAATCGCGCTACTTGCATATGATATCAGCACACATCCTTTACAATAAAAGCCCAGGAGGGTTTTTATCCGGTTAAAATCAGAGGGGGTTTGAAATTACCACAGCGTATGAAGTATGATGTAATAAATTTCCACCTGTAATTATGTTAGTAACTATGGCTCCTATGTGAACATCTGATTGACAGGTTTTTGCTACTTCCTGGCATTTATAAGTTTCCCATGAATGAATGGACCTAACGCTGACTCACATGTGGACACAAACATATAAATATAGAGCAAAACCAGTCATACCAGCTACTGAGATGGTAAGAAACGAAGGCCTGGCATACAGTACACAGTATGCAGTACCCGACCTCCTGTTTCTTTCTTCTTGCTGCTTCCTTTCAGTTCTGCCGCCTTCGATTTGGATTTTTTTATTTGTCAAGTTTGAGAGGCACATTTTCCTGGTTAGGTTTAGGCACTCCAAATGGTTGCTTAGAGGCAAAAAGCCAGAACTACCAATTTTTCAAACAATGTTGAAAATGACCACTAAAGGCCGCCTTTCTTTACGACAGCAGGAAGTTCCTGATGAAAACAGCTGTATGTGACACAGCCAGAGCAGAAAGCTCATTAGAAACCTCGGCTACGTGAATAAATGAGCTCTGATAATTTCTCACCAGCAGAAATCTAGCTGGGAAAACCCCATTTCAATATCCTGCAAAGCATTATTACCCAAAATGAGGTTTCTTTTTTCTGAATCTGCAGTGTTTGCACATGAGGTGAAATGTAAATGTCTTATTTTCAGTTACACCACAGATAAGAAAAAAAGAACATCTTAAAACGGCTTGATGAATAAAACAAGAAAAGCTATTTCACTGCTCTAATTTGCGCGTATCCTGTGGTTTTAAACGCCCGTCATCTCACATATACAGTTGTGTCGTGTTCGAAGGCCCATATGTCTTTTTTAGCCGTGACAAATGACCACATTATGCATAATTACGACTGGGAGAAATAAGAAAGAAGAACAGAGGCCTACATGCTTCTCCTCCAAGCTGCACTGTAATCTGCTGGTGCTTCTTTCTCTTATTTGTTCCCATCTGCCCACCGGTCCAGGTGTTGGGGAGGGCTTCTTCACTTTGAACTCCATAAGGGCCTTTTCTCCGACTGTGTTCAAACATGTTGGGATGTCCCACCTGTTTTCCTGCAATCTCCTTTTTTCCCCCCACAAAATCCCTCCTCCTCTTCCTCCTTTCTCTTGCCCTTCGCCGCCTCTGCCTGACTCATTCCTAACTGCACATCCTCACTTCAGAAATGATCCCCCTTCAAAGCCACAGGGGAAGGTAACACCAGGGTCGCAGGATGTGTTCTTGTGCTTTCACGGGATTGAAGGTATGTCTTGAGCTTTACTGTAATTATGCTGATAACACAGCAGGAGAGGAGCAGGAGTTCCTCATTATTCTGCCTGGGAACCGCAGCTCCACCGCTGAGAACCATGTTTAAGGTTTTTTAAGACGGATTACAACTTGTTGGGAATGTAGGTAGTGTTTTTCTGAAGTGTACAGCTGCAAATTTAATCCCATTTTACTTTTCAGTTTATAATTTCACTGATTAAAAAAAAGGAGACTCAGTGATCTGAAAGTGCAACCGGTGTTGATGTTGAATGGATTTCATCTCTTTATTCAAACGCAACATCATTCCACCCGATTACGCTCAGGTTTCCCACAAAAAAACGTAAAAAGTTCAGACATATTTAATGTACAGCGATGAGCTAAAACATGGCAAACCCCGACGAACCTACTGAAGCAGCATGTTTACCAGGATTGATCTGGACCACGGCAGATTTCAGCCACAGCAGACCCTGAGCTCCTCACAGCACCTCCTGTTTCTGACATGTTCAGCCCAGCTATGTGAGCTTGATGGTGAACCACAGGAACTCACCGTCCACTTCCTGTTTGTTGTAATCCAGACCTTCATGTGTGATGTCATTAGGAGATGGTCACCGCTAGGTCTGGGACGTAGTTGCAAGTTTGAACATACGTACGTACACAAACATCTGTGCTGTGAACGTTTTCTTGCTTCAGTACTATATAGGCACCACGTGTAATACCGGAGGTCTCCTCTTGGGGGGGCAGAATGCAGACCCAGAATCAAAAGCACATCCGTATAAAAGGAGCGGGACAGAAGACGTTTTTCGTTTGTTTATGTAGCCAGAAAAAAGCAACATCAGCATCACTGGAGATATGCTAGACTATAAAATCAACGTCGTCAGGACAGGAGGTTGTTTGTCTCGTTTTACCGATGAGGGGAACTGACGAGAAACACTGACGGTATTTTTCATACATCCTTTGCAGCGTTTGGCGATTTGGTTCAACACAACCAACAGCAAACACCGCTAGCGGTGGTATATAAGAGTCGTAACTGCAGTTCAGCTGTTGCTCTGACCTAGACTAGCGCCTCTAGTGTTTAAAAGGATATTGCATTATGTTTTTCAAGGACATGCATGTCAGATGTGGGTATGCATGTCAGCCATGATGTGTTTGCAACTGCGTTGTTACAAGCAAGTATGTTCCAGGAAGGAGGCCTGAGATATACTCGCCATTTACTTGCACTCAAGACCAGTGGTTCTCAACGTTTTTGAGGTCCTGGACCCCCTGCATATTCTTGATCAACTCTGAGGGACCCCTCCCACCCCACATACACGCATACACACACACACACACACATAAAAAACACAACATGACATATTCTTTTGTATAGTCTGATTTAGCTGTCTGTTACATTATTGCGATTTCAAGCGCTAACTTGAACTTTGCAAGTTAATGAGCTTTGCTCCCAACAGCTTCCTGCAAATATTTCACAATAAAAGCATTTTTAAGAAATGAATGGTGTATGTCCACTGAAACGATAAGGGGCTCATAATTTGAAAAGGATGCAGATTGTGTTAAGTTTGTATTAACAGTGTCATGCAGTAACTTCATCAATGCAAACAGGTGCAAGATTTCTTGAATGAATGAATTATACTTGTGAAAGAGAAAAAGAAGGTCGCGTTTCCTTCTGTAGTTTAGATAGATAAAGGTTTCGGTCACATTTGAGTAAAATAATAATCTATTTCTATAAATGTCAGAGAATCTTTTTAAAATATATATATTTTATTTCAACGGACCCACGGACCCCTTGCAATTACTCCACGGACCACTAGGGGTCACTAGTAGAAACACTGATCTAGGCAGCATCTTCTATCCAACTCAATAATCTTTATTTACTTTTAAATTTGATTTAATATTCACTCAATGTTCACTTCTTTGTCTTCGCTTAATGTTTTTTTAGGTTTTGGCAGATAAAACAAATGCTGTGGTGAAACAAAATGGTTCAGAAACCATCATGGCTTGAAAGCAATAGCAGCTTCTTCTTATATCTGTATCTTCTATCACTAATCAGGTGATATCAGGTGAACCCATCTACGTGTTGCATCGTCATTAATGATACATTCCACTGAAATGCATTACTGTGACTGTTGTTTTGGCAATGTACCATTTAAATATAAGGTGGATGCTCCTGCTGTACTCTGCAGGACACTAAGCTGACAAGCAGGAAAGCAGAATTAAAACTGCTCTTAAAACACAGCACTTTCACGTTTCATTAATTTGTTCTTGCACAACTACAATAGTTCTCACAACCTTTGTTGAATTTATCGGTATAGAATATATAGACTAGATCTAATTAGTAGTATTTGTGGATAGGACCAGTTTCTACAGTTATAATGTGTTTATATTGTCAATTAAAACCATCCATTTCTTTATATCAGTGATTTCACAAATGTTTAAAATCTAGACTGTTTTCAACAAAATGGCAGTGATTCTTAAAAAAACCCTCCAAACTCTGGATTTCCATGATTTTCACGAGAGGGTGTGGTTTACATGAGCAAGTATTTAGATAAGACTGAGAACAAGTTCATTAGGAGAGTTAGATGGAGAACACACACCATTCCCAATTAGCCCAGAGCCGAGCAAGTGTGAGAGAGACTGAGTCAGATTCCTATCGCTAGTCTTTGAAAATGAAAAGAATATTATGACGAACTATCTCCAGAATCAGCGCCTGATTGCGAAACATCCATGACGAGAAATGAACATGAGACGGGAGATCAGTGCACAGATTTGCTTGAGGACATACTTTCAGAGACGAGGGGAAAGAAAAGAACTTGCTGGGTGTTCCACATCAGAGCTCAGGCACTGAACAACAGAGAAGAACCAGCTATCAGATCAACAGCGAGTCATTCAGTGTGGTTCTCTGCTCTTCCACACTGGAAGACAATCAGAGGACAGGACGCGACTGTCGAAGGCACTTGACATGGGTTACAGGGACGAAAGAAGTTAAATTACAGGATGTAGATTGTAAAAGCTTCTGTTGTTACATAGCAAAAAGGAAATAGCATGGAGGTGCTTTAATAGACTCACCAAAGCAGGTGGGCATGTTCAGAGTCAGCCCACCTCATTAAAAGGCTTCACTCGCTTTTTATGTTGCACATCCCTATTCAGATGCACACGCTCAGTGATTAAGAATTATCTGTTGGTGATCACAATCACCGCTGCTTAAACTTAAGCCAAAGAATAACAAAGAACCTTTGAATGCTCAACTATCTCAACATTTATAAAGAGATTAAAGGGGAGACAGTCTCAAACTAAATAAATTTGCTTTTAATCGCTTTGAACAGGAAGTCATGTCATTTCAAATGTTCCTATCTGATTGTCTGATTCTCCCTTTTATTTAAATTATAACATGCCCATCTGACTTTCCCAGCACAATGGGAAAAATTAAAAAGGGAAATGACCTTTCATGGCAGCCACGACGACAGAGTGAGTGGCATTAGTATGCACCAAGATTAATTTCTGCCCACTCTGTGCTTCCCATTGAGAAAACACAGCTGGGCCATGAAAAGCCTGAGTGTAAGTCACTCGATAATTGACTGGCATATCATACAGATGTCAAAAACAAGGTGGGAAGGTGGCGACATGTTGATTATGAACTGATAATCTGACTCAACACTTACAGCAGAAATTAGGACACTGTGTCAAAGTCCTCTCATCAGACCGTTCGTACTTTGGTTTGGAAAAGCATGAAATGGGTGTCATGTCTCATCACTTCCTCTGCAGTTCGGAAACCTTGACTATATGCTTCTGTGAAACTCAAGTCTCCGCTCCCTCCCTCCCTGCTGCCTGTCCAGCGTGTGTTTCTGAGCCCCTAATTCTAATTATGATGGCTAAGTGGAAGAGGAAAGCATAATTACAGTCAGTCATACATCTAGTCATACTACATCCATCCTCTCCTTTTCAGAGGAGTATTTTTAAGCTCAGCATTTTCTCACCCAAAAGGGCTTTTTTTCCCCCCTGCATGCGGTGCCTTCTTTTTGTCACGGCCCCCATAGTTCTGAGCTGACCCCCTCAGCCCTGTCTCCTGACTGATCACAGTGATGGTTTATTACTGTCGTCCCCACACTCTTATCTTTAGCCAGCAATGCTCATTTCCTTACCCAGATTTAAATGCAAATGTGAAATTTAATGATAAATGCATTATCTGATAGGTGCGATAACACTGATTCACTGTCAGTATAAAATACACACCCCAGGGGGCTTTGAGCAAGCAAGCACAACTTGCCCAAATCCACTTTTTCTCCTGTTCTAGCTTTCCTTTTTTCCCCCTCATTTTTTTTTTTAAACTCATGTACCTGCAATAAATTCTTGAGGTCATTGTATGCATTAAAAGGAGTCATATTTTGTGTGTTCAGCAGTGTGTGTGTGTAGGCTTTGCTGAGTGTAATTACTGCGCAACTATCTGGCTCAATGTATTATCCATCACTTTGATGAAGTTACTGTTGTTACTGTGAGAGCAGCTGAATCTACATGGCATTATTGCGTATATTTGAAAGACATCATGGGCCAGTTGGACTTCTGGTTAGCATGTAGCTAACTTAGCTGTGTTTTTACCACAATACTACCTACATTTCCAGTTTAACCAGCAGTTACTGAAGCTGAATGTGACGGTAGTATCACAACGAGCAGCTTATTCACAGTTAAACTGTCTGGAGAACAGAAGCTGAAGCTTTTGGATTCGCAGGATTGTAAAGTTCGCTATGATTTTCAGATCTAGCCATTTCTTTATGGTACAGATTTTCTAATTATGGTAAATATTAGCAAAATCAGTGCGTAGGGTGACATTCATGTTTCCTTGTGTTGAAGAAACTTCTTATACTCTAGTTATAACTTACCTGTATGAGGTTGAAGCAAATGCAGGAAAAAAAGAAACAGAAGCTAGTCTTTGATGTTAAATGTTTTTGGGCACACAGCAAATGGGGAAAAGCTAAATTTCAGCTGCAGTTTAAACCACAGGCATTAATAAAAGTACAGCTGGGTTTAAGAGGCCATGTGACTTTTTTACTTCACATTGGGGTTTAAAACTGGGTTAAAGCATCTTAAATAGGAAATAAAGTATCAGCATGTGACAGCATGTTTTACTGCAGCAATGCTGGTTGTTTACTTCCCTTCAACAATAATGCAGTAGCTAACAATAATGAACAGCATGCGAACAATAACCGAATCAAATGGCGCAGAGTGTGTCTCTTTTAAAGTGACATGAGAGCTTGTCTTACTTGGACCATCCCATTCCTCTGGTCCCACAGCAGTATGCCGACTCTTCTCGCCTTGACCCCCGGACTCCGCTTCCCTTGCTTCTCGGTTGCCATCTTCCTCTCCTGCAAAGCAAAAATAACAGACATAAGTCCTACAAAGCACACAAGACGTAGTGATCCGCTGCACAGAGTTAATGCTCAGACAGCTAATTTAATGAGGCAGTGCATGGTGGACCATGATGCACTTCCAAAGAGTAGGTTTTTTATGGCCTTTGGATACTGATACTATCAAAAAAAAAAAAAAGTTTAGTTTTATAACTCTTTCCTGTAATGCTTGAGCTATTGTGTGCTGTCGCGTACATATAGCTTTGAAGACGTACATTTGCGGAGAAGTCACCGGGCCCAGCTGCGCACTTTTGTGTTGAACAAGTTCCCATGAGGATCGGAGGAAGCCCCATGGAACAGGAAGGAAAGCAATGTGTGGGAGAGAGGTGGCTATTTATTACTGTTTGATCTATTGTAGAGTGAGCTAGAATGTGTGTTATAGGATGTAGTGCTGATTTACAGTCTTTGGGCGCACACAGACAATGCTATGGGATATTTGGGTATCTCTCTCCAGGATGTAAGTGCTTAAAGACCTAGTTAAACACACTCCGCCTTGGTGCGTGTGCAGTAGCAACACTAGCAGGAGCCCGCACTGAGCACTCCTCATATACTTAACTATAAAATAAAATCTATTTTTGCATGTCTACAGTGAGCACAGTTTGCACTCAAAGTTTATAGGCACATAAATCAGTGCTTAGTATTTGCCCCAAGTGTGGTGCTCTAAATAAATCCAATGTGGCTGACACAGTGGTTGCGCTGTGTCTCCAAACTCAGCCAATAAGAGCAAACCTGCTTGAGGCATATGGTGGTGGATGATGGCTCACGGAGGAACACTTCTTTCACTTTTGTCACCACATCTTTTTCATCCCTTTGATGTTTTAAACCCAATAGTGAATGGTCAAGGACAGGCCAGGATTACCACAATGGATTATAACACTTCATGTACCATGCAAGAGGGAAAAAAAGGAAGGATATGTAGATTAACGTGTGAATATATTCGGATAGTGAAGACAATGCATTGTTGTGATCTGACTCGTGTGCAACATAATGAAATCATGCCTGTGATCAAATATGATCCTGTTTTTCTTTGGTTGTTTACCATATCGGTATCTGATTTTCACCCCCCGACAGCTGTCAAAAAAAAAAACATTTCCTGTGATGGCTGGCGCTGGACACACACTTCTTCCCTCCTGCACCAGCCATCCTCAGTTAGGTTAATCTCCAGATCAAGCACACACACCATGCTTGTTTAGCTTTTTTTCTAACATGGCTCACTTCAAAGACGGTTGCCAAAAAGATGTCAGCTTTCTGCCTCTTACTAAAATAGGAGATGGAAAAAAAGTGGCAGCGAAGGGAAGTCTTCAGAAATGTCCTACTTAGAATACATGAGGTCATTATGACCCAGTTCTGCTTATGCAAGTGTCTGCTTGGGCTGGCAACCCCCCCCCCCCACTCCTCCTCTCTCCCCATATATTATCAAGGAGCCCTCTCAACTAAATTCCCTCCCTATTTATTATTGGGCCTGGAGAACCTCTTTAGCATACTAGTCTCGTATTATGACGAGGATAACAAAGGCGTGTATCAACAGTTCCTTCCAATGAAGCGGAGTTTTTAAAAAAAAGCTGGCGAGATAACATTAAAGGCACTACCTTGATCTCAGGCGAACATGTTAAGCCCTGTAACGAAACGTATTGGAAGTGTTTAATTACAGCCCGGGAAATGAAGCTACAAGATGATTCCTTAATTAAGCAGTGATTAAGGATTTTCTGCCTTCTATCTAACATAGTTTGCAGTGCATTTTAAACACAATCGCCAGGCAAGCTCACAGGGAACAATGTCACAGGGCTCTGATGAAGTTTCCTGCACAAATGTCACCAGGAAAAAGTGCTGCTGCGGAAGACATGCTGCGGTGGCACTGCTCTGCTTACCACGCTCTTTGATAAAAAAAACAAAAAAACAAAAAAACAGAAAGCACAGGGACATACGGAAACCCATTTTTATCATTTCAAACAAAGTAGTTTTGATCTATCTGATATGGAGGCCGATTGAGGTGCTCCAGTTCGATCACTAAGGTCCACTCAGAGCACTTTAAGTAGCAGAAAATCTACCTTGTTTCATTTGAAATGAAATCCTCTGCAGTCTTATCAAAGAGGACAGATTGTCAACGATCATACTCTGCATTATCGGTTCGATCATAATTTACATCTGGCTTAAAGTTCTCCTCCCTGTGCAATCAAATGGATATATTTAAGGTTGAGTGAGAGAAGACTGAGGAGAACAAAGGAGACGGGGAGGGCTGGGGAGGCGAGGCAGCCTGCTGGGTCCTGGGTTGGCGGGCATGCAAGAAGAGCCAGTGAGCTGTTAAAATCAGCCCTATCGCTGCTCTATCAAAGGACAGCTCTCTAGCCAAATCACAGTCACACGCAGTGTGCCACACATTCAGGTCAATAAGCTTATAGGCGATTTACACAAACAATTCCTCGAGCAAGGTAGCAACAAAGTCATATTGGCTTTTTCTCTCCCTTTTAGCATTGTCTCTGCTAAGAAAGCCCTTGAAAATGTCAATCTCTCATGTGCGACTTTAAGAAGCTCAGAGCACTCTAATCCTGACCACTGACTCTAAAGACTGGTTGCAATTTCTGAAAATGGAGTATAAGTATTTTTAAGTAATCATATGGGCTTGTGCTGTCCTATTTGCTACAGAATTTTAAGCTCTATGACTTTAACCCACTGCAACTTTTCTAAACCCATCTCAGTCTTGTCGGTGTTGGAGCTTGGAAATGATTTTCAGCATATTAGGGGGGATGTTTGTCATCCCTCCAGCGGTGGAGGGGCTAGTCAGCTGATATTGAATATTTGTTTGTTGATGCAGATTGGGCTGCAACAGATGAAGTCTATTCCAGGACGCAACCTTTTTCACCAAAGTCAAGCATAGCTGTAAGACTTCTCTGCTATCTGAAAAACAGGTTTGAAATGCATGCAATTTGTGGCAGGCACAGCACTCCAAACGGAGAGAGGCTATAAGTGAAATGCCTCGCCACTGTCTCTTTAAATGCCAATAAATTCCCATCATTACAGAATCTGGCAGTTTTCCTCCCCGTCTGCAGCCTGGGTCTTTATCTCACTCTGCCTCAGTCTCTGAGCATGTAGATCTGGCCCAGTTAGATTGTCATACTTAACAAACATTAATGATTAATTTCCTCCACTGAGTCAAATGGGGCTAAAGGGATGACTCGATTCATCTTATCGCACCACAAATTAGCATTTCCCCATATTCTCCAGCATCAGCTGTGAATTAAAATTCCACATTTACCATTCTGGGCACTGGCAGCTGTGGTGAAACAGCCAAGGAGATCTTCCTCTTATGTTGCTAGAGATATTTGATTATTTCTGTCTCCCACAAAGACTAATTAATTCTGCGACTTTTCTCCTTGCCATTGTACGTCTCTGATTGAAGCAAGTCAAATTCCTCACTTAGAGGATATTTGGAGGGTCAAGGTGGGTTTCTCATTTGCTGTGGTTTTACATTCACTGTGATAAAATGTTCTGTCACATTGTGACTTTTGAAGAAAACAGTGCAGCAGAGGACAAATGTTTCCATTTAGTTGTCCTGTCATGACACAACACCTAAAGCAGCAGAATCAGGGCCACTGAGCCGAAGGAAAAAAAAAAAAAAATCTTGTAATATGACTTCCCAAAAAGGTTTTTCATTTTGAGCAAATGAGACATGTGAAATGACATGTAAATTTACTGTCAGAACTAAGAGAGAAAGTCATTTGTCATCTCTTGGAACGCTCAAAGGGAACAGCTTGTGGTAACACCCTGTTCTGAACTTCACAGATAGCCAACAATAAAAGCGGGGGTAAAACAACAAGGTGAAATTTCACAATTTCAGTAAAAAAAGAGATGCCACTAAAAGACGGAGCTTTCTCACAATTATGGAGCCAGGTGTGTCAGAGGAGAATAAATCTGTGCTGTGCAGTCGCTTCATTCAGCGGCTCCTTTACAAGAAGAGATCTATAAATGTGAAATTGTGGAAAAACTGTTTGAGAGTTTCTTGTTTAATCACCAGGGAAAGGCAAGGTTATTTCCTTAGTTGTGTGGTTTTCCTCTCACAGTGTTATTTAAAAGAAATCTGTGCTGTGATTATATATCTGGGTTTCTTAAGTGACAATAACCTCAGAAAGTTCAACATAACACCATCCTGTCCCTTTGTTCAGGCCTGCCTGGGTCTGGAAACGCATCATTGAGTGAGAGCTTCAGATTTTGGGGTGACTGTGACATCACAGATGGAGATCAGAGCAGAATTACCCAGCATCCCATTTGCTGCACGTTGGGAGTGATTAGCACAAAGCTGCAACACCAGTTTCAAAAGAGGCACATTCCATAGAGGAGAAGGTTGGAGTGGAGTGGCTAACCTCACATGTTAAATGAACAGAGATGCTTGAAAAAGGAATTGTTGTATTGTATCGCTGTTGTATTTTGACTAAAGAATGTCAGTGAAATGTCATTGAAGGCAGGTAAAGGTTCTCAAAAATGTCATGTATATTATTCTCCACCAAGTGCAGCTGTTCATCTCACAACCATTCATTCACCGTTCCTTCAGTGGAGAGCAAATGGTTAAGGCTTGTGCAACACTGGGTTAGCTTTTATGGAAGATAATGGTGCATTACCATGGAAGCAATTAAATGTTATAGCCCATCAAGGTAGGAACAAGTCGTTGTTGCTGCTTCAAGTGTAGGATAGTGTCCCTGGCAGAACAGCCTCGTAACATAACGATAGGAATCTAATAAAAATTGTGGGTGGTTATGTGTAAACACAACATGGGTTAAAAGTAACAAGGATATTTCAGAAGCATTCCTTTACCTGAGTTTAGATACATTCTTGTTATATTTGATTATGAATCTAATAAGAATTTCTTATATTTAGGTCTCCAAAACCAATCAACTAAAACACAAAGTGACATGATGCCAGAGACATGATGCAAAATCCAGTGATAGTCATGGCACCATTAACTAAACAGGTTACAGAGTCAACCATAGCCAATTTACAAGGATCCTCAGCCTCAGACCAAGATGGGACATCAAGGTGCTCCATCCACTTATCTAGGGAACCCCTTTTTCTGCAAGGGTAAGGCAAATGACTGAGCCTTTGGTGGCATTCAACTTCTTGACCTTTGCGCCTTTAAGCAGCTTTGCTACTTCACCGCACTCTGATCAAAGTTAATAAGCGCTTCATATGTTAATGAAAATTGGTACTCTTCTTTGTGTTCCTACAGCTTTTTAATACCTATTATAGACTGAAACTTTTAATGGAGGTTTTAGGTCCCCCTGACAAGCCCATTTCAGAGAGTGACTACACAGATACAAGGCTAAGCTAAGACCAGAGAGTCACTGCTCAGTGGAGGAACCTTACACGGGAGACCTTATTCTCCGGAAAGCAGCAGAAGATAAAGGCCATGGGATGAGTGGCTGCTTTAAAACCCACGTTCAAGTCCGCACAGGGCTAATTACAGCATGCCATCACATTTGAGAGGTTTAGTTAATCAAGGGGGCTCTCTTTTTCCTCCTATCGTCGAGGAATAACACAGTTAAACCATTTAATGCCGCCAGGATTGCGTCCTGTTTAATTCACAGCGGTTTCGCATAAGTGGGGTAAATTTAAGCCACTATGACATTAGTTTTAAACAGATCTAATTGAGGAAGGGATCATGGGGAAAATGGCTACACCTGAAGATTGCAAAGAATTTGCCACATGGAAAAAATAGTACATCACATGGGTCTTAGCAGGCAATGGGAGACCTAGCTACTGCAGGCTTAGAAACCAAAGTAAAGCAAAAAAAAATAAAATAAATCAGACTGGTAAGGCTTGTGTGTGACAAGGAACAGATTACCAGTGCCAAGGAAAAGTTGGGATGTCGTATGTTGACTTTATTCATAAACAATGGAGAAAGATATGAGTTCCTTGGATGGTTTTATCCCAAAAAAAAGAGAATATCAAAAGGCTCTGACAAGGTTCTTTGAAGATTTTTCATAAGTTGTACTTTTTTTTTCTTCCTATAACAACCATTACGTAGTGTGCCATCTATTCCATAGCTACTGGGTTATTAGAGGACCATCCGTTGTACTTTGAAGTTTGAGTAAGGGTGCATTACGAAGTAGACAAAGGGTGAAACAACCGAGGCGTTGCTGGTAATTGCAATTTCTGAACAATTGTGCCGTTCAACTTTTACCGGAGAACAAAAGGAAAACACTATTGATACGATTACTGGGGCATAGCCTACCTGGAACATGAAAGATTTATTTTTTCCTTGAATAATGTAATCCCACGAGGCACATCAGTTTAGAAGTGTGAAGAAATAATTCCAAACAAATTTCCCTTTGAAAGGAGAAAGGGGAGGTCGACATTCAAAGCATTGGGGCTTCATTAGAAAGTCAAATTTATGGCATCCGTGTGCCTGTGACAGTGGGGACACCTGGGGTAACGAAAGCCATGTGACTGGAGGGTAAGAAGAGGTGGGTGGAGGTGTGATGGGGCGGGGTGGGGGACAAGTTTGTCATCTTCAAACAGTAACCTGAAGCAGACCACAAATTACTTCCTGTGATGGCAAGGTGCGACTGAAATGAAACAAACACAAAAAGAGGCAAACTAATTGAATTGGAGTTCAAAGAGGACTCAAGCACATTTGGCGACACTGAGATGCTTCAGAGCTGGACCTCCAAGCAGTGGCAGGTGCTGCTGAGTGTTCACAGAGCGTCAGCGCTGGCTCGGAGGGCAGCGCTGACGCTCTTCAGTCCATCTACCACAGCACACATTTGCAGTACTGTCACAGAGGGAGAGCCAGTGCTGCCCACACCATCTTCCTCTCATATCAAACTACTGCTCTCGGTAGGACTGCTGAGATCAAATATCAAAAACAGACATTTCAAATGGATACAAGTTCTGCCAGGTTTGATTTGAACGCCATGAGGAATTTCAAGAGCAGAATTGGCAAGAATTGTACTTGTCTTTCATGGATGCCACCAATTTGGCAAAATATATTGTTCATTGGTAGATATTAGAAAGCCTGGAGTAGTGGAAAGCAACTCAGATTTGAATTTCTGACCAAGTATAAGATCCCAACCTTTGTTGCAGAAGTACTCCATGTCTTCACAAGCCATGTTCTCTGTCTCAAACTCGGCCGGGAAGTTCTCCTCCACAGAGAACTCATCTTTAGCCAGGAGCTCGTTCTCCTCTGAGACACACTCCTCCTCTTCTTCCTCCAGGCCATCCTCCAGAGGACCTGAGGGAACACACACACATTCATTCACAGGCACACACACAAACACATACATGGGAGATGTTCAGCAGTTTCATCACATCCTTCAGGCTTCAAAAGAAAAAAAATCTTCTGCAACTCTCTGTTTCTTTCCTTGTGATACTACAAATCCTGATGCGATTCAAAACACTGCTCTGTCTGTACGAGTGTTCAGATATTCAGTTCAGGCACAGATAAAGTCATGTCAATAAAAGTATTGTTTTGCCATAAAATTTCACAAAGTCCTTCCACTATTGCTCTACAAAAATCCCTTTGTGACTGCCTGCTTCCGAAAAACACATTGACATGCTGCCAAGGTGAGCACTGATGTTAATCCTGCTACCTGCAAAACAAAACCTCACATAGATGCAGAGGGAGGGGAAAAAAAGAAAAAAGATCCTTTCCAGACTTTTCACACAGGCGTCAGCAAGGAACGAGGAAAGAAAATACTGTTATTAATTTGTTAGCCTTATCACAGGGTACAATGTTGATTTTCCATTTACATTCCATGCCTCGGGGTAATACACCAGTGCAATCTTAAAGGAGACACTTTTCTGTGTGATTAATTTTTCCCCCCTCTGTGCAATATTATTTCTTTAAATCTAAATGATTTCAGAGTTTTGCTTGTAGCTGTACATCTCTTTTGGTATTTGCATATTACAATTTTTGCTTCAATCAAAGGTGTTGATGGAATTACTGTACTTCTACCTGAATTGTATTAGTTCAGAAAAACATCTCAGCCGACATTTGAATGTTATTAAGATAGTGTGCATCTTGCAGAACTCCCTCTCAGTCTCACCAAAATCTTTCTGCGCATGCATTACTGTAGCAACGAAGAGACAAAACATTTCAGGTTTACCGTTGTTTTACAAGGGAAATAAAGCACAAGACAAAAGAAAGAAACCTATGAAATCTTCGAGAAACAAACAGTGAAAGAAAATAGTGCTTTTATTACTAGATAGATGAAAATCATAACAACTTGTCCTGTCTCCGTCTATCATGTCTTAGGTTTTCCATATCAGGACGTATCATTTGTTGTGCTTCTGGTGAACCAGGTGTGTAAAGAAAACTAGGCATTTAAGTTTAAGTCATTTAAGTATAAATACAACCTTAGATGAACAACACTTGCCGTACTGTACCATTTTATAATTTATTTAGCCAAAACTAAACAAAAATGCAATATATTACAAGACAGAGTGGCCGTCATGTATCGCTAATCAAAAACACTCTTTTTAGCTGATCATCAGCAGGTGTGTGCAACTCCATAAAAGCAGAGGCTTTTGGTGATTTGCTGTGTGCATCAACACAATGCCAAAGAGAAAAGACATCAGCGATATTCTTAGCGGAGCAAACTAAGAGCTACCAGACTAGACAGACTAGTTAGTTTATGGTGAGATGATTAGAAAAATATTAAAAAACATGGCTTGTTTGGAAAGGATGACAGAATGTTTGTAAAGCTGCATTAAATCTTTGGACACACAAGGTGGAAGTGAGGAAGGCTATCATGACGTGATGTCTATAATGTCTAGGATGCACAAAGCCTCTTTTGTGGAAACCCAAATGCAGCACATCAGCACACACACCCTAAACTGATTTTTAGGAACAGTGACGTTCTGACTTTTGCAGGTGCAGGAATGTGGGAACCCTGCACCTTCAGTGCACCTCTGTACAGCAAACTGCTTTGAAAGCGACGGTGAGGCGACCGGTGTCACATCTAACGCTAAACAAACACGCAGCTCTGGAAATCTACAACAGAATGGAGGAAAACGAGAAGTATCGGGGTGTTGCGCTGACACTCAGTCAAAGTCCAGCTCTCAGTCTAACTGAAATGTTGCTCCAGGACCTTAATGGAGCTGCGCATGAATGAATGTCAGCAAACCTCAATGAAATGAGGCGATGTTGTTGAGGAGAGTGAGACAAAATTCATCTAAAATCATGCGAGAGACTCATGTTATAATGATGTCATGCAAAAAAAAAGTTATTACTGGTAAAGGTGATTCCACTTGTTATTGAATCGTAGGCTGTAGTTAGTTTTTTTACACACAGCTTCTGCAACTTGACTTATTAAAAATTAAATTAAAACGATGTTGCTCATCTTTAAAATGATCATATTTAAAATCCTCTGAGGACACGGGGAGGTTTATTTATCTTTCTTTTTCAGACAATGGTACGTTAGAACCTCTTATGCATCATTGAAGAGCTCAAATGGAGTACACTTACATCCTCTTCATACCTTCCAGTGTGTTTGTTCTATTGTAGCGACAGTAAACCCGCTCATTTTTAATAAAGCGACGATTTCATCTCAGAAAGTGGGGCTGGCGTGCCTCTCCTGTTTCTCTTTCTTCCTACATTGAGCCTCATAAAAGACCCCCCTGATGTCCACAAACTGCTTGCTCTTTTCATTAGTCTTATAAATTACTCCTTTGTAGAAGCCAACATCTGCAGGAGCCCCAGACATGAAAAGAATTAGCACACAGATCTCTAATAGTCACTGTGGAGGCCGAGTGCTGCTTTTAAATGAGGATACAGTTTTACGATCTTATCTGATGCCTTCTGCTGATTCGCAGAGGAGTGAAGTGAGGCGTGAAGTGACTCGATGAGTCTACCATTGCTTAAGATGATACTGAGAGATAAATATCGCAGTATCAAGGGGAGGTTGTATGACTGGCGTTAAAAGCTCCTGCCAAGGCAAATGAAGAGAGTGTGAAAGAAATACATTTCTATGCACACGGGGTGTACACATTCCATTACACAGCTGAATGAGAACAGTGTGTACAACTAAACGATTCTTCCTCTGCTGCTCGCAAATACAGCAGCACTGTTGTACCAAAGAAAACAGACCTACAGTGTTGTGTGATAATAAGGGTAAAGGGAGATTTAAGATAAACTTCATGGTCAATAAGACACCAAAGATAAGGTAGATAAGATGAGATAGAATTGTGGTTTAATAGACTCAGAATAAGGGCATATCACTTCCCCACTCTAACAGATAATAACTAAAAAGAGCATTTTCAAACTGATAGAGACACTGGAGGACTTACTGAATATGGAAAAATGAAATATTCCACCCAGTTAGAGACATTAAAAGGAAGCCTGATGGCTACTTCTGGAGGGCCACACAGATTACTAAAGTTTATTCGCAGTCTCACATGTTTAGTTTATTATACAGTATTCATTGCATGGAGAGACCTGAAATTATTTCAGAGACAGCAATGATAAGAATAATGACTTTCTAAACGACTAGCAGCACACTCCTAACTCATTTTCTGATAGTGGCGTTCCTGCTATATTTAGTTGTGTACTGTTTAAAATCCTGTCACATTCCCTGTATGACCCACGCTTGTTGGTGCATTTCTATAGGGTGTGCTGACGAACTGGGCCACAGGACTGTCTGCTGCTTCCCCTCTTATCAAAGCCCCCTCTGGAGTTCAGATGGCTGACGACACCACGGAGCGAGTGTGCGTGTTTCACTTCACGGACAATTCTTTCAGCTTCGCGCTCATTACAACACTCACATCTCTGATTTCAAATTTGGATCCCAACTCTGAGGTTTCACGAGATGCAATAGTTTCCTGTAAAAAGCCAATTTAAGTCATTTTCTCTAAAGAGCCTTAAAGAGATTAAACTGATTAGCCAACCGACATGTTAACACGTGACTGATCAAAACAATATCACTTAAAAAGTGTTTTAATGCCATCAGTTCCTCAGGTTTCATGATTTACACCTTTTAAGTCACAAGTGAAATATTTTTTTATTTTTGGAATTTGGTCACATACCCCCCCCCAGCAACATAAAGATGTCACCTTGTTTTCTGAGGACGTCAGATGGACATTTTCCCACCATTACAAAATACAACTGGTCACAAACCAGACAGTTCAGAAAAGTGTGTTGCAAAAACCAGTCCATAGAATAATTAGTAAACTCTGTCACACCATCTGTGACCTGAAGGGAGGCATATTATGCCCTTTTTCTGTGTTCTGATCTCTAAATAAACAGCATTTAATGTATTTCAGTCAAAAAGACCTAAGAATTGCAGTACCAAAGCCGTCTTTTAGCCATGTCTTTCTTCATGACAGCTGGTCGAGGAGCTAGGATCTCAACTCCGCTCCCTCTTTTAAACTTGGTCCTGCAACTTTGTGCTACCCACTTTCAAAGTATGATTTCAGCAAAGCTTGTGGAGATAAAGATGGATAATTCTACTCTGATGCCATGGTACCCTGGAAATATGAATGCTTCTAGGGCTTCAACTAATGATTATTTTGGTAGATGACCAATCTGACGATTATTTTTCCAACAAGTCAGTTAGTTGTTGTGAAATTAACTTGTTTGTTTCCTGTAAAATGGTGAAATCCTTGAGAAGGCTGTCTAGTCTTTTTCCCTTTGATTATTCTCTTTCTATTTTGCCTTCTTCTTCGTTAGTAGGCTGCATGCGGTTATTATGACAAACATTGGAAGCTGCAAAGTGGCCGGTTCTTCCTGCAGAAAACATCCACCATACAGCTGGAAAGACCTGAGACTGTCTGTGACATTTAACTGACCTTATATGATGTGTTGCCTCTCTATGATGGAGATTTTCCCTCCACCTTGAAGGTAGATTTGTGTTTTAGTCAACATAGCTGATGATGTTGTCTGAACATTGCAGCCCTCTTATTCTCTGAATGAGGTCACCACTAACAAAGTAACAGGGTTCTGTCATGTTGGGATTGGTGAGTTGGTCACTCCTACATAATTTTTATTTATTTTTTTTTTTTACCACAATATGTCCCCTTCAAGTACGACGGCCTTGTCAGTCAACCATTCTGGTGCTGTTTCTTGTACTTGGGAGTCATCTGCTCAGTTTTAAGAGGATCTCTGGAACCTGCACATTTCAGATCTTGTTCTCAAACAGGTCTGATGTCCAGGTATCCTGCGCCCTGGCAGCCCTGCCATCCACATCCTCCACTCTCAGCTCTGTCATCCACATTCATCAGACTCTTCCTCCATTGGCTGTGGAGAGAAAACTCAGCCCCGTTGAAACAGTCATGCAGCAGGAGCAGCCAATGCTAATAGAGACATTGGTAGCAGAATGCAAGCTTGATCACAGTGGCTCTTTTGTTCATGGCATGGCCTCTGTGTGATAGGGATCGGCCATGCGGAGTGGAGCTCCGGGGAGGGATATGTTAATGCCCCCACCGAGTCTATAAAATGGGGTGAGACCATATGATGGACAGAGGATTAATGAGTCACAGAGGAAGGGGAGCAGGGAAGAGAGAAGTACGGACAGAGGTGGAGGAATAAGCCTATCGTTCAAGAAAATTCTCTTTACTCGAGCTCATGCCTCGTAGGAGTATGAGAAATAAGAAAAATAAAACTAAACCTTTTTGCTCTAAAGCTCACATTAAAAAGAAAAAAGAAATAGAAGAGCTCTAAAGAAATGTGTTCATGTGCAAAAACTGCACGAGTGACTGCTAATTTCATGGCATGCTTTTTCAGCCGTCCGCAATGTGGGAAGCTTGTGGCCAGGCTGTGATAGCGACACCTCACATTATCAGCAGGCTCCACAGTGTGATGTGCGGATCACAAACCCAGCCTCCTCTATAGCTCCCTAATTAGAGGTGAGGTAATTGAATCTGACAGAACAAAGCGGCAGATCTCTATAAGCATGGAAATCATTTTTGCACCCACCTATACAGTTTTTCATCCAAAAGGTCCATTGAAAATGTGTCCAAGCTGGCCTGGGGATAAAACGTCGCACCTGAGACTAAACATGAATGCAAAATGCAGCCCAGAAATCCAACAAGGCCACACAGCTCAACCGCTGCCAACTTCGCTCGCTGTGACTGGTCCTCTGTGCCAGCACTGATACTGGACCATCCCCACTTCTGGGTGATCACAGATCAACTTTTTTGCAGTAAGAAGTGTAGACTTTGCCTTGAAGTAGCTTTAAGGTGGCATTAATATGTGTAGTCCCTGGTGCTAGAGAAGAAAAAATATATATGTTGAGTGAGAAAATAGAAAAACAACAACAACCTTCTCATCTGGTAGAATAAAGGTAAGAAGAGTGAGAGAGAAGAGAAAGAGAAGGATGAGGAAGCAGGGAGAAACTGGGGGCCATACTCTCCTCAGCTCTAATGACCTTTGGGAGGCAGAGGGCTCCCTCTGCCTTGGAGGAGACTTAGTGTATATGTTACAGGGCTCAAGCTTCTAATTTAATCCTTGATCACTGTAATGAAATAGATACCGTTTATGCAACTCTTAATAGCTTAACATGCCACAGGAACCCTCAAAGGAATGTTTCATTTCGAACATTTTTCTTTCATACAGCATAAATTCTGCAAAAGAGTCTTTTCCACGTCGTACTCTCTGTGATCAAACCAAATGTGGAGCTAATGCTGTAAAACCATTCAAAAGTAAATTACCACTTGTACATTGTCTGTGAGTGGCTGCTTGTGTGGGTAAATATGTGCACGTCTGTGTGTGTGTGTGTAGTAGGAGGAGCGTGGAGCAGCTTCGGTGGAGACTGATGTGTTCTCAGAGCTGCAGCCTGTGACCAAGAATAAGCAATGGTGTTGTTTAACTTGATTTTCCGGTTGCTAAGCAATGTAATTCTCGTGATTAGAAATGGCTGCCTTCCTAAATTCAGGCACTTACAATCAACAGTCAACAAACTGCTTGAAAACTCAGCAGCAACGCTCATCTGGAAATTATACTGCAAAAAAAAAAAGGGGGGGGGGGTTGTTGTATTCATGTCCTTGTTAAACACCCATTCACGCACAAACACACACCCTCCCCTGAGGCTCCGTACTGAAGATGACATGACAATCTAAATGCAACGGGATGAAATCATGGATTTGCAGCTCTCCAAGTTTACATTACTTTACACTTTTGTGGAGCAACACTCACTCGTGGGTCAAATGTCTGTGCGCTGTATCACTGCCCACAATTTCCCCATCACTGCTTGTGAAAGCCTTATCTACATTCAGGGGAAAAAAATTACTTGAGAGGAGTTTATTTTGCTCACATTTCACAAATGCTGTTAACATAATTCTGACTGAGTATCTTTTTCCAATCGGGCTCAACGTTGGATCCCAGCATGTATGCAGAGTTGCTAAGTTCTCTGTTGTTGCGCCCAGTGTTTCTGTCTGGACTGTTGAAGGGGAATAACATGCTCTTATTTCTCTATCCAATGCATTTGAATTGGAATGGCATGAAAACATGCTGGCATTTGACGATGCCATTAAAATGCTGGAGGCTCCTCTGAGCGTGCCCGAGGGCTTCAGCAGATGCCAGCCACCTTCTCTGTGGAGTTAGCTGGGTCCTGCTTCACTCCACTTTCCTCACCCCTCCAGAGTTTACAGAAAGACACACACACACACATGCAAGTGGACACTGGTACCACGTCAAGTCCACAGAAGTCACAAAGCTTGTCCTCCAAGTAATGTGGGCTCAGTTAATGCCTCTTGCTGTGTGACATTTGCTTTGTGGTTGCAAAGAAGGGAATTGAAATGCTGTTAAAATGGACAGTTCGCCGTCATGTTGCACACTGCATCACTTCTGAATGATTTATTAATGCCATTCTGTTACTTATAAGGAAGTATACGTTAACCATGTGCCTGTACACTGGAGGTGACAGCTGAAACAAAGCATGTAAAATATGTGTGGTCTTAATTACTGGTTTATAAGCGAGCTTTTCACTAGAACATTCACTTTAATGAAGCCATTGAGTGAGGCTCCTCCAGGGAGCTATCATGGTTAAGTGGGGGCATCCATCTTCAGCCACTGGCTCGTTTGCAGATGAGTGGAGGCCCTGTCTGCAGCACACTCACCTCATATTGGCTCACTTTATCTCCACTAAGTAAAGTCTGTTGGAAGGTGCTAACCGTGGCAAGAAAAGACTTTTCTCTCCCAGCTCTGATGAGGCTGAAGAAGTCCTCAGTTTGACACTCAACTGTGTCTTAAGAGATTATTAAGATGCTGCTATTTAACCTAAAAAGTATAATATTTATCACATTCAATGGCCTGCCAGCCTGTGGGGGGTGAGAGATTGTAAATGCTAAAACTGCCTATACCAATAGCTTTCAGAATAATTTCAAAGAATTTAAAGAGCTGGCTTTTTAACAAGAAAACTGATTGCTGTATCAAATAATGTAGATAAAACAATATTTCCTCATCAAGGAATTTCTATGAAATGGATATATCTAAGATGTCAATTTCATTCCAGTATTATGAAGGATAGGGGGGTTCCTTTTGCAATAAATTCTTCATTAATTCAATTCTAATTTGCCTCTGGTTCCTATTACTACTATTGATAGTTCCACTACTTAATACCCGGATAAGGAGGAGAAAAATCATTGCAATAACTCAGTAAAGACTGTGAACAGCAGATAGGATCTAAATATTACCAATGCCAAAAGAAGTGTGAAGTCTGATGAACATTTCAAAAGAACAATTCTTTATGGATCAGCTAAATCTTTTCCACTTTTTAATTAAAAGTAAAGAAAATAGAAGTTAATTATCCTGTAAAGATTAGCTGGTGGGCATCTTTCTGTAAATTAGTTCTAATTAAAAGGAAATTGTCAAATGACATTCAAAGCACTGTCCTTTAAAACACAGACCGAGATGGGCTTTTTTTTTTTCTCTCCCTCCCCTCCGCCTCGCCTTCCTCACCCCGCGCTGCCTCCCTCCTAATTCTTGATCTGGCCATGTGAAGCTTCAAGCTGGACGATTAGGATTCTGCCAGTGCCTCACACACACACACACACGCACACACACACACGCACACACACACACTCCCTGGATAGCAGGCCTCCGGTCCATGGTACAATACCGCTGCATCAATGAACAGCTAGCGGAGATAAATACTCCTCATTGATAGATTGCTCTGATTAGACCTAAACTGATTGTTCCACTCTATCTGCTTTATAATGGCTTATTGCTATTTAAATGATTAAATTAACAGTCTTGTTTTGATTTAGGAGTTCTGGGGTTTTATTTTGTGTGTCGTCAAAGATTTTTATTGTTGTTCTTGCAGCACAATGTGTCATGGAATTTGTAAAGTATCTTAGTAGACAATCTGAATCACAATAATCGAAATTTGTACCAAATGTGTCATTTAGAGATGCAGTTAACACAGATTTCTTAACCTGCTGTTTACTTTTCAAACTGTAAAATTCCAAAATTCATGAAAAGAAACAGCTTCCAAGAGCTCAGCAGGACAGCATCTCTGTTTAAGACCAAGAGTCAAACGCCAAACGCTTTTAACTCTAATGTAAAAAATGTAAACATGACAAATGTTTTCTGATAAAAATATTTCTCGTCTGTTTTTATTTTGAAATAAGTGGAGTAAGTTTTTTTATTTTTTTTATTTGTATCATCATTGTGAGCATAAACCTTCGCAGACATTACCAATCAAACTCCAGCTTGCACGATTCTTCGCTGACGCCGAAACAAAAGAACACAAACACGTGAACAGAAACGGCGCTTAAACAAGCCTCAAGGATCATCACTTCACAAATAAATGATGAATCATTCTCCTGGGGCATGCCTCTACTGTTAGTTTTCATCCAGTTTCACGTGGATTTCATCATTCATTGTCTGGGCCCTGCTGTTGCTCCCATCCCCAGCGTCGTATCAAACCAGATTCCAGCAGTACGGTCTGACAGCAGAGAGAGGAGAACAAGCGCTGAAGCCCCTCCATCTGCTTCGGCTAATGATGATGCTCCCCCTGGCCTGGAGCAGAACTGTGTGAGGGAGATTTACACCCACAATACCCCAGGGGCTGTTGAGCTGCACGGCGCTCCAAAAACACCGTCACTCCATCACTTTTTATATGATAGCTGGCAGAACAGGTAACAATGGACCAGCAACAATGTCTTTTTGTATTACTGACAAGTGCCTTATTTGGTTGACATAACCTGCCTCCGTGTGTGTGTGTGTGTGTGTGGGTGGGGGGTGGGTACCTAGCATGCAAGGAAATGGATGATAGTGACACTATTGAGACTGTGTGCATCTGCAACAGTTACACCAGACTACGTTTTCCTGACAAACCCAGCAATCTGCGATATGATAGGAGGAAGAGATGGTGGTTTGTGGTGCACTAGTTGGAATGAGAGGATCAGAAATCAGGCATCACAGAAAGCTTTGTCCATTTAGTCTATTATAAATGTTTAGAAGCTGTATTTGCCTCTCATTTGGGGGGCTTTAAACCCTGTATAACACTCTGTGTGGGACCAGCCTTAACAATCTATCTCCTAAAACAAGACGAAAAACAACTATGTGAGTGTGTGTGTGTGTGTGTGTGTGTGTGTGTTTGTGTGAGAGACTGAGGCAGGGGGAGATGTGGAGAGCTCCTCAGGGATTGAGTGTTCACACACAGTAAATGGAAGTGGCACAGCTCTGACCTTTGAGCCGCAGCGCACAAGTAAAGTGAAGGCGCTGTCAAAATATTGCTTCAGAAATGACAATCCACCTCGCCAGTCCCAAGCCTTGACATGGCAGGCAAGCGGAGAGCCGTAACCTGCTGATCCCGACATTACAAATGAAGGGATTATCATGACAACAAACCGCGACTCGACACGCTGCATACCCTAAAGATATTCTGGCACTGGCCCTTATTATCAGCAGAGCCCCACACAGATAGCCGGAGATGACACCGGGAGCAGGCGCCCATGATCGAGAGGAATGGGAGTTGTCATATGTCTGGATCCTAAATAAAAAATTTCAACTCCAGCTTCACAGAATAAGTTCCTCCTCCCAACAGCATCAACTTTACTGTTATGATATTACACTTACAATTTCCAAACTTTGGGATTTGGCAGCGGAGCAGCTTATTCGCGTCTTCATTTGCACCCATGTAATACTCAAGTCCACAGAGAATAACTCACTTGTAAAGAATACCAAAATATCACAAGCAAATTACTAGTGCTCTGAGAGGAAGCTCGGGAGGAACAAAGACAGGCAGCCATAATTATATCTTGGCGTGTATAGCATGCCAATGGGCCACCTTCATTCTGGAGGGCATTCCCCTGGGCCCCTCAGGCATCAAAATGATGTCCAAATTATTTTGTGCTCTATTGCAGCATGGCACGATTATCATATTTACTGCTGGTGCATTATGGCAACATTGATGTTTACACCTGTCTCTGTGAGAAGGCAAGGTTTACCCTCTGTAATTTTGCAAATATACAGTATGCATATGAGCTTGTTGGCAGGGATTTAAATTAGGTCAGAAATGGAATACATCAATAGCAACCCATATGTGCATCTTTCTTTTTCTTTTTCCTCCCTCCCCTCCCCAGCCTTCTTTGCTCAGAAGCTTGGCGATGAAGCAGCTTGACGACTGCAGAAGTGTGATATGTGCAAATCACATTTGCAGATGAGCTTGAAACTCCCTTTTAATATTCAGATATCAGACATCCCGCACTGAGAAGCCCGCTAAGACGCGATTCGGGGAAGAAAAGCAAGATCCACGTCATTAAGGGAATCGTTAAGAGTCTCGGTTTACATTTTACATATGTGAAAAAAAAAATGTACAACCAAGTGAAAACATCACCAGTTATCTGTGATAACAATGCAAATTTTTGTCAGGGAGCACATGAAGATTCTGTCAAAATCCAAAGTCGCTGGGTCTTTCTTTTCTCTTCTTTTCCCTTCTCTGGCTTAACACCCTCAGCTTATTGGCGCTTTGATTTCTTTCATATTTTTTCCCTGAGAAGTCACACACAGGCTTGTGGAGTCAAAGACGGTGAAAGGTATGTGTGCCACGAGGCACGGGAACACGTGTCCCCATAGCCTGCCAATAGCTCATCAAACACACAGGCCCGTGGATGGATGCTAGCCCGGCTGGCATCTAGGACGTCTAAACAGCATCCGCTCCGCCAGAGCGGGGACCCACAAAGAACATCCGACCATTTTCGATGCACAAATGTGCCACAGTGACACCACGTCACAACAAAGCTGCATTGCTTTACCCCACTATACCCGCTCCTTTGTGATGTACATTAGCGACAATAATTTTGCTGCTTTACAGGCTCAACTTTCTTGACAGAGTGTAGCCCCTGCAGTTTCCCCCTACCTCCTTCATCTCCCCGTGTCTTAGCCCTGAGCCAAATTTGTCCCTGTGCCATTTTAATTACAGCCAAGGCAATCTTTATGGTGGTCTTCTGCGAGAACACCAATCTGCAAAAAAGGTGATAAGTAGAACTGCCACCCAGCTTTGGTATCAGTAATAAACAGACACTTAATTGAATAATTTGACCTAAGAGGCTGATCCAGGGAAATAGCATGCTGGAAAAATTATTTTGAATATTGAAGACAGTTTGGTGTTTTGCATGATGCCTGCAGTAGAGAACACACTGTGTTTTTGGCTTGTTGCCCGCCAACTCGCCAATGTGGGCCATGGTGAGTCTTTACGGAGCAGATAAGTGAGCCTTTGGTATCCTGGAAGCACTCAGAGATGTGTGTGTGTGTGTGTGTGTGTGTGTGTGTGTGTGTGTGTGTGTGTTTGGAAGTGTTGGAGCACTGGGGGATGTAGAGGGGTTGACACATGTATGCATGAGGCTGTGTGCAGGCGTGCGGGTGCATGTGTCCGATATGCACGAAGGGGGGAGGAGGGCGAGGAGTGTGAAGTGTGCCCACTCGAGGTCTGTCTCCAGCTAGCAGTTGCACGGGCACATCCCCACGCGTGTCGAGCTCAAACATACACACATACACACTCACACACATACACACACAAAGCCGCTTTCCGCAGAGACAATGACTCACGGCACCTTCCTGTTTAAGGATAGCTGTCAGAGGATGATGGCTCCGATTCAACACTGCACCAGGTTTGCACAGAGCTCCCTGATAAAACAGAAAAAAAGCAGAAGCCTCCACTATCCCGTCTCCCTCTCTTTTCCTCTCTCTCCGTCTTTCTTTCCATCACTCTCCCTCTCCCTCCACAGTTCAACACTGATTTGACTGCTAGCATAATTTTGCAGAGGAGACTATTTGCAGATGCTGCAGAGTTATCAATCCGAACAGACACACAATCCGGGTCCAATGTCACTTCTCCTCATTATGTTAATGGTTAATACATGCAAATGAAAACATTCCGGCAATTTGATTTCTTTGAAGATAGTTTGCATATTGTCTTAGCCATAATGATGGTACACTTTCTCCCCAGCTTCGATTTATGCAAGGCTAGTTAGTTCATTTTTATCAGCTCTGAGTTCATTTCTAGGGCTACTGGAATGTGATTTCCCCTTCCCCTCACTATTTAGCTAATTAGGATTCAGGTACCATAAGCAGATTTTTCACGCTATTGGTGTTTTTCTTAATTAAGAAACAAATGAATTCTCCCCAGCAAAATAGATGGAACAACGGGATAGGGTGCCAGGGGCCAGATGCAGCGCTTCTTAATTAGAAGTCACTCCATTGTCTGAGGTTTTTTAATGAAGCCCCAATCTAAATGGATATCAAAAAAGCTTCTAGTGAAGAAGAAAAAAAACACTCTCATACACGCACTGGCCATTTAAAATAATAAGGAAATAAAGATAATGAAAGACAAAAGATATGTACTGGCAGCCCTGGCTCACACCTCCAGTTTAGTGTGTTTGGTGCTCTCGTCACCTCTGGATGAGCCCTATTAAAGCAGCTCGATCCCTCGCTGGCCCCCGCCTGCCTGCAGCCATTTCTAATGTTCTGCCAAGCCAACAGTGGAACGCCCTCTTTTCAACTTCTCATCAAAGGTGGAAGTTTCATTACTCGTGGATGGTTATCAACTATTTCTGAAAACTGTTGCAGCTGTCTTATTCCTGTGTGCTGGATTCAGAAACAGCAGAGTCTGTACTTATCACATCAATGCCACTCATGATAAGATGGTGTTCTGTAAAGGGAAGGGATGCTGGGGAGCAAAATTTCCAATTAGGTGGAACAAAAATGGTGATTTGCAATTACATGTGAAGACCCGGGATGTCTAAATGGCTGAGGTATAGGTGCAATAAATAATAAAGGAACAAAGTTTTTATTTTGAAATTCATCGTCTTCAGTCTCAGTGAAAGCTACCACACTGAGACTGAAGACGATAACATCGTGGCTGCTTTTGACTGAAATAAAACTCGTTGCATGCCCATATGTGCTGCCAACCCCATCAGTTCTTCTTCAGACAGCATGGCTTAGGAGCTCCCAGAGGATGGGCCAGTGCCCACTGATACGGGCCCAGCAACCATCCTGTCCAGGCCAAGCATCCCCACACCCAGGGGCTGTGCCATCAATGCCATGACTTGTGCCAGACTGGATCCCACCCAGAAATCCATTTCAAAGGCTTTTTTCTATTTCTTTTTTTTTTTCTAAATGGATCAGGTATGCAGTGTGATTTTCCTTTCCCTTTGTAATGCACCGTGTCAAAGGCGAGCCAGGCTGACTTTAAAGTCATACACTGGATTTTTTCGCCTTTCATTTGGGAAGGAGACATAATTGATGTCCGACTTTCCAAATGTCAAGTTGGAAGAGATTAGAAAAAAAGGGCAAAGTCGTAAAAATCAATCGCCAGTATATGCATGTTAAAGGTGTTCAGTGTTTTTTGTTTTTTTTTCAGTATAAGCCACTAAATTAGGAGTTAATTCATTATCAACATCATCTAAACAATTCCCAGGGGAATTTTCACAAACAGCCAGTCCAAAACAAAACAATAAAAAATAAATCTCTAAATCATTGTCACTTTGTCATTTACTCCTTCAGAATGCTGAACAAAAGCGGTTTGCTGAGTGATTGACTCCTGTGGGTTCATGGACCTTTTTTCTTTGTTTTTCTTTTTTTTTTTTAAGAAGTAACTATCTTAGTAGTCACAATTTTAAACACTTCTGTTTATCCACAAATTACCATAATCCTCTGGATGTTCACTCGTGTGCTCCCTCTCATTTAGAGCATTGCTTGTTTATTTATATCTGTGCATGAGATTAGAAGGGAAGATTACTTAGCGCAGACATAAGAATAGCAATGAAAGACTGAGGGATAATGTGTGTCTGTCAGTGATTGCTCAGCTTTTTGCAAATCTACCGGTGGTGTTTCAGAACAATACCAGTCGCTGTGCTCCAAACCGTGTGACAACAATAATACAAAATCCTAAGGGAATGAACAGCATGTAAACACTCCAGGTAGACACACACTGTAATAAAACAAACAAACAAAAAAAAATAGCTTTGATCCTGAAGGCAAAGTAGCAATCAGTTCAATGACATCGTCGTTGGACATGCAGTTTAAGACACCTTTGGTTTTGTATGTGTATAAAGAAAAGCATCTTACAGCCCACACACTGTTGCCAAGCTCAAATGAGTAACATCAGCCACAAAGAAACAAGCAACATTATGGCCCTCTGTTTATTCTAACAAAAATGTGGAGACAAATATGACATCCTCTCATCCAGATGATTTATGAACCACATTATGACAGCTGAAAAGTCTTTATGCGTTCATCTGTGCTTCACAGGTTTGGAGGAAGCACAGGCCTGTCCAATTATCAGTGGCAGGACAGAGAAATCTGTCACTCACAAACACACGTCCAATAAAGAAGGCAGGACACAGCAAAACAACTGAATCTTAACCCGTTCAGACCTGAGGCTCCCTGCAAGCACGGGAGCTGCAAAATCCATGTGTTGTATAAGGTCTGAATGAGATAAATAAGGATTCAAACACGCGTGCACCTGCAGCTAGCACCACCAACCTGTAGTTTTGCAAAAGCAACTTTGCAGGGAGAATTTATTTGCAGCTGCAAATGAAGGGCTGGATCTCAGAACCAGTTGGCTAATTATTTGTCCTGCTGCTTTTATGGCTCTCATTAATTTCCCTCCCCTCTCTCTTTACCTTCCATTGAAAGTCTGAAGTCAACCTGCATCTGGTGCTGATAACGCAAGGGTCTCAGCAGCCCTCCAGCCTCCCCTTTAACCAGCCCACACACCTCCACCACAGAAAAGAACCAACATTTGCACACACACCAGAGAGAAACAGCATTCCATGCAGCAAATCCACAAAGATGAACTTACTAAAGGACGGAAACATGCTGCACAGTATTTCTGAGATAAGTCGATCTTCACCTTTTAATTCTTGAAGTTAATGGCAAAATTCATATGTGTCTTACAAAAACGGTGGTGCTACAAAGAGAAAGAGCTTTAAGGGCTTTTTTCTTGCTCTTAATTTATGAGCACCAATGTTTCCAGAATATTGACAGTGAATGTTAACATATTTTTTCTTTAATTATTTTGCTCAAAGACGAAAAAAGTACCTTAGAAAATGTTTTTAAAGATTGTCAAGCTTTGTTGCATACACATCTCCGGCTCTCCACACTTTTCTTCTTTCCACCCTGCAAAACCTGCTATCAAATGTTCCTCTCACTCACTCTGTGTCACTTGTTTCTTAAAAGGGGGAGAGGGGGTGGCTATGATTGGCCAGTCCCGAGTTCTCTGGTGAGATTGCACCCCAGCAGGTCTGAACGGAGTCTATCTGCTGCTCCCAAATCCACCAGCCTGACTCCTCACACCCTCCAACTCGCCAATCACTGCCCACCTCCCCCTGAACCCAAAGCTGTCCATCACATTTACTGCACTGTAACAACCATCCACATGCAAGGGCCTCATCGTCAACCCGCCGATGAACCAAACATTCAATTTGAGCTATTTCTTCTAAAAGGACTGATAGAGAGTCCCCACTGGTTGCACTTTCAAAAGCAGCAGAAACACAGTGGGCGAAAATTGCTGAAAAGCAAATATTGTCGGCTTCTGCTCGCTTCAAACAGTAGTCAGATGGAAGAGACGAGCTCGGCAGAATGGAGGCAGAACACAAAAGAAAAGACCTAAAGAACTCTTGGTGATTTCTTTCATGTTTGTCTTTACCGGGAAACCTGGAGCATTCATTTCTCCACTATGATGCACAGAAAGAGTAAACTTTAAACACTCTCTGCAGGCTCATGAAGTCAAACAGTTGTGAAAGCAACATCCAGTTCTTTCTTCCTTCAAATTAGATGCGTAAGCTCTACTGAGTCTTTGGGACTCATCTGAAGAGTTTGGGATATGTATACACACACACACGCACACACACACACACACACACACACACACACATATTAAAGAGCTTCAAAATGTATTTCCATTTAAGGCACGATACACATTTCACGCTAAATCCATCACCAGTTGCATCCCATTTCCATTAAATATGTATGAAACTGAGCTTCAGCCTGAACAGTTAAAGAAACAAAGGTGCAGGTCAGTGAACCAGTGCTCAAACACAAACTGGATGGGGGAGAAGAGTTAACCCAGTTCAGTTCAGTTAAAGTCTCCACAAAGATGCTGCTTTGCAGTGCTGCTGGACTATCAGTGCTCCGAGGTCATGAGCCTGGTCAGTCAAGATAAAAGAAGCCCTGACGAAATGAAGTGTGCAGGAGCAAAGAGGGCTGCTCTCCACTGATGGCAGAAACCGAGTCACTCTGAAAGGTGAGACTTCAGTGCTGTATTGACCTGCACGACTTGGCTCCCTGCTGGAGCTCCAAGACTCTCTCCAAGTCTGAAATCCGAACAACTGCTCCTACTGATGCTGGTGTTCGCTTGTTTCTGACATTTTGCATGTGTAAATATTATTCATATGAACATTTATTAAAGTATCTATATCTGCACAGTCAGATAAATCAAATATCTATAAAAATTACCAAAATAAATATGTTTTATGGCAAATTCTTACTCATACTTCATCCACTAATATTGTTTAAATCTTCTGCTCTCCTCTAAGGCATTCTAGGTTTTATCACCAAGGTTTTTGTTTCCCTAACATCACACAGACTAAAAAAAAAAAAAAAGCTTTTAAATATTATTATTATTATTGTTCTAATAAAATTCCTACGTCTAATGCAATCCAATAACACTGATCATGTGATCTTACTAAGGCTGATAAAGACTACGTCTTTAACTCATCTGTTTATAATTGTAAACATAGTAACACTTAACTACACTGAGTTTTCAGCTACACACTGTATTTTTCTATTTGTTTTAAGTGTAAGTGACTTTTGCTGTTCCAATGATTATATGACTGCAGTGACAGTTTCCTTTCTTTGAGCAGATAAACTCCACAAATGTGCTACAGTAATTTATATTTTACATGAGGAATCTCTGCATGTGTGTCTGTGTCAGTGCTTTTGGGCAACTTGTTTGACTCATAAAAGGCTTAGGTGGACACAGTTCCATACAGGACATTTCTCACACATCAGGGAAGTCATGCATCAGAACAAAAGGAGCAATAAACCGTAAAAGCAGGAATAACAACAATAATGACATAGTGCAATTACAGCACATAATAGGTGCAGCTGAAAATGAACTTTTCACTTTAACTTCAAAAGCTGCTGGAGTTAGAACACATTTAAGATCTTTAATATCAGCAGGAAGTTTATTCCATCCGAGAGCAGTTGTTTGGTCGTTAATCCAGGTTCTGTATGGTGCCAGCTGCCACCACCTCAGGCTGTCAGTCCTCCACTTGGTTTATATTCTAGAAGCTGATGTGAACTCCACATTTTGAAAGATTTGTAAGACTAACAACAGCTCAAAGAGTATTGTGTGAGTAGATGGTAGTCAATATAATGCTTTGAAAACAAGACTTATGACATGAATTCCTTTACCATCTCTGTCATATCATCAATAGATCACATGCGGAACAAGCATCAAGCTGCACATCAGGTGGTTTTAGTAGATTTGATTTGTTCACCAGTTCTGTATTTACTGTCTGACCTGTATCATTCCCATTTCCAGCAGTGATACATTTTTAATATTCAGACTCGCTGAAGTTGGAAGCTGACATCAATAAAGCCAGTACTCAATATTCCTCACGTCTTGATTCAAACAACGAAACAAATCGTTATTTACTGCTTTCAGATCAGAGTCAACCACAGCTGGTCAATATACATCACTTCGCCCCCAAAGGATTACACTTCTTATCTGAAATGATATTGAATAAAGCATAACCGCTTAAACACAGAATGGAGGGTTCTTGTTTGGCTTATGCTGTGGGAAACACACACACACACACACACACACACACACACACACACACCCACACACACACAAACAAGCCATGGGGGTGTAATAGGCTGCCTTCTTATGAAATATAAAGCAACACCCTGATACCTTCTGCAGATCATAGCCCAGGCTGGAGCATTTGTTGGGCCTGTATGTGTGTTCATGTGTGTATGTTTGTGAGGCAGAGAGACTCCAAACCAAGTCTTCTGTTTGTTTGACTTATAGACAACAGTAAAACTTTCTGCGGGTCCCTCTCTGGTGCTCCACCACTGTATTATCATCAAGGTGCACAGGATGATGGGACTCATTTGTGCTGCCTAATTAGTTCCTGCAACTTCCCTCCCCACTGCTGTGCAATCCATTTAGGACTTCTAGTGGAGCCACCGTCATTAACTACTGCAGGAAGTGAACTCTACCGGTGCTTGTGTCTAAAACTTTCCTCAGTCTAGAACAGTAGAGGGCTGCTTTATCGTGTTAATAATAGGAGAAATATTATGGTCTTTTTCAAAGATTTAAACAGTTTTCTGAGGTCTTATTGAAATGGCTGTTAATTTTTGTCAAATACAGAGCGCATCTTTGCACTTCTGTTCATAACAGCTGGCTCCTCCTTCGTGGGGTGTCCCCGTTCTATGTAGCAACTTTGTGCTATGCACCTCCAAGGTACCACATGACGTGAAATTCAGCAGAGGTACAGATCTGAAGGCTGGAAAGCTCTACTCTTATCTGGGTCTGTGATGTCACATCACCCTGTAAATCTGAATGACTCACTGAATGAGATGGTTTTAGACACAGGCTGCCCCAATCAAAGTGGCAGGGTTTTGTTTGTTTGGAGTTTATGAATGGGCAGTGACTTCAGGCACACAAAAATAGCATCAAAATACACAATTTTCTTTTTCATAATATAACCTCTTTAAAGGCACAAGTTTTCAACAAAATACCAAAATGACGTTTGTCATTTGGACACTCTCCTTTCAGTGTCAGACATGGAAACCCACACAGACAGCCCCCACCCACAGTCCCAAACCCCAGCCCGCCCTGCACTGCATGGCTTTTCTTTTGGATTTGTTAAAGCCTTTAGTGAGTGTGGTTAGAGCACTTGGGCTGAGGATCTGATGAGAAGTGTGGGGTCTGTCACACACAAATGCTCTAAGTACATTCTAATTAGTTGATGTATGCAGGACCTCATCCATATTGGAGAGGTATCAAAAAGCAATCAACGCCCCATCCCTGATTAGATCCACATTGTCCACAGAAAGATGATGCGTGGCTGGACCTCGACTCGATTTTCCAAACCACCATAATGCTGTGCAATCACAAGACATTATGCACAGATCTGAACCCCAAAGCCACAGGATATAAGGAAAAAAAAAGAAAGATAAGTGAACTTTGAGTTCATAATTCAAATGCATGATTACGATGGCTGCTCTTGTGTAGAAAGCCAGAAGTGGGAGAATTGGCCTGTGAGTAGCACAAAATACGGTTATAAATACAGGGGAGAAACTGTTTAAAAAACTGTCATCATCAAGCAATACAGTGCAGATAACAGAGGAACCAGCAGAGTTGAGAAGACAACTAGTTGCCATGGAAAACTGAAAAAATTAAGTCAGCAGCGAGTGCATGAGAAGAATTTCTGAAAGTGATTCTTCCCAGTGGAGGGAAATCAAATGGAAATACAGCATCAACCACAGCACAAGTCTGCGTTATCAGCATGAAATGGTGGAAAAAAATGAATACCCTAAACATACAATCTAGGATTTTGTCAGCCATTCATAATCTAATTTGACCAGAGGCCATGCAGCCGATTCGTTTCAGTAAAGACCATAGGTGTTTCAGCTGCAGGCTCCATCGGAGAGTGGCATGTGTGTCACACAAAGACCATCGGTTAGCGACGTACCGAAAGGGAGTCTGTATCACCATCTTATCTTCAAAGGACTGGGCAGGGGCTCAGGGGAGCTGTGCCACCGCCTCGTCTCCACGCAGACACACACAGAGGAGGGATTTGGACCTGCAAGCAGGAACCAGAGATCTCTCGGCCGGCACCCAGGCCTGGACCCTCCTCCAACTCGCCCGCGGAGAACAGGCAGGGTTCCTGCACACGCGGCACGACATCAGTGAGCTGATCCCCCAGCCTCCTCCTCCTCCTCCTCCACCTCCCCTGCAAACCCCCCTCCGCCGACTGCCTTCCCATTTGCTTCCTGGCCTCAGCTTGACGGAGTGGATGGGATCTGAACTCAACTTAGACACAGAGTTTCCACATTTCACAGATGGCTGGGAGAGGCTTTGCATGAGGTGAGGAAACAGAGGGATGGAAAGAAGAGGGGAAAGAGAGAAAGGGAGCCTCATCGCCGGCGCCGAAGCAGGGCCGATTTCACACCGCGGCAGAGAGCGCTAAAGCTGGCCGCTGCTAATCCACTCACTGAAGGGAAGGCCCGGAGCTATTCCTCTGCCCAGCCGCCATCTCACTCCACAAAGCCATAAATGGTGCATTATACAACTGGGCTTCAGAGACACTGCTGATATGCTGATAGTTGGTGGACAAAGACCAAAGCAACAACAGCAGCAAAGCCACATGCAGGACTGAGGGCCTTCGTGCAGGAGCATAATTCCTCATGTGCCGTACCAGCTGAGGTGTGGGCCGTTAAGGATGCTATATCTGTGCTTTTGATGGGGTTGGTGCCTTGAGACAGAGATGGGCATGCACCAAACTCCTCCTTTTGCCTCCCAACAAAATAGCTTTTCTTGTCTTTCTCGCCACTTTGAATTCATATCAGCAAAGTTGCCAAAAGTCTTGAAGATGAGTCTTTGAACTTATGAAAGGCAATCATTCTGAATGAAAGGAGACAGGAAATATATAAACATGGGGGAATTTAAATAAATTGCCACAAAGAAAATCAGGGAGAGGGCAGTGAATTATGTAATGATAAGGCAGCCACCAGCCTAAGCCACAAAATGAGATGTTTTACATGAAACGAACAGCGGTCTAGATTAGAGAGCCATCCTGTTTAGACATGAAGCCAATTGGGTTGATATAACATGTAGAGAAAATTTGAAAGATAAGTGGGAACTATGAGAATTGTTATAATCCAACTGTAACAAAAAGCTGAAGTATATTGGCTTTTCCCCCCAGAAGCACTGCACGATAAACATCTTTGATGAAAGAAGTTCATTACTTGTGCGCCGTATAATGTAACATGCTGTATTATGAGTGTATGCCAACCTACAGTGAGGCAGTCTATAATGAAGCCTCAGGCATTTAATGGACATCATTAGGTGAAAACATATAAGAGATAATTATGGTAATTACAAATCCCTTTTATTCGCCTGAGTCTTTGACAAGAAGGTTGTCATATCAACCACTTCAAACAAACAAAGAGTTGTTGTCTCTTCCCCTAAATGATGTCCGGTTCCATTTGGATGGGAATTGTCTTTGGATTATCATTTTTATTGTTTGGCTAGTGGCTCTGAATGGAGGCTACATTTCTTTCAGTGAAAACTTGATTAAAACAAGCGATTCACAATAGTAGAATTTGACTTCCATTTGCACAGCCACTTCATTATGAGTGAGACCTTGATCTTGAAAGCAGCCCCGCACAAAGCTAATGGACATGTCTGTTGTAACTGTTAGAGATGGACCCTCAGAGGAAGCAATGCCTTCTATTTAATATCACAGACATCACTGTCCTGTCCTGTCTTTGAACTCAAGCTCCATAACACTTACTGAAATCAATGAAATGACAAGCACTTGGCAATATTATGTTGTTTTTTTCTTCTGACAAAAAAACCCTCCCAAACAACAAAAAACATTTATGTTGGTTCAGTTTAATCAAAGCTCTTACTACTATTTCGCTCCAAGAGGTCAACTGTAGAGCAGCCCTTGTGGTCCATGATATAAAAACAGCTGAAATATGGCCTGGAACATCATTATAAATAGACAGAGAGTGAGGGGGAAATCGTGAAAGACTTGGGTGTTTATTTACACTGCCTCCAATCATCGTTTGTCAGAGTTCCATGTTCATCTTTTTCCAAAACCACAGAGACACACTCTTAGTGGAGATGCCATTTTTGGCCCTTTTGCTACACAAACTCATAGTATGGTGCTGTCTTATCAGATCCTGCTTACAATAACAGATTCGCTTAGAGTCAAAGCTGTTGTTTAACTTACTCAATCCCACGGGAAAACTCAGTTCAAACAAGTCAGGAGACATGTGCCAGTCCACAGCAGTTGATGATGTCAACGGGTCCTGGCTAGCACCAGATTCCTGCAGCACTTTCAATCACGCCTTGTGAGATTACTGCTATAGGATATTACAGTACAAACTATGACCATGTGTCCTGCTGCCACAAAGCTTAGCAACATATTAGAGTTTGTCAAAGCAAGCTATTGCGAAGCAGAGATAGATACAGAGAGAAGGAGAGAAGCCATTGACCTTTCTGTCCTTCATATTTGCCTAGCTCCCCCTCAACCCCAATCTTAAGAGCAAAATCATCTGATCCCAAACTAACTGTCAACTGGCTTGTGACGGTGGTGAAGCCAGCAGACATCAATCAATCAGATTTTCTCCTCGTCTATCACAGTTTTTTCCCCCCCTGTTTTGCCCAGGCTTATCATCTGACCCAGTTGTTATCCTGTTTCTGAGGCTTGAAAAGAGTTGATTATGGCCAAATGTATGTCTTAAAGAGTCACAGACAGATCCCGGACTCAGCCAGAAAGAAGAAATATCTATATTTTGTCCACATTTCACCAAAGAAATGAACAGAGGATGTAATGACTGTGTTTCCAAATTAGCCTCTTAATTCTACACTCATGCTGGAAATAAGGAGTTTGAGGCTCTTATCTTTGGCTTTCAGGGATGCATGATTGCATGAACCTATGATAAAAATCCAATCTGATATCATAAGACAAAAAGGCGTTTTAGCTGGCTACAGCACTTGCTCAGTGTCAACAGTTTTTAGTAATTACTAGATAAGCATTCTCTGAAATACACACAAACACACACAAAAGAGAAAGAAAATTGGCTGATTTTGAAATAATAACGGCTGCATTTCTTTCTGGGTGTTTACTCTGTCACTTCACAAAGCCTGCTTTGAAATAATAAGAAGCAGGAACTACTTTGCAACGCTCCAGATTCTCGCACACTGTAAGAATTTATTTCAATCAATCATCATCAACCTGCCCCAACAGGAATATCTCTCTATTATGTGTGATTCTGTCGCTGTTAATCACATGCAAGCAGATATGTCCTCTGATCACATCATATGTAAGCTTTGCTGTCAACAGCTTTACCAGCTTTGCAGTGATGCGGATCACAAGACAGCCTATTTAAAGTATTAGCACATTTTAAAGTTTGTTTTATATTTTCTGTGTATTTGACGTAAATTGTTTATCTGTTTACAAAGCTTTGTCATTAGTGATTTTCCACAGAACCTTCAAGATGTGTGTTTTGTGGTATCTGTCTGGCTGAAAATGCTGATGTACAAATTGAAGTGAAAAGCTTGTTACTTAATCCTCTGTCGTAAACTATCCCTGAACTACATAGCCTGGTGAATTTCTGCCCGTTGCAAAGTTCTGCCCCCCAAGCAAACACACACACGCACACACACACCCACACACACACACACACACCAACACATCCTCAGTAATTCTTGCCAAGCTGGAGATTTAGGCTGAACAGCTATTAGGCCGTCACTTTCTAGTGTGCCAGCTACTATCGTGCTCTGGTGGCGTTCACCAAACTATTCACTGTCATCATCGTCTTCTTCTTCTTTTTTTTCCTAAAATCATCATTTCATGTTTTTTTTTTTTAATTTCCTGAAACAATTTCTACAAAATGCCACGTCAAACTCAGGGCTTGGCCAATAAATTTACTGTAGTTGCTGACAACGTAATGTGACTGTGCCTCCTGCAAGAGATGAGTCATATTTCCAAGCAGTCCCTTTGCTTTTTCTCATCCAAGATTCAGTCAAAACATTAATATCAGTTTTGACATATTGCATGAAAATGTTTTGATCAGCCATGGTTAATTAAATTGAAAGAAACAAAAAAATTCTCAATAGACATAAAAGTTATTTATAAGCCTGTAATGGCAGACTGACAGATTTCCAACACTGGACCTTATTTATTGAATGTGGTGGAGGCAAGTTCCTTTTTTTTTCTTTCTTTTCCGAGCTATGGAGATGTCAAAGCATTACGCAAATGTGACGAGCTCAATATCCACATCCAAGACACATCGAAGCCTCAGCATGGCTCAAAAATAACTGCAGTTCCTCAGGAGCCACCTCAGAAACCCCCTTAATTGAGCAATATCTTCAGAACTTATCTGTGTGCATCACCAAGGTGACGAGGGACTGTGCACGTTAAATGGAAGAATTCATGATGTGCGGTGGCCTCTTTTACTCACTCTGGCTAGTTGCCCTCTCGGCAGGGGGCAAATAGAAAATGTTAAATGAGGCAATTGTGTCCTGGAGGCAAAAAGAGGAGAGTGAAAAAAAAGAAGAAAGAACCAGGAATGCTTGTGCTCTCTGCTCCAACCCTGAGGAGCATTCTGCAGAAAAGGGAGGTACGTCCAGGCGTCCAGGGTCACCTCTACACAAACGGCTAACACCAGATCCAACTTCCTAAGCAACTCTGAATACTCGCAACATAAAATACAAATACTAAAATCACTAAAAGCTTGTTACTCCAGATCATTTTAATTTGTCTTTGGGGGAAAAAAGAAAAAAGAAAAGCCAATTTAAAATAGAAAAAGTGTTGAACTGAAGTTATCTCGATGCACTTAAACAGCACAAATGCAAACACTGACAAATATGAAGTTCAGTCACAAACAACAATTTTAAAGCACGCTTTTTACCCTAAACATTGTTTGTAAATTCTCATTTGCAAATAAAACAAGTGGTATGAAAGCGTCACTTTCTGTCATTAAGTAAGTAAAACACATGACACACAGCCTAATGCATTATATCTGATGATTATATATCATTTCTTTTATGATACTTAAAGTACATTTTCAAATGAATGATGGTTCATTTTATAGAAGGTATTGTCGACCAGATATTCCACTTGACTGATCAATTTTGGTTTCTTTCTGTAAAATTGATCATTTAACGAGCACATTAGCTAGATATTAGTTAACTAGTTAGATTATGTTTCTTTCTGATAAATATCAGAAATATTTCTGTTTCTAAAATATCACATATTAACTATCTGGATAAATAAATAAATAATATTTTTTATAAACTACATTCAAATTAAAATTGATAAAATACAGAGCTCATGAAAGTGGGGAAACCAAAGTAACTGCAGTTTGGTTAAAACGCTATTCATAAAAGCAATTAAATAAGTTCCCAGTCGTGGTCCCAACGAGCACGCTGTGCTGAACTGGGCTGTGGGAAGGATCCTGTGGAAATGCCAGGATGTTGAGTGTGCTCCGTTAACATTCTGTGCTGCTGGTTGCAGGAAACTGATCTCCCCTGCAGTCTCACACTGTCAGCTATACAGACATACTCTACGGTGACACCTCTGATAATCAAAGCTTTGTCTGGGTCTTAAAAGGACGTACTTGAACAACAGTGAGACCAGAGGCCGTCTTTGCTGTGATGGCCTTTGGACATCAATATTTAAATCTCACATCTCGGTTGTGATTAGAATGCTGCCTTTCTCTCTCTCTGTTTCTGTGTGTGTGTGTTTTCAGCGCCTCTCTCCTGAAACAACAAGGTGGGGGGAACAGAAAAAAAGAAGCTTAAATCAATGATCTTTGAGTCTAAACCAGATTCCTAAGCAGTTTGCCACTCTAAGCAGCAAGATAAGATAAACTCTCTTTGACCTAAGAGATGAAGTTGCCATGACGATCAGGGAGTCCAGTTTCTCTATTGATATTTTGCTGATGTAACAACAAATGGAACTAGATCCCGTTCCTGATAATGGTGATTAATTAATACCCATATTGATCCCTACAAGGAAGAGACAAGGCTATTAACTCAAAGCAGGCTGAAAGTCAATTGTTGCCTGAGGCTCGGTGGGCATCACTGATATAAAATCTAAATAAACTGAAAGGAATACAGTTAAGGAATGAGCTTGAAAAGGATATGAACCACCAGTGCTGTTGTTACAGTGAAACGGTTTTGATTTCGGCTCAAATTCACATTTTGTTCATGATGTTCATTGATGACAGCTCCAGTGCCTGAATAAAAACACGGTAGTGACAGCTTGAACCAGCGGTTATTGGAATAATAGCGGTGGAATTCAGGAAAGAGGAAGATAAAGAGGAAACTGTGAGAGGAAGTGACCTCCACCTTTGCAGCAACCCTGCCCACATCTCACACTGCTGTCCAGGCACTGCAGGGTACAGCGACAAAAAGGGCAGGATTAGGCCCCCGTCAGAGCACTGGCTGCCAACACCAGATCATCAAACGCATCACACAGCTTTGTTTTCAGGAGAAAGGAAGCAGCAGCTGCTATACATTCCTCTCCCTATAGCTGTACAGCCTGTGACATAAGCAGCAATGCCAGTAATGGAGGCACAAATACTTTCTCTGTACAAGAAATATTTTACTTCAGACACAAAAGACAAAAAAAACAAAACAACAACAACAACTATGAAATGAGATGACATTCATCGGCATTGTTGTTTTGTGTCAAAAGTGAGGAGGCAATTGGGGATCCTTGAGACGAAGCAACGGCACAAGCTGTTATTGGCAGGGAACAGATGTTTGAGAGAAAGTTGGCATTCAACAACCATTCTTCTTCTGACAGAAATCAACAAGAGAAACACAAGAGACACACCATGATTGTCATCCAATGAAAGGAAGACCCTTAAGCACACGCAGGCAGGCTGGCATGCAAACATTATTTTTTGATTATACACCCCCAAAACAGCTCGCTGCAGGAGTTGTCAGCTTTCGTGGGCCAAAGGTGAAATGTAATGTATAACGCCTTCCATATACAAGGAAGCAAAGTGAGATTAAATAGCATAAAATATGGATGGGAAGTCACATACTTGTTGTGCGTACTGCAAATGCGTCAGTGCATACTCAAAAACACACATACGTTCAGACGCAGGATGTTGGCAGTGAGTTCAGTAAACACTCCCCTTATCCCTTACGAGTGTAATCTGCCTCTGATAAATGCCCCTCAAAGATAGAAATGTCACCTGATATGATAAACAGCATGCTGACGTTACATAAAGTGGCCTTATGCTAAGGAGTTGGAGAGATTAACTGTAGAGCGGAGATGGAAAAAATGGTTGCTATGATAAAAAGCACTTTCAGCTTGAACAGAGAAGCCTGCACAGCTGTAATTCAGCTTGAGAATGATGGGGTGAGAAGAGTGGGGACCTTGGTGTTATATTCCAAGGGTTACAAACACAGTGCACTTGATTTAAGGTAGCTTAAATACAGAAGTAGCAACAAAATCATTAAATTAAATGGGTTTTTTTTTACCCAAGGTGGACCAAATGAAAATCACATGTAAGTAAGACTCAGCAATCAAAATCAAAATCAAATTAAAATCTGCTCCAACATTAACCACAAGCTATTTTGTGGAAAAAAAAAATAAATAAAGGAAACATGCAATAACCAAAGCGCAGAAAAAAACACCACATTTTCCTAGTATGACAGAGATGAGCTCTGGGGAATTATGCACTTGCTGGTGGGTTTCTGTACGTACTTACAGTAATCTATACAGTACAGTGCTCCATTCTCATGCTATGTTGAGGAAAAGAGCTGCAGGAAACAACACGAGTTCATACCGTGAAGGCAGCAGAAGAGGGGAGAACACTAAGTCAGTTTAATAAGCACATTTGACATTAGATGCCCGCACATGGCCTCCGAGGGCCACCTCAATATGTTGCTATAAACACTGAAGGAGGCATGCTCCGCTACATCATCCAGATTCCCCGTTAACACAGCTGAAACTTTGGGGGGCTGCAATTTAACAGAAAAATTGCTCAGAGCATCCCGGTTTCAATTCAGCACCGTTCATATCTTCCCCATTCCTATTAAGCATCAAAATGTTCTCCTCTCAGCTCAGAGGTATGGACACCACCAACAGCTACGGAGAGAGGGGTTGGGGGGGGGGGGCTTGGTGGAATTCACCCATCATATTACAGCAGCTAATCGCAATCCACAGAGCATCAGCGATATTTTCATCATTCCTGTCAATTTCCATCGCTCCCCCACGCAACCCCCAACTTGAAACGGCTAACAATCTGGGCAATTTATTGGCATATTGGTACGGGGTGATAAGGCTAAAAACAACAGCAGCCAGCAGCTGGCCCAGGGAGATGAGCTGATAACATTGATATGTGCTCCCACACAAAACACCTCCACCACTATCTCCTCTTTTTATCAAACTCCTATTACAATAAAAGTGTATGGGCTTTTCCGCTTTCTTAGAAAAACAAAAATGGGATGGGATATAGAAGGAACAAAGGATACAAACACACACTATGCACTACATAATATGTGTGTGTGTATATGTGTGTGTGTGTACATATATATACACATATAAATATATATGTATATATATATATATATATATATATATATATATATACACATACATATATACACATATATATATATCATGTTGCATTTCAGAGAAAGAAAAAAAAAACAAAACAAGGGGGGAATACATAATTTATCACTGTATTATCAGGGGATATACAGGCAGTCTAATCAAGCAGCACTGAGTGACTATTTTTTGCCTTATCATCCAAAGTGGTAGAAACGGAGAAGGAATTATCAGCCAGCTGCAGATTGCTGGGCTAGAATTTTAATGGTAATAATCGGTTTTCTGATGGTATATCTTCTCTGCTTATCTTTCCCATTATCTGGCCTTATCTCCTCAGTCATCGAAGCAAATTAATGGTGCTCTTTCAGCATCGCCTTTTTATCACCGCTCAGAGAGCACCCAAGGGGAAAGAATAAGCAAAATATTAAAATACTGCATAAATCACAATTTTAGATAACAGTCCAATGTATGCAGGAGGGGGGAGAGGGGGGCGGAGCAGGGAGCACTGCGCCCAACAACCTTTTTGTCCTTTAGAATGACTGTCTATACTTACTTTTTCTGCATTACATCCTTTGCCTTTTTTTTCTTTCTTCCCAGAGTTCCCGGGTAGCAGAGAGGATCTAGGCTCCTCGTGACCTTTCTGTTTCCAACTGGTGCTTTAATAATACGCAACATACCAGCTCCGTATAAACAAGTTCTTACACATGACATACTAATTTACAAAAGGCCGGGTCATGGTACCAAAAGTGAAACACAAGTTTTAGATTTCCTTTGCATGGAAGCAAAACATTTGGAAGCCATGATGGGATTGGTCCAAAAATCCTCAGACCTGTCACGTCATACCGCGTTGTGCTTTGATGCTGGTGGGACGTGGTTACGTGTTTGTGGTGGATGCCAACAAAAGCACAAATATGAACTAAATGGTAGTCCAGATAGATTTTTTTTATTTGCTTTTTTTTAATCCTGAAAATTTCACATTTCTCATGAGAGTGTTTGTTAATCATAATGGATAAAATTATTCTGTTCTTAATTGTAATAATGTAAAACAAAAACTATATTATAGTTTTTATTATATTCACAGAGGAAAGTATGAACTGAAATATTTTAAAAACTAAAGCTGGTATATATATGACAAAAAAGTAATATAAGGAATGTTTTTCCAGATTTTGCACTGACGATGGAGGGTAGTCCTACAAAGCAAATAAAAACAAATCTAAAAAAGTACAGTGACATATGAAATAAATCGAAACAACCCCATTGATGTCAGTGCACGCGTGTCAGAAACTGCTCGTGTATACCAACAGGCACATGCACTCATGGCTGCATGCATGGAGGTGGACAACTCACAAAAACACCTACATGTGACAACTCTCTTTCTTTTCTTCTCCCCCAGTCTGATTTTCTACGTTGACTTGAGAAACAGACAAACAGGAACATTAAGTACTGCATTTAATCTGCCATCGCCTCCCTGAAGCAGCTCAGTCATGAAGCTGAACAGACTACACACACTGAGATGTGAGCTGCATTTTACAGCTAAAAGTGTGTTTGTGGCACCACATATTTCTGGAGGAAGTGAAAATATTAAAATTATAAAAAGTTGTTTGAAAGCTTTCATTGAATAAAAATCAATAATGTGGATTCAACACACTTTTAAACTGAGAAATTATAGGCCACGAGGTTATGCAACACATCATTTAAATTATTCTGTTATAAAAACAATTAATTTAATTTAATTAAAAAATATGTAG
>JBAMYA010000008.1:3832633-3843033 GCA_037176975.1 Arrhamphus sclerolepis
CTTATTTTCAGGTACAGTTATTATTATGTCCTGAAATATTTCCAAGTAAAAGGCTTTCTGAATAGAAGACAGAATTATGATGATGATGATGATGATGATAATGATGATGATGATAATGATGATGATGATGATGATGATGATGATGATGAGGGACTGATGTTTGGGGCATCCTTGTTTTTATGGACAAAAATTAGGGTTTGGGGAGAATTTAAAAAGTTATCATTGTATGTCATCTCCCGTGTGTGTGTGTGTGTGTGTGTGCGCATGTGTGTGTGCGTGTGCATGTGTGTGAGAGAGAGAGAGAGAGGGAGACCAACGTCACACACATCTCATCAGAAACTCACATAACTGCCTCAAGCTTAAATAAAAGCCCAAAATACCAAGCATCACATTTGACCCAGTTTTTGAGACAAAAATGTTTATCATAAATAATTGGGGCTTTGAGAAAGGCTTCACTAAACTTTTCCATTTGTAGAAACTAAAAAGGAAAGTTTATTTTTTAATTTCACCGTGTTAATTCAAGAAGGGGAACATGACATATGCAAGCCATTTAACCACAAGGGCCTTCTTAGTTTTGTCTTCTGCTGCTCTTTGGCTGTGTTTAGGAAACAAAAATGTTATGTCTTTGTTAAAATACAAAATTTATATCTGAAATAAATAGCTTGCTCGACCCTACATCATTGGATCAACTGCTATTTTCATAATTGTTTAACTTTGTCTTGTTTACAGATCAGCTGTTATTAGCTACTGGTATTTTGAAAATTTGACCAATATTACTTCAGAGTTTAAAATGCAAATAAACACTAATAAGAAGCATTTTTTATTTTTATTGAACTGAAAGACACATTGCACTGCACCCGACACTGTGCTTAAGTTTTTAGTGACAGTCTGACTCTTGAAAGTGCCATTAATTATTAATATTACCCAGCACACTGAAATGGCCAATTTTCCTGTTGTCTCCATGACTAGAAGGGTGCTTGAGGGCAAAGACTTGCAATTAACTGTTATATGTGGGTGGCCATTCTAGACAGCATCAACTCTTGTTAGTAGCATGACTGCAGAGGAATGGAGCCTGAACCCCAAGACTAATTATCCTTTTCCTCTTCCTTAAATATGAAGACATTAAAGTTGATTAGTCTTTCTAATTAGGTTATGCTTTTTGATACCACTAGTGTTTTTTTGCCTCTGAATTTTATGTATGATAATCTCTTTTTTGCATACGAAGTTGTTCCATTATGCTAGTAGAGAAGTAGAGACAGGGACATTTCTGGGAAAAAGCCCGTTTCCACATCATAGGCTCTAAATAAATGTCTTGAACACATCCATCCATCCATCCATGCATTATCTATACTGGCCTCTTCCTATTCAGGTTCTGTCACGAAAACATTTCCTTGCAAAATATTTGTCGTTTTTTCCGATTATTTAAGCATGCAAAGCGATGGGATCTTTCCCTGGAACAGAAGGAACAGGAGGTTGACTTGTACATGTATTGAGTTCACTGAGAAATGAAACCACAAGAGCCACTTAACCCAAGATGCTGCTTTCAAATAACAGTTAAATCTGATATGCCAACCCCTCTCCTCCTTCACAACAGCACACAAGGACATGACTGCGCAGAAAAAGGAGAGTCCTCATCTGTAAGATTAGGTTTGGCAACTCAACTCCTCTCCTCTGGATGTCAGTTCAGCAGAGTAAATTATATTGAGATCCTCTCAGAGATGACAGATGAAATCTGTCTCTTTGGGCTTGACGTGGAGCTGCAGGTGATACATGATATGTGATAAGGCGGTGATGTCACGGCCGCAGGTGGCTCCCTCCCCCCCCTCCCCCCTCCTTGTGTCTCTTCTGCTTCTGTGCAAAATGGCAGCACTGTGAGCGGCTCACAGAGAACTTTTATCTCTCCCCATCTGTGAGGTCTCAGGCGTGATGATCTTGGATTCCAGCCATCTCAACCTTCATGCCATTTAAGAAAAAAAGAGAGGGGGAGGGGCGGCAGGATGGAGAGAAAAGAGAGGTAGGACAGGGAGGGGGTGAAGAAAGCTGTGTGATCTGGCTTTTGAGTTTTGGAGCAGGCAGGGAGCTGTTTGATACGTTCTGCAGGGCATAGTTTTGCATCTAATTTAGAATTGTATTCGTTACTCTACAGTATATCCTTATTCTTAGTGGTTTGCATGTTCTAATGACAAAAATATTATTTCTAAATTAGACTTCCAAACTCTCCTGTGGGACATCTGATCAAACATGAGAAGTTGAAGGACTGTTTCCCAAATGTTTGTATCTGAGCAGATAGCAGAAAATAAATGCTATATTTTTAAGGAATGATTTTAAATATTTACATTTAGCAATATCAGGTCTGTTTTCTAATTAGCATCCTATTTGCTAGTTATTTAAAAATATTTACTTAGAAACTGCCAAAATGATTCATCATAATTAATTGGGATCAGGTGCAGCATATTTAACGCCTACCTCCTCAAAGAAGGCATGACCAATATTTTACAATTTATTCTGTATAATTTAAGTGTTGCTTGTGATTTAGATTTTATTTCATTTTTGTTTTTGTGCTTCATGGTTTGCTTACTCTATATAAAGCTTTTTTGGCTGCACTGCAGCTTCACAAGTGAGCGTTAACGGTACATTTACTGAGCATATTTACCTTTAAAAAATATATCTTTCTTTTGGTCCGCTGCATAGCCTAGCGGTTAAAGCAGGTGGTCCATGCGTGAGCTTGACTCCCGCCTCGTGACCCTGCTGCGTGTCTCCCCCGTTGTCTCTGCCCCCCCCACCCCCCACCCACTAGACCCCCCCAAAAAAAGAAAAATCTTCGTTTGTTGATGTTTGATTTGCAAAAATGTTGCCATCAGTTACAAAGAGTCATGCAAGTAATTGTGATTGAAAACTGAACTAAGCATGAACTAAACTTTAAGCATCATCTACAAGCATTGAACCTTTATTCACTTCTTGAATGAGATGGATCAAATCCAGCAGGACTCTGTGTCCAACTATAGCAAAACTTTATAACTGTTTGAAAAAGCTCTTTCATCTTTATTTGGGGTATTTTTTTGTATCTATTCACAAAAAAATGTAGGAAATTGTGTTAAAATAAAGGGATTTGAGATTTGACCTGGCCATTTAGTTGTAGCAAAGAATTACTGAGTCTTCCAAGTCCTCCTGCTAACTGAAAACTGATCAATCAAATAATCTGCAATAAGTTCCATAGTCTGTTTTTATTGAAGAAACATTAAAAATTCAGATCGCACGTGCCAGATGGAGGCTTCAAACGCACCACATTTACACTCACTGAGCCGCATCATAACCTTGTTTTATTTACAGCTGTAGGCCCGTGTACGTACACACACGTCCATGCTGGTCATGATTTTTAAAAAAGGTGTACAAGTCACGTGCAGATACAAAAATCTTACTTGAAATGTGTCAAAGAAATATGGTATAGCTGTTTGTACGTGAGGCTGTTTTATCATTAGCGCTTCAGATTCGTTGAAGTGTTTACCTGTATTTGGTATTTGTATGCTTATTCCTTTGATTGTTTATTAATTAGCCTTTTACTGGTTTGGCTGTTATGTAAATTTCTCCTTTTAAACAATTCTGTCCATTCCTTTCAAAAACTATACAAATAAAGATGTGGGCATGCACACACACCCTTGTAATATATTTATACATACATGTATATACATACATGTATCTTGGGTCTCTGGCTATGTTGCAGATGGGCTGCTGAGTTCATCTGGGCTAATTAAAGGATCTGGAACAGCAGTTCCAGTCAGCGCCCCTGGGCTGCGAGTTCCCCTGATTTCTCTTGAATTTCAGAGGGTCGAGCTCTCGAAAACCCCCAAAACAACAATGAGATGCGCGATGAAAGTTCGAAGCCAAAACACGACGTGGATCTTTCTTTCCATTCCTGAAAAATGAAATGAGACATGAAGTAGTAAAGGACCAATCAAAGATGCTGATTTTTAAAAAAACAAACAAACAAAGTTAAGTTGGTAATGGCTTCACCCAGAGTTGCAGCAGAGGGGGTGGTGTTTTCTTGCCAAGCCTCCCTGAAAAAGCAGGTATGCCTGTCGTTTTTTGATAGGGACATCTTCACACTGCAGACACTGAGTGGAGCTTCAAGGACTTATCGTTTTGAAATGAGGAAAAGTAAATATGTGTTGCTTGTCAATAATTAGGAAAGCCTCATCTTTTGTTTCTTTGCACCAACTATGTATGTTGTTGTCAATGTGCCATTTTGGACTCTTCTGTGCTTCAGAGATACAGAGGCTGGGCACGCTGTCATCCACGTACTGTGATATTACAGCTGGGCGCAGTTCCTTTATGTTGCTGGGGAGACACTGGCTAACAATACATCAACTCTGAGGTTGTGCATACCTTTAAATGTTTGCTATAACACCACAGGTAATTATTCACTTTCCTTACCCCCCTTCATGCTGTTCAGGGTCACAGGACAGATATTCTAAAGGTTATTTCATATAGTAATGCTTCAATTCAATTAACTCCTCCTACTGTCAAAGCAAAATGAGACACGAGTTCAGTGCCAAGACACAACATTCAACTAAATAGGTTTGAACTATAGATAGTTTCCATTAATTAAAGTGGATTGTGAGTTGTTTAATCAATTTCAGAGCTCCAAACAGTGACAATCAACTGCCTGCAGTTGTTTTGTGTGTGGATACATGTGCGCATGAGTTAGTCTGGTCAGAAGTAAACGAAAACTAAAGCATTTGTCTGTTTGCGATGCTACCAGTGCTGCTGTCGTATAAGGTCTCACTAATTAACCTCCACGTTGATAATGTGCTTAATTACTTTATATTGTGATTTAGCTTCCTCCTAGAGGTTATTCTCTCTTTCAGATTGAAGAAATAATCTTACATGCCTCAAAGGTGCTGAGCGGAGAATGCAATGCCCCAGTGCAGCGCCGGTGCACGCTGGCATCTGTGGAGAGACTGTGATTATCACAACACTGACATCAATGGAAAGCGTTTGACACCTGGCCAAGAGAGAGGGCAGCATTAGGCTGCAAGAACTTTGATTAAATGAGAAAGAAGAAAAAAGATGAGAAAAAAAAAAAAAACTTCAGGTAATTTTGTTTGATCAACACACTGGCCCAGTGTCCAATCAGGCAGAGGACCACTCATCACCTTTACATTTCTCCAGGCTCATGAAAGACCAGACACAGGCTTGACGAAAAAAATGAAAAGAAAAAAATCAACTATGCCAACACAAATCAGGGTCGACTGAGACTCTGATCTGCTGCCTTTTGAGCCACTGACTCCAGCAGATTTCAAACCGATATATCACTTGACTTGTCGTATAGTTTGAAGCTGGACTAAAGCGGGCAACTCTGAAATACTGGGGAGTACAAGAATACTATCAGAGCAGAGCAAATACTGGGCAAAATAATAAATAAAAATAAAATAATGCATGAAATATGGAAATTAGTGGCTCTAAGGAGAAGTCTAAGACTTCCATTAACTTAACCCCAAATAGAAAACATAAAGGATATCAAAGATTGTTACTTTGATTACTACTATTACTACTACTACAACTACTACTACTGCTGCTGCTAATAATGATAATAACAATAATGATGATAACAATAAAAATAATGATGGAAAAATATATTATGAATCATCAGAGTTCTAGACTGAGGCAAACTTGCTACATGCACCTTCACTTGGTAATGATGTGGGATTATACAGAGATAACACCTGCATCTCCTTCATGAGTATACACACACACACACACACACACACACATGCACACACTTCCCCCTATCTGTTTGTTTTGTTTTGGGCGGTGAGAATAACACCTGCCTCTTTCCAGTTAATGGTCTTTTTAATTCATGGCTCAAACCCATTTAAAGACAAACCCTTTCACAATTTGCTTAATTTCTGATGTCATTTCCACCCTGTAATTACTATTCTCTGCCTCATATTTATCAGTCAATGTACCTGCAATGAAAATATAAGACCTTGACACCACTTTTGCAGAATCAAAAAAGTATTTAATTTCATGTCTTTGGCCGTCAAACAACATTGTTCGAGGGACGTAATTAGGACAAATTTATCTTCTTCCTCTTTTTTTTATTTTATTTTGGGGATATTGCCAAGACATGTGGGACCTTTATGATAAGAAGGGGGAAGAAAGCGTTTGAACGCTGCTGCCCTGTATCTCAGAGTTATTGTGAATGGTTTTTAGTAAAATTAATGGTCTGGGGGAGATTGCAGCGTGGCCATGGTAAAACAGGAAGCAGATGTGGTTTCAGGGCATCCAGGTAAGGAAGCAGTCATTTCCTAAACACAGAGCTGATACGCACACATGCGCACACGCACGTGCTGTAAATGTAAGAGGCAAAATAGGAATTAAGAACATTGTCATTGTGTGTTCCCAGCACTCCCACTGTTCTCTTTTTATTATTATTTTTTTCAATATGACCCACTTCCTTTTCCCCAGAATGATGGTTTTTAAATAGTTTTTCATACAATGTGAGTGTAGTTTATTTGATGCCTAATCCTACTGTTTTATCTTTTTTAGCCTCAGGCATTCACAATTTGTATGATCCATGCAACTTGCACAATAAAAATATTAGTCAAGAATATGTATATATATATATATATATACACAAATACATATATATATATATATATATATATATATATATATATAAACTACAATATATCTAATATTGAGACAGTGTTCTTTTAAGTCTTGCACTTTTCATTTTCCTACCACTTCAGTGGCTTTCCTTGATCTATATGCACATGAGGAGGAAAATGTGCAAGACAACTGCTCTCAGCAGAGTGAAAAATTACTTTGTGGGAACAAACAGATTTTTATAAGGTTGTTCTGCTTCTGTGTACAGCCAGATTTTCTGTACACAACCTGCTATATGTTATGTTGTCAAGACTGATTTTTTTTTTTTTCCTGCTGCAAAGGAAAATTAATTGCAAAGAGGGCTGAGAATTTGTTTTCATATTGGCTTGGTAAAGCTGAGTGCCAGGATGGAGGAGGACAGCTGTGGGGGAAGGCTGGCCGACCCGCTGCCTTCTGCCTCTCCCATGCCTTGCTGCACAGAGTCTGTGACAAAACAAGCCTCCAGGAATACTGGGCAAACACTGAGTCTCTCGCTGGGATCCACACTATTTCCTGAGAGGACCACAGCCAAAAAGCTTCACACATTCAATACTGTCTCCACTTCTTTTTCTAAATTAAATAGTTGTTGCCATACCACGTCAAAGATGTAGAAAATTCATGATCAGAAAAATGCCTCTTGAGTTCGTGGTTTGTAAATATGAGCATGGCATCACTCAACAAAGAGCTGAAATTGCAGAAAAACAACATGCTCTTTTAACACGCTTTAACGACTCACAACAAGAAATGAGTTCAGGCATGTTGTAAGTGATTCCACGTCTTCTCAATCTGCGTGTGCTCTCACTGTACGAGGCTGTCAAAGCACAGCCAGGAGAGATGATTGAGATAGTGGAAGCTGAGGTAGGAACCATTTTCACACTGCCACAATTACAGGAACCGTCATTACATTGCTCACTCTTACTCAAATACAGATAGAACCCCCCCAAAATTATGCACAGGCTAGGAGGAGAAAGTGGCTCACTTCTGTTTGCTAAATTAATCGCTTCCTAAATGGCTCCAGGCCAGGCAAAGTTAACATTTGCAGTTTCAAAGGTTTTCAGCGCTTGCAATGAGCCATGAAATTACTGCATGCCGTCGAAAATGGCAGCTGATGAAAAGCCCAAGGAGCACGTCCCACAGGCAGAGAGAGCTTGGAAGTAAAATCTCAAACACAAAGTCTCATTTCTGATTTGGATCATGGTGAAATTCAGAACCAAAACTAGAGAATGTGTGAGGCCGCTGTCCAAAAGCAGGATGAGCTGTGACAAGACAGATGATGAGCAGCTGTTTGCTGGTTGGCAGGCTCGTCCGTGAGTCTGGGGAGGCAAGGTGAGTGCAGAGGTTAGGCTGAAGGAGCGAAATGATGATGTTAAGGTGCAGCCGCGGCCAGAATGGACTGACCCAGATTGGGTTTGATTAAATCACAGGGGTGACACTGCAGTTCTGCAGACATCATTAACATCAAAATGATTATGATAGAAGGGTTTGGCTCAGCTGAATCTAACTAATTCAACTATGGTCTGATGTTAAAAGCCGAGCATCTGAAGCAAGCATGTTCACTTAGATCTGCTACCCTGCTTTACCTGTCTGACTCCCTCTGATGATGATGCCGCTGTACATTCTGCAAACAGAAACTTTTTTTTCTTTTTACCTGAAACACTGAACAACGTTTTCCTCCAAAAGTTAAAATCCAGTATCGCAAAGACAAAAACAAAACAAACAAAAACCTACTTTGTCATCAAAAGAAAACAATTAGCTTTGCCAGTTTCTCACCCTTTGAGTCCATTTCTCTCATTTCTCTGAAGCTCGGTAAAAACATACCTTTGCTCCCACTGCGCCTGGGATCTCTCACTCTTACCTTGCCAGGAGAAAAAATAAAAAATCACCCCACATATAAATCTGAATTCAGTGAGCCCAGCAGACACTTTGGATTGGAAAAAACTTTGACCTATTTTTCAGTGTTGGAGTGACCGGCGCCAAAAGAAACTCACCGTCGCTGCTAATAGAATTTTTGAGAATGTTTGTGGTGCTGTTCATGTATTAATGACAGTTAAGCATGTTATACCTCCACCATAAAACATTCAGTACTCCATTGTTAGGTCAAATTTGGAGCTGTGGAGAAGAGGTAGATATTTATAAATGAGAGCTTAATTAATTAAAGAATGCATTACATTTTAATGGTGAATTGTTAACTGGTGCTGTAGTCTCATTAATATGTGCCCCATGGGGATTTTAGTGCCATCATTTCACCAGCAACCTGCTGGCTGCAGGTCCTGTGGCTATTTTATGCTGTTGGAAACTGATAGTTGACAAAGCAATTAATCACATGGAGGACAGACCTTCCCTCCTCTGTGTGTTTAGCAGCAGGAGGAATGATTGTTTAAAATTTCAGCAGTGATGAGCTAATGCTGTCTTTCATACAATTTCAATTAATGGAGCAAAGTGTGAAATTGATGTTTTTTTTGTTTTCTTTTTGCTTCCAAAACATAAAAAAAGAAGAAATATCCTCAAGTTTTAGAATCTTGGATTGAGCCGAAAGGAATTTTAATTTTCTAAATTTATGCGTATTTATTTAATTTAAAAGTGTGCTTCTTTGTGGAAACGCTGCGTGTTGGTCAGAGTAACCGTGATGTTCTTGACTGTTATAGCGGTGAGGGAGAGACATAAAATCTGTATTCTGCAGTTCTACGGTCATTCGCTCGAGGTGGCAGAAGAGATTTGATCCTGTGTTACAAACCTAGACGACACAAAAACATGTTGAACACAAACTTTAAGACTGTTTGCAGCTACGGCGTGACCCCATTCAGGCCTGCATTAAAGTGTTTCCTAGTAGATCAGATCACACGTGGCCAAGGCAAGATCTGAACCCATTTCATGACAGATTCAGATCAGGATGCGTTCGAAGGTGGTCTTGGACACCTGCGACCCTGTTCTCTTCTAACAAACCAGCACCAGAGGCTTAGATGATGACTCAGAGCTCTCTGTCATCAGATTTCTTCTTCCTGTTTGATTGTGGTCTCTGTCTCCTCTAGTTGTCACCTTGTTTGGAGGTGATGTTTCCTCACATGGGTGGGAAGGTCCACTCTGATCAAAGCGCTGGCCACTTGCAGCTGGATTTCTAAGGACCGCTATTAGATACATAGATGGATATACTTTATTGATCCCACAGGGGGAAATTCAAGTACACAGCAGCTTACAATAGAATAGAAATACGGGTTTGGAAGAAATAAAATTATTATTGACTATTATTACAATTATTATAATTATTATTAACTATTATTGCAAGTTCTGAATGGACCTGGTGTGTTGTTGGTACTTAAACAATATGGTTGACATGATTTTAAAGTAAAGGCTCAGTGCAAAAACATATGAAATATCACTGAGAAAATATATTCTCTAATTGATACGGAGATGCTTATTATCGTTAACAGGCTCATATGTATAAAGTCAAACACAAGCTAGTTGAGCCTTGGTGAAAATTCAAAAACTACTATTTCAGTGTATAAAGAGTGATCTTCAATATAAACTCATAAAATGAAGGCATGCAGAGAAGATAATAATATTCAATAACTGCACATACAGAACTCATACAGTTAGTAATCCTCTTGGGCCCCACCACTATTTTGTAGCAAAAGCGCCTAAAATGACATACCCAAATTAAAATGACTGTAACGTCTAAACCGTTTGCACTACATGGATGAATGAAGTCTTCCCAGAAAGAAAACTCTCTGTAGTTTCTTGTGAAACTGTCAGAA
>JBAMYA010000008.1:3849429-3860481 GCA_037176975.1 Arrhamphus sclerolepis
GAAGATATATACATATATATATATATATATATATATATATATGTATATTTACAGTTATTAATTCAGTTAATCATCAGTTGCTGGAACTCTTAACTGGTTTAAGTTAAACTGAAGAAGATTTTTCATGAAATATTGTATAGTCATATAATTAATTTTCTAGCAGAGTGGCCACTGGTGTAAAATTACTCAAATATAATAATATAAGTGAAATAAAATATAAATGATTTTACATAAATTCCCTTCAGGGATTAAAGGAATATGACTGAATTGAGTTGAAATCAATTTTGAAAATAAATTAGGATCTGCAATCAGGTCTACCACTCAAATTAGTTTAATTAAAATGTATGACACCGATGCCACAAACACAGACATTGAGGTAATTACTGTGTATGTTCAGTGTCTCCTGAATATGAAAAGAAAAAAATTCCTATCGATTTCACCTCTTTGTAAATGAAATGCGCCGGTCCCTCTTCTCAGGGACCCCATGGGCAACAAGCCTAGTTTACTTCTGCATTATGCTGTGAGTGCATAATTGGATTTACTATTAACATAATCGGACAACGTGCATGTTGCCTTGGTTATTCCCCTGTGAGCCTCTAAACCTTGTGGAAGATGGTGAATGTGCACGCAGGTCTCACGAGCTGCTTGTCGCCTCCGTTACTTCAGCCAGACCGGTGGAGGGCCGTGCAGAGATGCGTTTAAAGGAAGGAACATTGTCTTGGAGATAATTCTCACTGTCAGACATGGCAGAGAAACAAAGCTTTTGATCTGACACATCTTTGTGAGCAACTTTAGAACTTGTTAGTCAGAATCAGAGACATTTTATTGCCATGGACTCTAAAAAAAACAAAAAACATTTATGGGAAAGGAAATGTCAAAGGCGCAAAAAAACATAAAGTAAACAAAAAGTCAAGAGAGGTAGTTATATATAGACTATTTACGTAAGTACACGAATAAGATAAATAGCTGTTACACACTTACACAACTGAAAAATACATGTTCAAGTCTCGAGAAATTTGGGATTCTGTGTAAAATGTAGAGAAGAAAATGATGTACACATGTCATAAATCTGTGTTCCATGTTAAACGTGAACTATTGAAGGAGAGAAATCTTAGCAATTTCATGAAAAATATTAGCTCAAATTGAGTTTTGTGGCATTAATATGACCCAAAAAAAATGGACAGCAGAAGGACTGAAACGTATGGAGTACTTAGAAGAAACACGTCTTGATTTCTGATTAGGTTAATTGGCAACAGGTCAGAGACCCTACTTGGTATAAAAAGAACATTTCAGAGAGAGTCTCTGAGAAGTATAGATGGGCAGACGTTCACCAGTCTTTCAAAACCTGTTTCTACAAATTGTGAAACTATTTCAGATTAATGTTCCTCACAGAAAATTATCTCATTATTTCCTTCTTCTTTTGGCTTTTCCCTTTTAGATGTTGCCACATTGGCTCATCTACAGTACATAATATTATCAGAAGATTCCCAGAATCTGGAGAAATCTGTGTGTGCATGGGGGCAAGCCCGAGAATCAGTGATGGATGCTCGGGATTTTCAGGCTCTGCATAAGAAACAGGAAGTCCTTGTCTGGAGACTCTGTTTTCTGTGCCATCCACAGAGGCAGTGTAAGGTCAATACTGCAAAGAAAGAGCCAGATGTGAACACGATCCACTGATGCTATCATCTTCTCCTAACCTGATCTTATTTAAAATGGACTATGGAAAAATGTCCTGTTGTCAGATGAACTGAAATTTTAGATTGTTTTTGGAAACCATGGATACCGTGACGGAAAAGAGGAACCACCCGACTTGTTATCGCCGGTTAAACAGGCTGCGTCACTTATGTTATTGTGGTACAGTAGTGCCTATATAATGGGCAGCTTGCACATCTAGAAAGGAAACAAGGAAAGCTATAAAATGATTTTAGAGGAAGGTGATATGCAGCTTTTTCAGGGAAGGCCCTCGGTCTCTAAACAAGTCCATGCTAAACGTATCATCATAGCTTTGGGTGCTGGACTGTCCTGACTGCAGTCCAGAGCAATCAATAGTTGAAAACAACAGGCGTAAAATAAAACGAAAAATACAGCAAAGAAGGCCAGGGAACGTAGAACAGCTTGAACCGCTGAACGGAACAGAGTTCCTCTCATGAAACTAGAACAACTGGTCTCCTCTGTTCCCAGAATTATATTATATTATATTATAGAGCCCTGTCCCAACTTTTGTTGTTGCTCATTTTTGCTACCATCAAATTTAAACAAAACAAATCTTTGTCATAGAAAGATATATGTTCGTTCTTTTTTTCTGAATAAATGTGTTCATGAGATTTGAAAAATGTCTTTGCTGTTTATATATACATTTTAAACTCTGCACCATTTTTTGTTTCTTTTTGAAATTGGGATTGGAGCTGCCTAAAAACGTGTTCCCTTGACAACACAAAAATACATAAAGCCATTAACAAGGAGATTTAGTAATAGCAATTTCATGTGAAGATGCTGTTTCTTATCTAGACTTCCTTGAAAAAGAAGGAAAAAAAACAGCTTCAACAGCAGCAGAGTGAATAAAGTGATGGAGCTACAGAGCAAATTGAATCACGCAGCTCGAGCAGCAGCAGTAAGTGAACACAGCTCATCATATCTGTGAAATACCTCACTATTGGAGGAGAAATATTTTTTTTTTTATGTTCAGTGAATTCCCATGTTCTCTTTAAGTTTCATAAATACCCACAAACCCAGCCTGAATCCACGCCTGGCCTGATGTACACACAGACATATACACAGCATCCATATTAGATGCCCCCCCAAGTTACTTCTTAATTAACACCTACTACAGCCATAATAGAGTCGTTTTCCCCTTTTCTGGAATCCCTTTGAAATTACGCAGGATTAAGGCGACTTGGTTGCTAAACTGGGCCGTGCATCTGTAATTTAATTTCATCTGAGGCTATTAATTAATAAGGTGCCTCTGTTAACAGTAAATGTATAATTGCTGTTAATTAACAACTGGTCTTGATAAAGTGTCACCAAAAATCAAACAAAAACAATTAGCATTTTGAGGTGTCTTTTAAAAGCCTCACTATTAACGCAAGAGGTAATATACAGTAGTTAGAGTGATAAAGAAGCCGTTGTAGATTTTAATTTGGATGGATAGAAAAGGAAAACACAGTTGACATCCATAAGGAAATTACCATGTGGTAATTAAGGGATAAGCTCTTTGTAACATGATAAATAGTGCTGTGGATCTGTACCCTCCAGTTAGGTTTTCTTCCCCTTTTATTAGGGTGGACATAAACGCCACATTTCGTGCTGTAACATGTCAGAAATAATGCTTCTCAAGAGTGTGACAAAAGACGAGCATAAATGCAAATGAACACAAGGGCTTCTAGGGCAAATGGCCATTTTGTGGCTTTGAAAACATGTCTTTTCTAAATCTTTACACATACTCACTTAATGTTTAACGGTCACATTTCTTGATAAAAAGCTCTCATGTGAGGTCCTTGTGTTTGGTTGTCTTTGATCACACAAGTGCTTGTTATATGACAAGTAAATATAACAAGCCATAACTCAGTCTGCAGGCGCAGGTGTGAGCATTATATTCCATATTTGGTTGATTAGCACCACGTAGCCTGAGGTGCAGTCGCAGGAAAATACAAGCCAAACTACTTGGAAGCTTTGGTGTAAATCACCACTGGTTGCCGTTTTAGCTGAGATTCACGGGCAGAGCAGCCACTGGTGTAAAATGAATTGGGTGTCAGGTCAAGAAACATAAATATACATTTGGAACGAGGAACTTTAAACAAACCCGACTACTATTTGCGGTGCCATATTACCATGAATACAAATGGCAGCATGACCTCAATTTTCTGCACTGTAAGAGCGAGTGAAGGAAACCAGTGGTTTAAGTGGTTTTCCATCCTAAAGTGCTTGTTTGGTCTCAGATTCACACTAATCATAGAGTCAACTATCACAATGTTTTGTATTGAATTTGTAGTAATAATATACATACACGTCCACAGGCAAAACAAACAAAAAATAACAAGCTATAACAAGTTATGAATATAACAAGCTATTTCCTCTACAATAATGCTTGTTGATAGAAACACATCCTTTACATTTGCAGCACAGTTCGAGTGTGTTTTAGCTTTTATTTAATGAGGCATCAGCAACAGAAAAGGACCTCCAGTGCAACAACACTTAATCTAGAAAGTCATTTTCACCTTGGTTCAATGTGGCAAGAAGCTCCACTCCACTCGCTGAACAATTACAGCATATTAGCTTCTTGTCAGTCAGACCTTTTGGAGGCGATACATCTCAATTTATTTCCTCTCTACAATTTCTCCCTCTACTCACTCGCCTGCGCTGCTCTCCGTTCCCCAGACAGGAAGGGAGTCCACAGGGAGCTGTGGAATATTTCATTCTGCCAGTGAGGCACCCGGTGGGAATATGGGTTGAGACTGTGTGACTATGTATCTCATTAGTTCAGTTATGTAATTTGAAGCACTGATAATCCTCCAGGACCGCCAAGTTGTGCACCTCAGAACAAGAGTCTGAGTCGTCAACATGCAGTCAAGTACAGACTAAGCTGCTAATTGCTGGTTGTGGTAATGTAAGCCACAGTCCTCCATGGTATTAGGAGTAAACACTGGTATGACTGGTGAAATGCGCATTTTAACACCTGCGTAGGTTTCAGGTAAGACAGAAAGGGAAATTAAAAACATTGTGCTCAGCCTGACTGATTATTTTTGATAAGAGGTTTACTTCAAGTGGGTCTGAAAAAATAGTTTTCAGCAATATTTGTACGAAATTCACAACTAATGTACCAACCATTACATGTGAAAATTCTCACTTGTAAATTAATGGTTTTCCTCGGGTCTCGTGAGCTTTTCTTTTTAAAATGTTACTCATTCACTGTCATAAATGACGCTGTGCAGATGTACCTTAAAGGCAAATATCAGCGATGGCAGTTACTCATTAGCTCCAAAATATCTGGAGCAGTGGGCCAATCAAGAATTATTATACAACACAAAAGATATTATATACAGAGGTTTCTGTTGATGTCATTGTTCCTATAATGACTGATGTGATCAGCATGTTTTTTGTCCCTTTAGAAACAATCTACGGGGTAATGGATATCAGCTTCTCGATATGTATTTTGGTCCAATAAACAAACATGCATCCAGGACACCAAGGTTTTTTTTGCACAGAAATACATCAATATCTGCTAAATGTCTTTTTTTGAGCTTACAATGATATCTAAAAACAAACAAACAAATGGTTGCATTGCTTTAGAAGACCAAAAACAATAAAGCCCACGTCATGTCTACTCTGATAGAAACATTTGTAACACTATTTATTCAAAATACCACTAAAAAAAAGAGCCATTTTCAGTAATGTCTTTACGTCACTCCCAGTAAGCAAAACCACTGCAAAACTGGATCACAATACTTCTATTCCCTGTATGAATAGGACCTAAATGAAATATTTAAAGCTGCCTCTTCTGTTATATTTTTTTAATTAAAAACATGTTTAAAACCTGTTTTAAATGTATCTGTATATTGTGAAAATAACAGTTCCCATTTTAACATTGCTTCTTGCCTCCCTCATTTATCTAACCCCAACCCTAACCGGCTCTACCAGTGTTCAAAGGAACATCTACCAACATCTAGCAGTGTTCAAAGGAACATTAGTGGTGGAGTGGATTTTGTTTGTGGGGTGTCCAGGTCTTGTGGCTGCAAAAGCCCAAACTGTTGCGTCTCTATCAGTGTGCTCAGCAGTTAGTACGAAACATATATACTGATCTCTTGTGTTTGGTTTTTAATAAATGCAGGGCTGTCCATCATGGCTAAAAATCTGTAACTGTATGAGAATGAACTTTAACATTTACCATGTTAACTGCCTAGAGTCTTAATGGTTTAGATTTTTTATTGTTTATTTTTTTACAGTTTCCTTGTGCATTGCACAGTCTCACCTTGGCATGAACTCACTCCACTCTTGTCAGCGTGTTCCTGTGAGTATTCTTTCTTGCTCTCAAGACTTCCTACTTTTTGTAAATGGCCACAGTTCTTAATCCTTCCATCATTGGAAGCCATAATTTCTTCTCTAATATCTTTGCTGATGTCTTGTGACGTCTTGTGACATGAAAAACATGGAACTGAGCCTGAGGTTGGCCCTTCCTCCTTCATACCGCTAGTGGTTTCCTCATTGGCCTGAAAAACTGTGAATGATGTGGAGTCTGGGAAACAGGTTAATGCAGACAGCAAACTGCTGGAAGTTAGAGAAAATATTCAAATCAAAGGATTTACATGTTAGCTAACCATTTAACCATCTTTTAGTTTTATTATTAATACATTATAGCTACTTTTAAACTATCTCTTGGGGTTACCAAATTTGGCAACCCCATCTTGGTTTTTACCTTTCTTTGTTGTAAGAGGAACTGGTATCAAAACTTAAAACTAAGAGGAGATATCTAATTAATGGCCCTTTATGTTCTCCAAGTGCAGATACGCCAGTACAGTACGCTAGTAAAAAATCAGGGTGAGTAAAGGAGCTTTTGTTCTATCAAATCAAAGGCTCTAAAATGGTTTATTTTTGTGCAGTCAGTCATATCATCTGAAGCCATTTCAGCCTCTTAGAAATGTATGATGGTCAATTTCAATCTGAATTAAAACTGTCGGACGTATAAGCTGCAGGCTGATAATGTTCAGAGGTGCTGAAGCTCTTAAGATCAACGCAGAGCCCGTAACCTCAACCTCACCTGGAGCAAGGGAAAAAGGAGGGCAGAAAATGTGTCTGTGTCATGTTGTGTGACTCACCATGTCCAATAACAACGTACAACCCAACATCATTTAACCTTTACAACACATGTATTGATCCATTTTGTTGTTATCAGCCTGCGATCACATCTCAGGGCCAGGCTCAGCTCAGCTTCAGGGCCTGTTTGAATCCATCCTGCAATATTACCGTGAGACAAAGAGATCCAGGACTGTTGTTTCTTTTTTTTTTTTTTTTTCAACCCTGTCCTTGGGCCATCCTTCTCCCCAGACCACTTTGTCTGTGCAATGGCAGGAAGATGTGTCACTTCTTGTTTCCTTGAGATGACTAAATGTACAATGGGAGGTGTGAGATATAATCTTTGCGCTCTGGAGTAGAATGATTAACACAGAAACACCCATACAAGCCCCTTGATGATCTTCCAGCAACACAATAAGAATGACAATACTAATTCTGAACATGCAAAAATGTGTTCTTTATTTATTTTACTTTATTTTTAAATCTCTAGGAAGATATGCATGCAATAACTACCAGTAAATGCGATTTTTATCTCACTTAAATATTCTCATAACAAATGTTATTGCATATATTGTTGCACTCATTGATTTTTTTCCCCCTTATTTCCTGTTTAAACATTCTTAATAAAACATAAACTAAACAGACTCCAAATATATTTTGACGTATAGCCCTAGAATGTGGACTTTAGTTGAATAAACCGGACTTCCCAGACCCAGATGCTGTAGAAAACTGTACCTCACTTCATGTTATTGCATATATCTTTCACTTTTTTCAGTTGTAAGCAGCAAAATATGATCATAAATCAATGCTTTGTTGTTCATGAGCAGTGGCCCTGAATGTAATTATCAGTAGTAGATAACTGTAATGAAGAATAGTTGGTTTGATTGTGCTGATACTGACAGCAACAGCAGAAGCTATTATTCTGATGAATAACATTGCCTAATAATAATTAAGCAAAATCATTTATCATATCATGTGTTATTTATCATATTATCATCATTAACCTTTTGCCTGAAGATCATTTTTGCAGATATAGCTTGGAAACTCCAAATATTCATAACAAGATTTAAGTAAGCAAATGGACAAGAGCTCTCCTCTGTAAAAGTACTAGTGGTTAAAATGTTCCATCTGACAAGTCATTCCACTGTCTGATGACCATGTTGGAAACACTTCCCGTATTCATGGAGATATGGAGATATATTTGGGTCTGTACTCCGTCAGATTATTAGTATGGATCAAGCAAACAACTCTGGAGCAATGGGAGATGTGGTCTGATTCAGATTTATCCTGTTCCAGAGTCGTGGGAGCATCAGGATAAAACTAGTGGTGGAGAAATACATGGGTCCGTCATCCAAAGCTACATCTCCACGATACCACAAGCAATCACAAGCATTTGGTTGTGTAGAGATGTATAGTGGAACTGTGTACATGTAAATATCATGTTAGTCATTTTTGAAGTTAATTTCAAAGTTTCTACTTCGTTGTAATGAAAAACAAAAACAACAAGGCAACCAAACAAAAGTACCTCTGCCATCAGCCTTTGACCCTCCCCCCAAGCCTCATTGCTCTGCTCGCTGTCCCAAAAGGCGAGCATCTAATAAGCATAAAGAAGTGGTAAACCGGCCACCACCAGCTTCACCGCTGTAGTCTTTAATGCTGAACAAAGTTTTTCTGCACTCATCCCATTAGGATTATTGGAGCAGCGGATCTAAGGAGAAACCGTCCTTTGAAATCAATGACTTAGTGACCCATGTCTGCTTAGACTGGATATCACTCATGTGTTGGACGCTTTCATTTGCTCAAAGCAAACTCTAAGTTTTGACACTGCCTGGATGCCCGGCAACCAGAGGTGTTGTGTTAGCCACGCCTTTTACTCATAAAACGACTGGACCTGTGCACAGTTTGAACAGTTTGTATAGTGTACACCAGTCATAATGTGCGAGCATGTGGGCGTAGGATTATGATGTGGGATTGGTCAGGTGTAAGTTTAGCAGAACACTTTTCTAGAAATGTACCTTTTTCTCTTTCCTTATGGCACATTCATAATTAAAGAGATTTCCATGATTCATTTTGCAGAAACTTCAGGTTGCATGAGACATCATTTCACACATGGACTGATCACCACCTTAACTACATAAAGAATATTTGTGGTGTGCTGGAAAACACTTTACAAGGTATCTGATTCTCCCGTCAATACAAAATTATTGTTCATTTAGCTGCAAAGTGTATAGTGTAAAGTGCACAGTGTATGAACTTTTTTAAGGAGTTTTTTTTTTTTACAAATCAAAGCACAAAAGCAGTGGTCCTAGCTTTTAATTAGCCAGAGTTTCCTGAAATCTCTTTTTAAAAATCTGTAAAGAGAGTCACCTCGAAACAGTCAATTGTCAGTTGTTAAAGCTTTTAAACATCTTTAACTTAACATTAGTGAGCAACAGATGATTAAAAAGTGGAGGTTGTTGTAATAATGGTTGGTTTCAGCCAGCAGAATTAATGATTGTTGGCTGAAAACTGGAGCTTATTTGCCACTTTAAAAGTCTGTTTTTGAAAAAGTAGTAAGAAAGAAAAGATATTCCACCAAGGTTTTATATGAACTTCATACACGCAGAGAAGAACAGAAAGCTCCATGGATGTAGCTTTGGGAGATAGGGTTTCAAGAGTGCTCAAATACAGTCTTTGTTGTTGTTGGTGATGTTGGTTGCAGTTGTGTATTTTATGCCATAACCATGGCTTTAATTACAAGAATAAACACAAAAGGCGAGTTGTTAACAAGCTTGAAAAATATGCCCAAGAAACATCTTGTAGACTATTGTCAAACCTCTTCCAATTAGTAGGGGAAAGCAAGCAATGAGCATAAAAAGAGCACAATGACAGAGCCAGAGCCAAAGTTATCAAATTTGCTGTGAACGCTGATAATAGATATGTATGCTCAGGAAAATGGTGCTTTAATAGAGTTTTTAACTGTAGATCTTGAATAGAAAATTGGACATGCATTCTAATTGAATACCTGGTTGAAAATGCACCCAGCACACCGTTATAAATCATCTGGAATCAGTTTTCTCAAACTCCTCTCTCCCTCTCACCCACTTTACAAACACAGAGCAAGGCTTTTTCAGCTTCTGATAAGTGTTAATAAATTACCTGAATTTGAAAATTAATGGCTAGCCGCCTGCTTCAGGGAGATATCATTGTGTTTCATGAATATTTTGATTTTGTGATTAGATCAAAATGCTGTGAATTCCTAAACAGCCCCCATGCCTAAGCTCCACTGATCATTAACTCTTCCCTTCTTAAAAAAAATCCGTTCCATGCAAATGTGCTGATATGGAATAATTAGAATGAGTTTTGCCAGTATTTTTCTTCTGTAAGATTTGCATGACTTTAGATCTCATCCGACTGATCTGCTCCAAGCTCCAGGAAAATGTATGTTTTTGTAAAGCTCCCCCCCAATATTTACCTTGCCCGGCAAGATAATGACTCATATTGTGATGTTAAAGAGGCTTGTATTTACAAAAAGAAACAAAGGCGATGCGGCTGCCAGTCCTGCGGCGCATTGATTAGGCTCTCCCTGTCATTTTTTATTCACACGCTGTCAGTGACATTCCAGCTCATCTGCTTTGTGTGTGATTGGGATCAAATAGATTTCCGAGCATGGTCAAGGCATTTACAGGTACACAATGTTAGGAAAGGAAACGCATGAACGGCAGTGCAAACTTTGACAGCCCCACACAGTCCTGTAAAAAGTACGTAAGTACAAAACATCTACTGCTAAAACTGAGGAAATGTACCAAAAAATTATGTAATTTTAGCACATCACAAAGGCTTGGGTGTAGCATTCACCTCCTTGTTTTTTGTTTTTTTTTGAACAACTTTCCACATAACTCTGGGAGGTGAGAAGGCCAGATGCTGGAATGTTGTCTTCTGGAGAGAAAAGATCTCTTTCTTGTCTGATAGAAGATCATTTTTGAGACTAGACAGAAAAGAGACGGATAATATTTATATATAGTAATTAGGGTCAACAGTCCAGAGAAACTGAGAGTGTGGAACAGAGGTGAAACAGGTGTGTGCAAACAGGTTAGAATGGGCGGAAAAAAATCTCTGCTGTGATCTTTGATTATAGTCTCAGCAAGAATTAAAGGAAAGGGCCCTGCGATGGGCTGGCCACCTGTCCAGGAATAATCTGGTATAGATAATGGGTGGATGGATGGGTGGATGGATGGATGGATGGATGGATGGATGGATGGATGGATGGATGGATGGATGGATGGA
>JBAMYA010000008.1:3871956-3889180 GCA_037176975.1 Arrhamphus sclerolepis
ATGACATATGTGTGTGTGTACACACTTTTTTTCTTTTGGCAAAATATCAACAGTTTTTAAACTCAACAGTTCCTCTAGAATAAAATGAAAGAATATCCAGAATAAAGAGTGTACTGTACCTTTAAAAAGTCAGGCGTTTGACCCACTCTGACACTCCAACAGCCTGTACTTAAAGTTTCACAATTATTTCAATCAAGCATCCTGGCATTTAAATATTAATGGTCTTCACTTACACACAAGAAACAATTACATGTTTTGTGTGATTGTCAAGAGGGGCGAGAAAGAGCCCCAGTTACTGGTACCACACACATGCACACAAAAACACATTCACACGCACACAGCGCTGAGGCAGAGCCCGAGTAAATTTAATTTAGAGACATTCTCGTCTTCCCTCTACATCCTGGGCTTTTAAGACACTGAAGTGACTGTTCTTTGCCCGTGTAAAAGAACCCCATTATCAAAGCATTAAGATATGATTAAACTGACATTTTCTTAAGAAAACGAAAAGAGTTAGGAATAAAGGGAAAGAGAGAACTACATACTCCAGATCTTATCAGGAGGGAGGTGGGGGGTGAACACGCTGATCTTTGAAAGAGCTTATTACAGAGCAAGCTAAGAAGACAAGCACAGTGGTGTACTGATCAGAGGTATGCAAGCCAAATGCACCTGCTAGATTTCACTATCATTCACCAGGTGTCAGTCAGTGCCAAGGCCCCTGACTGACGCTCGTGCAATCTGAGCACCTCTCAGGGCATGCTGCAAAAAATACACAGCTTACTGCCGTGCAGCAATGAGGCTGGCAGAAAATCTGGAACAAAATTGGAAAAATCTTATGAATTGTAATAATAGTTTGAACTATGTGGTATATCAATATGATGACTGCTGCAAATAATTCAGTGTTCTGAGTGAATTTGATGTTCCACGTTCTCACAACCTGGTTTGAATTTTCCAGTGTTTCCTCAGTCACTTCTCCCTGTCTCTTATCCACCTCAGATAATAACAAGAAATGTCTGATACTGTTGTAGATGTAAAATAAAGATGTGAAAGAAAAAAAGAGGCATTAACTCAGATCAAAACTGTAAACTGCTGAGTAAGCTGAACCACTAGTCTCTATTTCCATAGTAAAGTATAGAATAGCTGAATGGACCTTGCGTCGTGTTTTAAATGTAGATATTGATCCTGGAAATGCCTGATGCATTGTGGGCCGCCCCGACTGCTTCTGCCTCTGTGCTCCTCATTCTTCATTTCAGATTTACCCTTAAAAATCTGATGATGCTCAGTTTGACATAGTTCTAATTACAGGAGGTAACAGCTTAATGTGGCTGGAATTCAGGTTGTGAGCTGTGGCATGATGACAGCGTTAACGGGCAAATAATTTAAGACCGATTTTCTTTGTATTTGCCATTTCACAGGTTATTAGGTTTGATCAATACTGATCGGTATAGAAACTTTACGCTTGTCTGGGACTACAAGCTGGGAGAATAGACACAGCAGCATATGGATTTCAATGACTTTATTAAGATTGCTCTCAGTGGTGTCAGCAGCGGTCCTGGCCATTTGGCACTGGTGTGCCAGTCACTCCCTCATTGGGGCTTTTCCCCGAGCCACCACAACTCCCTCTTTCAAATGAGCTAAACCACTCCCACCACCAGCATATGTTATCAGAAATATCAACGTCCGAGTCACTCCTCTCTAGGGTTTCCATCCATCCTATAAAATACTATTTTACACTTTATTAATATATCTGGTTTTCAGATCAATACAAAAATTGGCCTCTAATATCCTACATGTTTTAAATGTGGCATCACTCCAGTGGCATTAAGGTGAATGGTCAGTTTTAGCATGAGGAATGACAGACCTTCAGTGATTGGGTGAGCGAGAGCGCAGACGTATCAGCCGCGGTCTGTCATAGATAATCTGTCTGTCGTCTCATCAGTCAAACATGTCTGACTGTGAAAATGCTTCTTAGAAAGCAGCGCACTGAAAACAGATGCAGAAATATAGACGTGAATCAAAAAGACTTTCTATCTGGAGGTCCTCTGGTTCTCCTGCACAAGTACAGTTTTAAATTGCCAAATCATTTGTATGGTGAGCTGTAAGATTGAATTAATAAGTTAATGGATTATCTTGAAATCTGATATATAGTTATACTTGTAGAAATGCCCACTGTGAAATGATAAGGATAATCCCTTTAACAGGTAGCATTGAGAAATACTTTAATAATAGGGATTAATATGAAGTTAATTTCTGCTGTTTTTTGCAGACAGTGATGCAACACTACGTACCGCGTCTAGGGACACAGTGGCCTGCGTCTGAGTGGTTGTAAAGTCTTGCTGCAGCTGCAAACAGCAGGATGAGCTGCATAAAGTAACTTAATGACTGGAAAGCTAGTCATTACCATGGAAGCTAACAGTAAAAACACTCAAAAGTTCCCAAAAGGAATGCCAGCTGGTGTTTGGAGGAGGTACTTAAAGAAATGTAATCTTATGGATGTATTATCAGAGCTGGATGCAGCACTGTTCTTTAGCCTTTGGTTAGCTGCTTATTTTTCTCAGTAGCCACTGAGGCAAATTATTGTAAATTATTGCTTTGGCAAGTCCCATCACTGCTCTCTAGATTGATCATTTAAAAAAAAGTGTTGTAGCCACAAAAAGACTAGCTTGAACTACCTAAGTGGGTCCAACTTCCATCTTAAACAGGTTTTTTTTTCCAAAGCCTGATTCCAGTTTTCAGTCTTGGGCGGGAAAAGTCGAGCAGAAAAAATAATGTTCACTTGGAGAGTGCTTCACAGCTTTTTTGTTTTATTCACCAGGTGGGTAATTTCACCTGAGTGAGTCATTTCAATCTTTGAACACACTGTGAGCTCCGAAGTTTTATCACAGAGAAAAACTGGATGCACAACTTTCCTGAAACAAACCAACAATGAAGAGTGTCATTCACGCCTCACAGGTCATTACTCATTGATCAAATCCTCGATTTAGACAAAAAAAAAGAAAAAATCTATTATTCAGCAAATCAAGCGGATTTAAACGCATTGCTTTTTAATTCCTTTGTTTAATTTACATATTGGCTATGCAGCACATTGTAGATTTAAAAACTCAAATCCAAATATTGAAATACACTTCAGCAAATGTAATGAGTGTAATTTAAAAAAAGAAATGTGTAAAATCTTGACTGCACATCAGTTTTTTTCTTATCAGAACTGGCATTCCTGGACTGCACTTAATGAATCATTAATAAAGTTTTCTTTTTTTTCCTTTTTTTCCAGCATTGACCAGGGAGCAGAAGCAGCCTCTCCTCTATTTGTATTTCATCAAATAAAGCTTATTGTAGATGCCGGGGTTAGGCAGTGGTGTGGTGAAGGTCAGGATTTTCAACCACAGGTGAGCGATGCTCAGCGTGTGACCTGCAATCTGTGTCATTTATTTGAAAGGCATCACATAATCAGGAAGAGTTAAAAGCCTCGAGGCACTTTCTGATCTTTCCCTGCAGAAATGTTTCACAAACAACAGTTCCATGTCCTGATTACAAATAATTATAAAGCCACACACTAGTCACTCTGTCAGGTGCTGTTGTTTTAATCCGGGATTAAAGTCTAGAATAAAAGCATGTGCATTAATAAAACCTATAGTTTGTATCTGAACAGCAGATTTCAGTGGATCAGTAACATTACTGCTTTTGAATTTCACATCGATGAAGAGACTGAAGATCTTTATTTCCACTCCATTGATCAGCTTGATGCAGCTGTCAGTTCGGACCAGCAAAGCAAACAAAATACTGACAAAAGATCTGAACCGAGCTGTTACAGAGACATTTCCATAAAGAGTCTGAAGAGCGCTCCTCTGTGTGAAACTCATCAAACTCTCAATCACATCTCCGTTCTCTTTCTTTCGGGAACACTTTCATTTTATTTGTTTTGGGGTTTTTTTTGACACAATCTTTCTTTCTCCTCTAACTTTTGATCCTGCATGATACTCCTTCTAAATCCTCGCAGAGACTCCCAACAGCATTCTGGTATCAGCTGTATCATCGACAAAGTGAAATATCTCATCACAAGGAATCAGTAATCAACACAGCATAAAACAAAACTCCCCCTTCTCCTCCCGAGACTCCTTTCCCTCTCTGTTTCACAGTTTGGTTGAAAAAGGCAGATAAAATGTGCATCAGCATGTTGAGTGGCACAGTTTGTAACGTTGCTGATTTCCACAGTTTCACTCAACACACTCTTGCTGAGTTAATAAATCTGACCTCTGCTTAATTAAAATAACACACATCCTCCACTGAGAAATAAATTAAGCAGTTTGAGAATTATTCTAACTAATCTCTAATTAAGATTTAGTAAAAACAACAAGAAACCTGCCAGGGAAGATGTAACTGTTTTTAGAGTGTATTATAAGGAAGGAGCAGCTGCATGATGGCTCGCGTTCATAAGCAAAGACAAGTTACAGTTCCACTGCAAGCTCCACTGCTGTTTCTTCAGATAACCAACTGGAACCTTGTCAAACTGCTGCAACTGTTCATCAATTAACACAAAAGTAGTCCAAAAACAAATCCCCTGAAACAACCAAACCAACAGGAAACTAATCACATCACAAGCGCTTATTTAGGATGTTCGGTTACAGCAGTCTTTTCTGAGGAAAAAGTCAGCATTGCCTCATTAATTGCTAATTTTGTAGTGTTGATCTTCTGACCAAGTAAGGTGAAAGAGGCCAGAATCACAGTCAAAACATAATAATTGTGCTGTAATAACTGTGTCTTCTCTCTAGTCTTCAATCTTGGCCCTCACTGCCGTGAGGGCTGTAATTCTGCAGCAAGGGGTGTTAAGAGGATATCATTATCATGTGTTTTCCGAGTAAGCTGCAGATTTAGTTAAATATAGTGAGCTATTTTATTTATTTATTTTTTTTGCTGTTTCCTCTTTCTTTTTCAGTTTTGCATTAAAGCTGGGTCAAGCCGACCCCTCCCAAGGCAATTCTTTTCAAACGGAGCTGCCAAAGCGCCTCCTTTGCCACAAATGTAGCCAGTATCGATGCCATGCTCAGAAACTGATTGAAAAGAGACTTACATGTTTCAAAGCATGCTGGGAGCTGGGGGCCAGGCGAAAGCCCAAAGTATTAAAGCTGAGATAGTCACCAGTATGCTATAAAAAGCCAACATATGCATGCAAGTCCAGCATTGTATCAACAATGCAGATTGTGTATCTTAAAGCTGTTTTTTTTCTTTTAATTTTAAAATGGAAACATTTCATGACTATTTTTTTTTCTTGATAAAAGACACAGAACGTTCTTTTCTTCATTTTTTGTAAAATGCAAAAATTGTCAGAATGATTTTCTTTATTTTCCTCTTTTAAAGTAAAAGTATCCTGTTTCGCTGAATGATCTGATTTAATGGTTTGTGCCATTCCATTCAGGTCCTGTAAAACCACATGGGTAATTAGGTCAGCACAGTGAAAACATCACTGATGTGATCGCTTCATCCTTTTTTTGAATGGAACACATTTTGAAGGACACAGCAGAGCTTGTAAAAGAGTAACAGACACGACGCCACTGACTGAAGTTAATTAAAGAAGATTTTAAGAATCCCGTTTTATTCTCTGATATCCAAAGATCTCCTTTGAAAGTATCAATAGCAGATCTGTGAAAAGAGATTTTTAATTAGTGTGTCGATTTTTTTTCTTCAGCTGATATCTGTATCCTATCACAAGATAGTTAAGAAGGAAAGAAATCATTCAACCAAATCCCCAAAGAAGCCTATTGTTATTACAGTTCCTCTCTAAATCTGAGAGCAGAATAGAAATTTAGTCCTGAAGAGTGTAGCCGCGCTCAACGTTTGCATATTTATTCAGCTGTCATTTCTATCTGAGCAGATCATCAGAGGAGATAAACTAAAGAGATGAGGGAATAATGGCTCTTGCTGAGAGGCTGCTGGATGATACGAGCACATTCCTGAAAAACAACCCGGAATTGGGTAAACAAAAATGTACTTTACAAAACCATGCATGCCAAAATGAGTTGGAGTTAATGATGGTGATGATAATGATGATGGAGATGCAGCGAATAAAATTCGAATGGTGTCGGATTTTTAAAGAGTTATGATTCAAACAAAGTAAAACTTTTCCCCCATTATACTGAAACAGCTTCAATGATGTGGACAAGGATTCGGAAACAAACATTAGAGCATACCTCATTTACTCAGTTATTATACAGTGATACGATAAGAGGCCTGCATGCATAAAGTAACCATTGTCAGACATAATTCTTACGCAGACGCAGTGGACCACAGAGGTCCTGAAACACTGAACAACCTTTGTGGGAAATGTTTTTGAAAAGAACACACTCTGACATTTAGTAAAAGCAGCCCCCGAGGGCATGTTAACTATAGCATTTCAGCCAAACTAAACATTATCAAGGTGGTGCGAAGACATATAGAACATGTTCCTCTTGATTTGCAACAGAAAAATGCAAATAATCACATTTTTAACATTGTAGCATTCTGTGTTTCACTTGTTGAAGTCGCTGGCCTTTCACCTCACTGCACTGCACTGGTGCAGTAAACATTCATGTATATCTGAAGGTATCACAGGTACCCCTTCTATCATCTGTCCATCAATACATATGTGCTGCACCTGTTTACTGAAGGCGATATAGGACAGCTAATTCAACCACATCCAAGAAGTGACAAGAGAACGTAGGAGAAGCTGCTCAACGGTGCCATCTAGTGCTCCCTTTAAGGGGCCGGAGCAGGATCTACAGTACAGTCAGTGCTCTCCCTTGCTTCAACTGAGGAAATTTGGATAACAATTATCTGTTGTATTTTGCATTAATGTGATTGCTTTGTCTGCAGACTCATCTGACTGCAATTATAAAGAGTAGCATTAAAACACTAATTAATTAACTCAATTGTGGTTAGATTGATTAATTCCAAACAAACATGGGATCGCAGAAAGCAAATGAGCTCTGGAGTGCCGATGCATCTGGGAGAGCTGCTGTAGAAGACATTTTGATAATCTGCAGACATGTAGTTGCAAATCTTTTAATTAACACGAGTGATAGCTGGAGTGAGTCGGTTGTACAACTATCCTGCTTGTTACTTGTAATCATAATTTGGTCAGTTGTCAGCTGCAAGTGACTCGCTCTGGTTATGAGATGGCAGTGCAAAGGAAACTTGATTATTCCAAAGTTTGCTGCTCATGTGTGCGGGTGTGCAGATGTACAGTGTGTACGTGTGTGTAACAAAATGGGTCTTGACATAGAAAGCCATCCCACAAAAAAGGATAATCAAATTATGATCAAAGCAAAACAGATGGTCACATAAATCATCTATTCACATGTTGGAGTGATGCCTCTGTTGCAGAACAATGAATCACCGCCTATCAAAGCTAGAATGAAAACATGAGGGCTCTGATGAATGCAAAAGTCTGTGTGTGTTGTTATTTCACCCCAACATATATCATAATACGGACACGTTTACCTTTGTGCCAGAGATTTTGCTCTGCTATAAAACATTCACAATAGAAATGTTGGCCCCTGAAATTACTTTCCTCTCTTGTTTCCTTTTTTGTTTAAAATAATGTAGATCAGAAATTGTATCATTTGCATAGATGCATGCATGCATCTGCCTTATCCATAAATATCCAGGACACCTGATCCAAATGTGAAAGGGAGCAGTACGTGAAAGCTCTCTTGCTCAGGGTGCTGTCAGCATCTGCACATGCAGAACAGCCTAATCAGAGAGATACCAGTAAAGTGCATGTAATACTTTAGAGATTTAATGCAGTTTTTAATTGGATAGAGGCCCATTATTTTTCAATACAGAAGGGGCAGTGAGGCACATAAAGCTCTTGAATATTTTTGCAAATCGTGTTCAACAGCATAATGATTAACCATGGCACTAAATTTGCCTCACAAAATGAAAAGCAAACTTCATGCAAGGCGTAATTTAATTGTTTCCCTTCACATTTTCTGCCTCCCATTGTTGGAAGCTTAACATTTTTAGAGTCTGCTTAACAGCTGCCTTGTGATGCTTGAGCTGCAACAATGTGACTGACAAATGTTTTGAAGTAGCTGCAGACTTCCTTGTGTCTTCGTAGGTGACATGTCAGAGGAAGTAACATCACTTTTTGTCTTGTTTGAAGCATTATTACATGCTAGTAAATACATAATGTAGTTGATGTCATAACTAACATTTCATACGACTTTTAAAAGACCTTATTTCTGTAAATAATTGCATTTTAATCCAAAACTGTTTGTATTAAATAAAGATAACTGTAAGATAACTATGCTCCAAAATATACTACTACGTTTTTTCCCCCAAATTAACTTATATTATTAGTTTGAAAAAAACAAACAAACAAAAAAACAACAATTTACCCCAATATTAGATGACATAAAAATATGCCTTACATGATTTTGTTTTCGTTGCAGAATCTGTTTTCAGCATTTTCTCAATGCACAATAAACATTTTCTCTATTAGTGCTGTAGGTCACGTTTCCTTTCAACCTGAGGAGAACACTGCCATCTGGGCTGCAGTTAGTGGTATTGCAGTGCTGGGCTGTTCTGTGCATGAATATTCACCCACAATCAGGCTCATTCGTCATCAGCGTTCACTCAATGTTCTTCTTACATTACATGGAAAAAAAATCCAAAAATATCATCAAATAGGTTTATAAAGTAATCAGAAAAATGAATTGAAATATTTCCAGTTACCAAAAAAAGTGTAGAAAAAATAAAAACGACATGCTTTGAGAAGGCTGGAGTGACTGTAGATGACTTGTATGTATGGCTGGTTACTGTATGCAGCAGACCTGGGTATTTCATATTTATTTGTATAATAAATTATATATTGAACTGCAGGTGGCCACCTGTACGAAGCAAGAATTTTGAATTGAAATGGGGATTTTTTTTTTAAAGTGTTAAATTAGTGTAAATTTAACCATGTTTTTCATGGACAGCAGTGACAAACTGCCAGTAGTGTACTGGTTTTCCTGAGTGGGTTGGATGCAGTCCAAGTACAGCAGCGGTATGAGAGTAGCACCTTGTTATGGAGTCAGTAGAGTGAACATACATTAAAACATATTACAATGTGCTGCTTCAAAGTACAAGGAAATACAACACTTTTGATGATTAAATACAAGTCTGACAAGATGAGATTAAAAGAAAACGTTTTAGATATGAGAAGCTGAGAAAGATGGAACATTTCTTAGAAATCTCAAACGACAAACTTACTACTGTAGGATCTGGCTTCCTGCTTTTACCGATCTGCAGAGCCTTGAACATGCATTTGTTCCAGCTGCAGAGTGAATTTGAGCACAAGCACTGTAAACAAGCATCCTGCTGCCTGAGCAGAGAGCTCTGATAATCTGCCTCTGAATTATCTTACGTCACTTTTCAGTGCATGCTCTGCCCTCCTAATGCCAGAGTTCCACCGTGTCAACGCTCAAAGCTGCGCTTGCCAAATTTCAGTTCAGTCAAATAAAGGAAGTGACATCTGTGTTGGTTTGTAGTGCTGGTGGAGGAAATGAAATGATAACAGCCTATTTCTAAATCCAGCAGAAAAGCAACTTTCCTCATTCAGCAACACAGAGACTTTTGAGGAGATGCCATTGCTGCCTCATTGGTTTTTCACTCCCTCTGATTACTCCTCTCATCTTATGTAAATCCTCTTAAGTCACATGTTATTGTTTATTGCAACTGTGAAGGTTAGGTGTTCCTAAGCCCCATGCGTACGCTTATCTCACTAGCGCATGCATCTTTGTCTCTCCAATGTGTCTTGTTTTCGTAATACACTAATGGATGAGAAAAGTTGTCTGGACTGATGCAGAGCAGACAACCAATCCACTGCAGTAAAATATTAATCTCTCCCAGTGGCTAACAACTCCTCATGAAAGAGAGGCAGTTGCATGCTCCAGGGATATCACAGCATTATCACAAGCATGCTGTTTTGTCAGGATTTTTTTAAACACCAAATATAAACAGCACTTTTTTTTATTTTTTTGTTTCTGGTGGTTCAAGTCACCGTTTTTGTAAACAGTGGCTACATTCACAATAAAGGAGTCGAAGACAGCAGAATGTGTTTTCCAGCACATGCGTTGTTAAAATAGCTGTCACACACAAGTCAACAAGTCTGAGCACAAAAAGTTACAAAAATGTAAATATAAATGAAAACAGCTTAACCAAGTCGATGCCCCAGCTGTCAACAAATCCATCATCTCGTATTCAGGTTATGTGTTATAGTTATGTGCTTCAGAAGAACAATTTAGCAACTTCATTTGATTGTTGCAAAAGATGTGCAACACTCAGCGTTTTTTTTAAAGTCCTTCGTTTGGAATGCCGTTAAAAATCAGGGCCTTTTCCCTCCTGTTTCACAGTTCTTTGCATGAGGTTGCTTTGTTTTCTCAAATAACAAATATGAATTGACATTATTTTAATATGCAGATGCAAGCTTAAGAATCAGAGCCAGAAATGTGCAGTAATGAATCTAAAAAGCATGTTTTTGGTCAATTATGCAACCCAAAATCATGGAAAGTTGCAGCACTTTGGAAATGTACTTTGGCTTTTATGTCCTTCCTGATGGTATGAACCCACGTTTTTTTGGTTGTTTGTTTTTATTTCATTTTTATAAATATTTAAGCATCTATTCATGCATTTCAGGCCTGCAACACATTCCAAAAAAGTTTGAGTTAGTAAGAAAAGAGTTATTTTAGTAGCCTCCATGACAAGCTGGATCTTTGGGGAGCAAAGATGTAGAGAGGATCTCCAGGACAAAAAAAAATACAGAAATCAGAAATTCATTAAAATGCTTAGTTCCTAAAAGAAACGGGTCTAATGGAGGACATTTGCATGTTTTCTCTTTCCTGTATGAAACTAAAGGAATCGAGAGGATTTTTTCAGCATATTAAATAGCAAGAGTGGAGGACAAACATGATCTCCAGTCAAATATGGAATTGTAAATACATGGTTTAGTGCTTGGTAAGTGATTAAGAAAAAGCATTGAAGTATAATACATTTACTGTATGTTGATTCAAAATGACATCAGCACATCAGATTACAAAAGAGCTACCAATACATTTTGAGACAGTTGTTACACGTGAACGTTTCCAGATAAACGTTTATTAGAGCAGGTATGAAAGCTACGGTCCTCAGGCAGCCGACCCAAGTTCAAGTCCCAGCTGGTGGCCCTATGCTGTGTGTAACGGAGAGCAGTTCAAATACTGAAAGGTCTGTTCAATATAATGGAGAAATGGTTGAAAGAAATAAGCTAAAAAAAATATCAGATAAATGAAAAGTTAGAAAACCCCTGCAGTTTCCTTACCGGTCTGGTACCGGGATGGACGATGCAGTGATCTACCTGGTGCACAGATCACTGCTACGCCTGGAGGACAGTGGGAGCACTGTGAGGGTCACGTTCTTTGACTTCTCCAGTGCTTTCAACACGATCCTGCCGTCACTGCTCAGAGTGAGGATGGAAGGTGTGGGAGTGGACCAACACCTGGCTGCATGGACGACAGACTACCTCACCAGCAGACCACAGTACGTGAGGCTTCATCACTGTGTGTCTGATGTGGTGCTCTGCAGTACAGGTGCCCTCCAGGGTACGGTGCTCTCTCCTCTTCTCTTCACCTTGTACACACAACTCCACACACTGCCATTTCCAGAAGTTCTCCAACACACAGCCATTGTTGGGTGTGTTTCAGAGGGGAATGATCTGGAATACAGGACAGTCATCAGGGACTTCGTCAGCTGGTGGGAGAGCAACCAGCTTCAGCCAGCAAAATGAAGGAGATGATTGTCAGCTTCAGGCGGAAAACATCCCACTTCAAACCTGTGAAAATCCAGAGACTGGACATTGAGGTGGTGGAGAACTACAAGTTCCTTGTTGTCCACCTCAACAGCAAACTGGACTGGTTGGACAACACCCATGCTCTCTGTAAGAAGGGCCAGAGTCGCCTTCTCCTGCTGAGGAGACTGAGGTCCTTCGGCATGTGTAGGACTCTCCTCAGGACCTTTATGACTCTGTGGTGGCTTCAGCCGTCTACTTTACCGTGGTCTGTTGGGGAGGAGGCAGCACGGACAGGGACAGGAAGAGGCTAAGCACACTGATCCGGAGCTCTGTCCTGGGATGTCCCCTGGACCCCACTGAGGTTGTAGGCGAAAGGAGGATGTTAGCCAAGCTGACATCCATCATGAAAAACTCCTCTCACCCCCACATGACACTGTGGGGTCCCTGAGTAGCTCCTTTAGCAGCAGACTTTTACATCCTCGCTGCAGGAAGGAGAGGTTCTGCAGGTCCTTCATTCCTGCAGCTGTCAGACTCTACAACGCCTGTTCTTCCTGATCATGTGGTAGTCGTAGTTGTCTTTTCTATTTTTAAATCACCTACACTAATGCACCTCAGTTTTTGTATCTATAGCTTTTATATTTAGCTTTTATGTGGGTTTCAACATTTAACATTTATTTATTTGCACATCTCTTGTACTTGTTGTATCCTGTCTTTGTGGGTATTGTGTACATTTTGTTTACATATTGTGTATTCTGTATATATAATTGTGTACATTTAAAGTGGATTTGTGTATTTGTGTATATATTGTGTTTATTTATATATTTGTGCATGTCTGCTGTGGCAAGTGAATTTCCCAGTCCTGGAATTAATAAAGGCTAATCTATCTAATCATCTATCTATCTAGACTTTTTCACACAGCTGTTGCATGAAACATGCTCTATTAGGAAAAGGCAGTGTTGTCATGCTGGTTTCTATTCTACATAAACTAAGAACAGTCGGTAAGGAAATTTATGTTTTGCAGATTATTTCTTTGTTGTAACAATGCTTATTGGCAATAAACTGTATACCGTTGCAAAGCTCTTTTACTTTCCTTTTAAATGGTGCCACATTTGTAAGCAACAAACATTTATGGGATGACCAGCAGCTAAGTTAAACTCTGCTGTGGGAGGTGAGCACTGCAGAGGCGATTTGTCACAGACAGCAGGGAAACCAAACTGCCTCTGAAGTTCTCTGCTATATCTTCAATGTTAAATTGACGGTAAAACAGTAATTCACAAAACATGAGATATGCCAAATATTGCATTTACTTTTATGACTACCGTATGTCATCCAGTAGCTTCAGCAAGTGATTTCTCGTGAAATCGCCACGATTCACTGCAAAAATCCCACTATGAAGCCTCCCGCAGAAGCTGAGCTTCCAAGTGTTTCTATGGACTGGAAGCGCTGGTTTCCAGGGGCGGGTCTAAGCATCAAGTTTTTTATAAAATTCTAGGTGATCATTGGCTAAATCGACAAAACTCCTCACTTCTGAGACTGTTCGGCTTCCATGGGGGTAAATGAGTGGTGGGCGTGTCAAAGACTCCGGACTGTTTCGTGATGACTGGAGGTCCCTCATGTCTATCAAACACTAATAGACATGAGGGACGTTGTGGCTGCATTTTTATGTGGGGAGAAGCACGCTGGCTTTTCAGTCCCAAAGCAGATACGAGAGAGAGAGGTTGTTTGCTAAAGTGCTGTCAGAGTTTCATTAATTTCCCATCGTTTCTTCACACATGCACTTCTTCACAGTAGAGTGTGGTGCTACAATAATTAAGCTACCCTACACACTAAAGACAATTTGATTCACAGCAAATAGCCAAAACAACACACATGCAAGCATGTAAATTATAACACAAAAATATTGGATTGCCACTGGCTGCAGAATTTCACCTCAATATTGCAGCATTGGGATTTTTCCAGTGAGGAAACGTCACCCCATACCATTACACTGCCTCCACCAAAAGATGTTACTCTATCAGTACAGCTGTTTGGCATTGACAGACAAGGTCTGACAAATCTTTTATGGGCACAAGCCACATGCTCAGCTCTTCTGTTCGTCCCACTGTTACATATTCCATACAAATGACAAATGTAGCACTGTTTCAAAGGGAAATAAACCGACTTTCCAGAGTTATAAGACTTAGAAGCATTGTTGCAACAAAGAAACATTGTTACAAATGCGTTGTTTTAAAGTGCTATTTGATTTGATTGATTGATGGATTGAATGAAGAATGTACCAAACACATATTTCCCTTTTTGTTCTTAGTTGAGATATTTTGCAAGTCTAACTTACTCATTTATCCCTGCAAGCATCTCCATCCTAAAGGCAGGCCAGAAGAGGAGTTAGCTGGCGCTGAAGTGGTAGAACTGCCCTGTGGCATCAGTGACAACTCAGGAACTCACTTATTTGTCTATTCTATGTCTCTTTTTTTATGTTTACTGTACAAGCCCAAGGTTTTGATGTCAGACTCACTGTACCTGGGGTATTTTAGGATTTAAGCATCTGTGCTTCTATGTGCCTGTGTGTTTTTATATATTTGAAGAATTGTGTCTTATATGTGGTCGTCTTTGCTGCAAAACCAGTTGCCCCTCTGGGGACACAGATAAATGAATTTGAAATTGAAGTTGAAACTTTTATCAGTTATATTTGTTTACTTTCACTAATAAGCTGAAAGACATCTGTTAGACGAGGTTGAACCATGGAAGAAGCTGACACTACTTTCTTTGTAAAGCTTGCAGGAAAAAAAAAAACAGAATGCAAAAGCAAAAAATGTGAAAGGATGCTGGGAGGCACATTTGTGTGAGAAATGGATATGAATATGAACAGTAAAAAACAAAAAATGCAATGTATTGTCATTTCAGACAATGCCACGGCTACACTGATCCACAGTGCAGATAGTTGTTTCAAAATGAGGTGCAAAAGGCTACACTGTAACATGTTTTGTCACCATCCCCAGATCAAAATGAGTTTCAGTTTTCCCACTGATCCACTGCTCGGCTCTCCTCCTGGGGCGGGAACAGCGCGATTACGTCACTGTTGGCATGCGCACCCTCGTGCACTGTTCAATGTGTCAGCTAAACCTAGCTTCAGTCAGCTTACCAGAGGCTACGTAGAAGAAAGGTAGACTATACGCCTGCCAGCTTAATATATTATGTTTTAAACAGTTCTTTAAGTGGGCTGGTATGCACCAACACTTTCAAATTTCCCTCTTCAGCGTACCGGGACTTTTTTCAGTATACAGTGAGTACCAGGAGGTGAATTTACGAATTACAGGATGGTAGGTCTCGGTACCACCCTCTTTGCCTCCAATTGGCATGGGCTCTCCTCTGATTGGCTCTTTGATGCGTGATAGGTGAGCAGCGCTGATGCTAGATGCTAGAAGGCTACTTAGTGCAGGTCCGTGAAACGTCATCCCACGTTCAGGCAGGTTGTTTCCAGCTGTGTGCAGCTGGACTAATGAGAACGATACATCATAATCCTGAACAGCTATGACCAAAAGGTCCATTAAATAATAGCCGACACACAATTCCACAGAGGGAACTAGGAAAGCAGAGAAAAGTGGAATGACTATTGACCACTGCAGTGGAATAACAATGACAGCAACATCTAACAATTAGGCTCTAAGTTTTCCCAACCAGCAGGTAGGCTACCGTTGAACAACAGCATAATGAACACAGCGGTCTACACAGAGTTCATTCGGGCTCCTTGAGGTGGTGAGAGATGTCCTGGTCCTCACTTGCATCCTGCCTGTTTAACAGCCTTAAAGTATGTTTTGTTGACTTTAAAAAAAAGTAAATATAATGGCAGAAGCATATAGTTTTGTTTTTTTTTAATGTTATTTTTCACTGTTGACAGAAATTAGAGCACAATGTTATATCTTATTCATACGTAACTCAGTTTTATCTTGTATAGCTAATAGAGTGATCAAATAAATAAAATATAACAATAATAGTGTGAAAAGTGGATAAACACAGACTTGAAAGGGCACTTTTTAAATAGGGCAGAGGAGGAACAAGGGGTCTGGGCTAAAGCCCCCAATGTTTTAAGGCCCTAACAGTGCCCCTGGCCTGCATGTTGTATTACGTTAAAAAAAATCTAAAAATGTATGTTTCTTATAAAGGTAGAAAGGTGAAGGGTGGGCTTAAACTGTGTAATCTCACGTTTCCAACTGTGTCCACGTTTGACCTCTCTCTTTTCACCTTTGCATTCACGTGCAGTTGTTTAGGTTTAGTTTTGAAATGCATGGTCAGGTATACAAATTAAAACACACATGGTTAGAATTTGGCAGTTATGGTTCACTTTCATGTTACAAGGGTGCTGTCCTATAAAAAATAAACAATAAACAAAGCCATATAATATAATACACAATCTCACCATTTTTGCTGTGAACAAAGGAAGCTTTACTTCCTGGAAACAAGACTGGACACGAAATTGTGCAAAGACTCAAACTGACAACTATGATATTAAGCCATTCATGAAACCTTGCCTTATTGGAAGATGTATTAACATATTTGAATAGAAATTATATTTCATGTGTCATATCTATTAGATGTCTATATGAAGTCTCACACTTAAGTGGTATAAAGAACAATTAAGCAGGCCCATGCATGTAACAAATATATATTCACCAAGGAAGATGCAGGCGTGGTCATGTAATTCAGTTTTTAACTACCAGCATGGGACTATGATCTCGACAAACTCCAACCAAGGAGTAGACTGGATGGAACCAAGAGAGACAAAATTTATGACACAAGAGGTCCCTAACTGAAGGACTGGTTGCCATAGCGCTGATCTAATGAGGTAAGAGGATGATCGTACAAACACTGTAGTTACGTTCCTTCTGGGACACTCACATTCCTGGACAATGTGTTTAAGATTTTTAGTTTGTAACTTAACCTACATTTAGCTTACTAATATTTTTTATTGATGTTCATTAATATGTTCCTTTCTCTGCCTGTTCGATTTTCAGAACCAGAGGTAATGGGATCTAATTGTTAATTTCATTTTTCATATCATTTCACAAATGGACACTTTTCCTAAATTTTATGATCAATGTTCCAACTTTGAAAGGTTTTTTTTCTAATGTGACATTAACAGGTGGTAATTATTTATCAAGTTTTTTTTTAACAAGTATCATATAATCTGCATAAAGTTTCTGTTATGCAGAAATGTATGACAAATGTAAATCAGCATTAGATTAGGTGAAATGAAACGTCTCCATTGTGAAATGTTGATTTTATTTCTTCACATTGTCTTTGGTGATGGTGGCTGTGACCTATTAGCCTTGATGCCGGCCACTCGCTGGCCCGTTTGGATCCAGAGTGGGGCTGTGTGCAGGGTGATCAAGCCCTGGAGAGCATGTTGAGTGGGGTTGGAGGGGTAACCAGACTAGATTTTTGGACGCC
>JBAMYA010000008.1:3889280-3904786 GCA_037176975.1 Arrhamphus sclerolepis
CTCAGGTCCAGATGTTTCAGATGGGAGGGGTTGGACTTCAGAGCTGAGACCAGAGAAGAACAGCTGATCTCTGACAAACTGCAGTTCTTCAATCTGAATAAAGAATAAAAGAAGTGAGTTGAAGCCACCAGGATGCAGGTGAAACAGTGAAAAAGAGCTCTCATTGATATTAATGACATTGTCTAAACTATGTCCAGCATCCTGAGTGAGCAGCTAAAACATCTGGACTTTAACCCCCAAAGACAAATCAACATGTTGGTGCTCTTGCAGCTTTGAACATGTGAATAAAATCAGAATGTGTATTTGTGATAGAAACATTTGAACAGAGCACTTCAACAGCAACAACAATGAAGGAAAACAGCAGAAGAGCATGTGGCCTCCAGCATGAAGGAAGATCCTGAGATGAAGAGAAATGTCAATGTTCTCCAAAGACCTGGAAACCTTCACTGAACAATGGAAGAACATGAATGTTCCTTCTGGAACACTGGAACATCACTCACCCACACACACACACGCACATTATTTATATATATATAAAATTATACCTGTATATAGCAAGTATATATAAAGATAGATGCTTACATAGATAATCTCTCAAAAAAGATCAAGATGTGCCATGTATATAATTAATATATTTTTAGTCCATATAAAAGAGAAGTCTACAGCATTTTTCATAGCAGGTAGTTTCAATAAATCCACTGCTTGACACGCATACTACTTTAGCAGAAGAAAATAGAATAAAGATAACCCTCAATACGAGAAAAGCCTCTTCTTGAAATATTGACTCAGTTCCTGGAATCTATGGTGAGAGGCCTTCCGCCCCAACGCACTGATTAGGCTAAAGGTCAAAATGAAATTAACAGTGCATCATCAAAGTGTTGAAGGGATGGGTGAACATGGCTGACTGTTAAGCTGTTTCCCTCTCTCTTTCACACACACGTACAAATAACACTAGCAGGGTTGATAAAAAATTATTTTGTTTTATTTTTTAAGAAGTGTTTCTATTTTTTTATTTTTCTTTTCTCAAAAACAAATCATTTAATGTTTGCACTGCAACTCAGCAGTGTACAGGACTTCCCTGAAATCTTATGTGGGCAACAAGAACAAATGGAATGTTGTGGTCAAATCCATGTCTTCTGAGAAACACTAAACAAACAAACAAACAAACAAACAAAAAAAAACAAAACAAAAGTGAAAAAAGAAGAAGAGAAAACAACTATGGGTGACAGTAGCCAAACATACATGTAATTTCAGGGGTCATTACATGCTAACAACACATTTAGTGTGCAACTAACTTACAAAATTTATGGTACAACACCTCCAGTTTCTACAAACCTGTCATTGCATCATTCTCATTGTTTGGGGCGGAGCCATTCACATGAATCATCTTCTGTCCTGACCATGTTGGAAACCTTGGAGAACACAATTCTGTTTACTGACTACTTACTTCAAGGCACATTAAAAGCTATATCAACTGTCAGATGTGGTACAAAAGTGTTTACAATCATTCTCCTGAAACTGAATTTAATCCAAGGTGTTCTGCTCCAACATATTACAACTTTAGACTGATCTCCATTAAACGAACACCAGTTTGAAGCTATATGTTAAACTAAAGGAGATGCACACAAAAACGTTAGACGTACTATGACTAGTATTTTGTAACACTGGTGTGAGTCCCATCAGAGATCCAAGAGAAAATAAATTGTATATGACGGGAGAAAAAGGCTTAATCATGCAACAGCTTGCCTGGCTGTTACCTTCCTAAAACGGACAACTTTGGTTTGTTCCAACATCAAAACGACAGTGGGTAAACTTGAATGTACACACATGAACCCATCCAGTGGGTAATTATTGATAAGGGACCTGGCAGCTTGTGTGACAAACATGACAAACACAATTAATGAAAAAGAGAGAAAATGCTCATGTAACATAAAAGTAAAGGATAACATTCAACTGGAGTTTGATACATTGGCAGGGCAGCTCCCCTTGAAGCGTCCGGCTACACAAAAATATAAATCTGGCCATAGTGGGACGTCCTGCAGAATATGAGTGTAAGAACAGGCGGTGGTCTGCAAAACCTGCAAGTGCATGCATTTCATCATGTCAAAACACGCAAAAAAAAAAAAAAATGCTAACAAAAAAAAGAAAACAAAATCCCATACTTGACCTTTTGGCTCCAGAGTCTTCCTACACATTTTGGTAGGACTGACAATCACCATGAGTCATTGTGAAATGCTAATTGGAAAACTTTCCCACAGATGATCAGTACACATCTGGCTATTACAAATAAAGAATGCAAAAATCAACCTGTCAGAAAATGTTTCTTTTCTTTGTACTGCACCTTTCAGTAAGTTTCTCTCAAAGCTATTTTGCTATGATACAGTACATTCAGTGGCAAGAGGGCAAAAGAAAAAGAAGAAAAAAAAAATCACCTTGCTGGCACCAAGATCCTGAGATGTTACCATTTTTGTTATGATCTAACAAGAAAAATATACACAAACTCATTTGATCTAGCGCTCCTGCATTTGACCTTAAGAAATAAATATCCTCAGTTATGCACATACCATCTAGACCTACTTAGAGAAGAAGTACCTAATCCCAGGTACTGGTGCAAAATAGGGGTCAGTTCTAGGAGAGCCAGAGTATTTCACCGGGAGTACATCCAACACAACAGGCCAACAACCAAAGCTGCCCCAGCACCGATGTTGAGCAAGACTGGCCTCCAGTACTCCCAGTTCTCTCGTTTCTTCTCTGTTTCAGTCAGTCTCTGTTTCATTTGGTGGACTTTCTGTGCAGTGCTGGCAATCCGCTCCTCACGGTGTCGCTTCCTCATGCTTAAAAAAAATTAAAAAAAGAAACAGAAGAAAGAAAACATCAGTCAGCAAATAACTGAAAAAATTCCCTTAAACCTGCACAAAGACACACTGTCACGGAACAGCGCTACTACAAAAGAAGGACAAGTCAGTGGAGGACAATAAATCCTGGATTCTCTGCCACCTTATACCTTTTTCATGCAGATAGTGGAACTCAGCCATTCTGCACTAAGGTGGTGCTAAAGTGAACAAGGCTTACCACCCAACAGGCCACCTGGTTCAATAAGCACTGGGGAGGGCAATCAATGAAAAACTAGTTGAAACCAGCATGCAGAACCTATAATTACATTAATCATGTCCATGTAAATTATTTCTAGTCTTCTTTAAATCAAAGACAGAAGCTTTTTCATTAGAAAAATATCCTAGTTTTCATTGTTGAGCTTATTAGCAGAAAAAAACCTTGTCAATGATTTTTGAGGGCAAAAACAAAAACAACCACTCATTAACTATGATGGACCTAATCGTGATGCTGATTTGAGGTCATATCATCCAGATTAGCGGGAATCCTTTTAAATGAGTTGATATAGATGATACAGATAGCAGCGGACGAAAGAGCTGGACATATTCTGATATCTGCAGTTCTGCACACATCCAAACTGCTCACAGAGCTGCAGGACTGTGATGCAGAACTGGGAAAGAAGAAACAGGTGACAAGAACAGCCCGCCAGCCTCAGAATGAAAAAAATAAAATGTCCTTAAATATCCCATTTAGCACAAATTAGTTTGAATGTTGGCTAATGTTAATTTAATTGTATTTTAATGCCTGCTTGAATGGCCACATTTTCTCCCTCATGCTGTGTTACTAACTTGTTAAATAAATGTGTTTAGTGTCTGAAACCAGTATGAAAGCCAAACAGGAGGAAGTGCTAGTGTATGGAGGTGAATTACAAGACAAGTCACGCAAAGGTGGTGCAAGGTACTCAGAAATATTGACCTGCAGAGGCTACTTACTGCACAGACTTGTTGTCCTCGTGGTGCTCTTGGCCAGCTGACTGTGTTGGAGAGAGCTGGTCTCCTGCACTGCTCTGTGGCTCCAGGCATGGACCGTTGGGCCTGCTATCATTCAGGTGAGGTCTGGGTGGAGGTGGTGGAGGGGGCAGATCTGGCTCTGAGTCATCACTGGGCAGAACTTCCAGCATGCTCTGCTGGAAGGGACAAAATGCAGACACATATCCAAATGAATTTTAACATGGAAGCCATTAATGTTAAACAAGGAAGGAGGAAAAAAAAACGAACAAAAGAAACGGGTTTCACCAACAGCAAAACTTACAATGCAGGTTTGAGTCTTCGCTTCGTTTTACAACCACTGAAACGTGATGCCACATCTTATAACATAGAGCTAAAGACTCATCCTCATGACGCATATCCACATAGATGATGAGAGTCGGGGATTTCTTTTTTCGTTTTTAAACATTTGATTTCATGAAACTCCCCACCAGTCAGTCAGAGGTGTTTTGAAATAAAGGTGAAACCATGAAAAGAAGTTTCCTTTTGTTGAACGTTTTTGGGATTGCTCAGGAAACTGCTTGTGTATAAATGATATGACTTCTGAGTGACTCATTACAACCATGTCATCTGTGTCATGTTTCTCAGTAGTGAAACAGCTAAGCTGCTGCGTTGATGTCACACCCCGCTTGCTCCACGAGTTAAGCAGAACCTCAGCTTAACTTATTTAAATACTGGACGTAGCTCAACGGGCAAACTAATTTAAAAGGCAGGTGTACATCCAAAGACCTCTGGATCAGCTGAATAAACAGATGCAGACCAGATTTTAGTGTCACATTTAAATCAGGTCTGGAACTCACACAAAGGCTGCATGCGATTTCTACCTGGTGCTGGAGCTCACCACCGTGCTTGATAAACTAGAGCAGTCCAAAAATGAGCTTTAGACCTTTTATAAGCCTCATATTGAACCCTCAGCTACCTGTGCTGGTGAGTCATCTGTCAAAATGAGCTTGGCTCCCTCAATAACAGCCATGTAAGAGAAGCGGAGCTGGTCGGGGGTCTGGATCAGGCCCATGCGATATTCCCTCATGCCTAGTAGCACCTTCTGTATGTCCACTGATGATGGGCCTTTTCTTTTGTCCATCTGTAAAAGATTTAGATGTTGACACAATACATCTGGAAAGATTGTGCAGTTAAACCAGTGTTTTCACACAATCCTGAGTCATATCAGATTGTTTCACAGACTATCAGTCTCTGCTTGATGAGGCCACGGAGCTACGGCATTACGCAACTCAGAATTCCTGGTATAAAACATTTGTTTAAGGTTTAGAGTTGAACATTGAAAACCTGAGTAATGCATTTCACTGGAACTGTGGGTTATGACTTGTTCAGACTGATTTTGCAGGAACACAGAGCTCACCATCTATCCACAACCAGATGTAGCTAAAGCCTGAACTGTCACCCCAGGACCTTCAGCTCTTTATGAGTCGAGCTGAAGTGGCTCTACTTTTTCAGAGGCTCTACTTTACTGAAAGTGACACTTTTTACTTTTTTACCCAGTTTTATAAATCAGGATTTTATTTGTTTTCTGGCACGTGTGATTTTCTACACACACTTCTATAAATGTGGCCCCTATAAAGATAACTGAAAAGAGTTTTAAATTTGTTTAAAAAGGAAATTAACCACTGAGGACTATTACCAACTGTCCACATGTTGTGGACGCAAGTCAAAAATATTGGAATCCACATAATTTTTGGTTTCCTCTCTGACTTAAAGGCTGACTTGGATCTAATGCAAACATAAACTACATGAAGCTAATTCTCCTTTTCCAACTTTTTGATGTCACTTAAATGAGGATTAGGCAGCGATTACCTTTAATACAGCATTTAGTGACCAAAAAAAAGAAGAAGCCCCATCCCTGTTCTCACCAGGACAAGGCAAGAGTCCACCAAGGCAAATGTCCCCGATCGTCCAATCCCAGCACTGCAATGCACCACTGCGGGCCCATTCTCTGTACTCAGAGAGCCCGACTCCCGCACCTTGAACAGGAAGTCGAGGAAAGCGCCCGGAGAATCTGGCACACCAAAGTCGGGCCATGTGGTGTAGTGAAAGTGGTAGATCATCCTCGACTCTTCCGTCTATGAAAACATGTGATTTGAGTCATCAGTGAGTATTGTATGGTCAGTGTTACGCTACTGAGCTGATCTTCACAACATTGCTCAAAGTAATCAATGTCAATTAAATCTTTTTTTTTCATGAAAAATGAATTTAATGAAATCCCTGCAGAGCATCTTGGGTGAAGGACAGCCCTAAGTGCCTGTGTTTGCTCCTGGCTTTAAAGTGTCAGAACAGTCTTGAATGACTGTTTCTGATCAGAATCCAGCCACCACACTTCAGATTCACTGGATTTACATGACTGAAGAATGTTTTCAACAAATATTTAGTTATGTAACAGACATGAGAAAGTCACAAGAGCATAAAATAATTGGTTTGTGATGTTCCAGAGTTCAGTGTCAGTGCAAATCTGCTGACTAAAGACTCAAACTGATGTTTCAAAGCTTATTATGAGTCCATCTTTGAAGAAAAGTCTGAAAACATCAGCCCAGATGTTTTGTTCACTGTTGCTGCACAAAAAAAGCAGGTTTCCTGTGTGTGAGTTTAGATGGAGGGTGATATGACTCAAAGTCAGTATCCCAATTAATTAAATGTTTTACCTCAATAACAATTATTATTTCTAATTTTTACTATTATTTATCCCTGTGCGGAAATTCTGTCTCTGCATTTGACCCATCTGGGCTGCTGGACCCAGGGCGGTGGGCTGCCACAGTGCGGCGCCAGGGGAGCAGGTGGGGGTTTCAGGTGCCTTGCTCAGGGGCACCTCATCCATGGATGTGGACATGGAGAAGCGCTTGTTCAGGCACTCCCCCCGCCCACATATTTGGCACCAGCTGTGGATTGAGCCGGCAACCCTCCAGTTGCCTGCCCAGTTCTCTTGCCAGTAAACCACAGAACCCCCCCAATTAATGAGTCATAATTATAGTTTTCATTTTTTACTCTGAGAAATCCCTGAAAAGATTTTTGCTGCAGATATGCTCAAATGTTACTTTTAAGAAAATGAAATAGTGAAGGGTTAATTACAGTTTACTGGTTATTTCAAACAACTGAAATAACTGAACTGGGCAAAATTACACTGGTTACAGGTTGTGAATGTGATAGTTCACTGTCATAAGAATGTGGCCACAAGCGTCCCCGAGCCCCTCAGAACCTATAATCAGACTGGAACGCCACCTCCATTTGTTCTGAGTGCATTCACACCCATTCAGAGCTGCCCACTGGCCGCCAGATCACCCAGTTAGCCCCGAGTCTGAATCAGGGTTTCGGAAAACAATTCAGACGGACTGGTTCAAAATTTAAAAAAAAAACGTTTAGCTGCTATGAAAGTGAGTCAGACGACATCAAGCAAAGCAACTAGGATAATTTATTTCTGAACATTGCTGTCCTGAAAATGATATGAATTCTGGTTAACAGGTAAATTAATGTTTAATATACTCCGTCTCATGCTCACCTTTGTGTTGTGTAGTTCTAGCACCCTAATTGTGTAATTGGATTGATCCTTCTCTGAAAGCAGTCTCACGTCAAATCCTGTGTCTGTGAACGACATCTGCAGCTCCTCTGTGGTGGGCCAGTACTGCGCACACTTTTCCTGTTGGGACAGAAGAGAACTAGCTCAGGCTTGGGCAGGACGTGTGCACATCAAGCGAGTACAAGTGTGTATTTCTATTTGCAGGACATTCTGGGAATCTGTCCAGGCATACAGCTACCATGTAAAGGAAGCTGGTACGCACAAAGAAATTCTAATTAAGTATTTTGCCTCCAGGAGAGCTGCTGGCGGTGGTTATCCTCAAGTTATGTGAAGAAGCACAATACAGTAAACCCACAATACAGTATATTAAATGGTGTCATTAATTATTTACAACTAATGAAGCAACAGCTTGTTCAGCGAACTTTAGCAGAAATAACTTGAAACAATTATTTTCTATATGATATTATCCATCTCTGATGTGACCCTGGAATAAGATTGGCCAAAAATACTTCACAATGTAGCATCCGTTCATTGAGGTTTGCACACATCTATTCAAAGCTCTTTAAAAAGCTCCAGCCACCAAAGGGGGCAGCGTCAGGCTGGCATCTGGGCTTTGGGGACTGCAATGCCTTGATTTATTTCTTCTTCAGCCATTTTTCTTGTGGGAACACTGGCGTGCTTGGAATCGTCACCCTTTAGGTCGACCGTATTCACCACGCCCAAATAAGCGCACCTCCACCAACATGCCTGACATCTGAGGCACTGATATAGTGTCTAGTTGTGATTAAACTTGTCCTCTTTCACCCATCTTCCCAAACGAGTGTTTCAGAGGTCTTCAGGTTTATCCAGATCAAGCTGTGCTGCTCTTTTTCTAGTTGTACTGTCATGATTTTTGATATTTAACCTGCTAACTGAGGTCTGTACAGTCTGACAGGTAGTTTCTTTGAGCACTGTACGGTCTGACCTTGGAGTTCACTGGAATGTTCACTGCTGAGAAGGTTGGTGACTGTCACAAATGGTTTCCATTTGTAAATAATCTGACAGCCCTTCCTACACTGACGAGCAGCAAGAATTGCTTCTCTTAGGTCGAGGCCAAGCTTAAAAACAAAATATGCTGACCACAAGGCTCTAGAAACAAAATTTAAAAAAGTCAAAGCAATACAAGAATGTACAATATCTAAAAGCATAAAATCAAAGTAGAAAAGAAGATAAACCAAATACTGAATACAGAACACTGAAATATTGCAGCCCACTGTAAATAATCTAGCAGCGTCATCGTCTCGCAACACAAACACCAAAGAGAAGAGATGATGTCACCAATCTGAGCCATGATGTGTATATGTAGAGGTAAAGTCTTCCACCATTATGGGATGGCCACTGCAAATTCTTGATCAGCTCTGCTTTAATGTGGATCTAAAACATCTGGCTGCTTGACTGCAGGGCTCTCATGGGGGTGCAAATGTGTAGATCCAATAAGATGGCATCAGTCCATTTAAAACTTCACAAGTCAGCAGTAAAACCTCAAAATATTTCAGAAATTAGCACTGACCCAGTGAGGAGATGCCAAGGCTGGAACTGTGTGATCATCACTATTTTGAGCCAGTTAAAAGAAAAGATGCTGCATTTCAAACTACTTGCAAAAGCTGCAGAGAAGCCTCCAAAACAACACGCTCTACTGAGAGGCCGTAAAAGCTGGGCTAACTTTATCAAGCTGTGTGGATGAAAGACAAAGCTCGAGCTTAACAATCACTCATCTGTTTACCTAGATGAAAAGGCTGGTTAAAAAAAAAAGAGTTCTGACAGCAGAATGACGACACGGAGGCAAAGAATTAACACCAAACCTCCGTTATGTCTCATCCAGATTAAGAAAGTCAAGCTTAATCCTACTTCCAAGTCACTGACACGGTGCAGCTGCAGCAGCTTACAGCTGTCTAACTGGACAGCCAATCACACCTGATTATCATCAACACAGACGGACTGCAGCATTTTGAACTATTTTCTAACTATTTGTGCTTCCTGAAAACAAATCCAAAAGGCAACATATACAGTCCAAAAGTCTTTGTGCCAAATATGGAGCGTTGAGGCCCCACAAGTGAGGAGTTGCAGAACAACATTTCACAGATGTACAAGAGCAAAAGAAATTCTCTCTAGAAGTTATGACTTGATATTATTTAAAACTGTACCTTTCATTCTGACAACTTTTACAAGTCTTGACAACAACATCTCATAATTTACTCTATGAAAGGACGCAGATCAACTGAGGAGCACTAAAACAGAACCGTTCCCTGAGACAAAAGTCAAAGGTTGGTCCATAAACACCCAAATCCACTTAGTTTCTGTGCTGTGTTTTAAAACCACACTTTAACTATTTGCATAAGTCATGGTCGAGTAAGAATGTCTGGACTTGAGTTTTTCTAAAACTTTTTCCAAAACTTCAGACGGAAATTTATTCTTTGATGTTTGCTCTTTGTTTAGGGACAGGAGTTGGGTTTCTTTTGTTCCTCTTTTTGACAAAAACTTGAAATACAGCATTTTTAAAAGCATGTGGAATGCAGCCTGATGTAAAAGACATATTAATCAAAATAAGAGTTCTTGAATCTACAGTATGAAAAAAGGCGAGAAGGTGGGGTGTGTGAGGGAGAATTTGGAAGCTGTATTTAATGTACCAGAGAATATGGCAGCTCATTCTTCCAATCACATCACATGAACATTAACACCAAACACAGACACTGAGCAATGTTTGTAACAAAAATCTTTTTGGTATAGTGCTGGAGATGCGACGGTGAGATGAGGAATCAGGGGCTGGAAACTGAGTTACAAAGATAAAACAAACAGCGGTTTTAGTAGCTCTCTGCTACTTTGACAGTGGTGAAGAATGTACAAGGAGATCTGAAGCTTCTCCTTTTTCCACCTTCTTTCAGTACGCCAGCGTTCTTGTCTGAGATCACGTGGCCACAGTTGGCTTAATGATTCTTTGATCATTGCTGATATCTTTCTTTCTTAGCATAATGTGAAAACCCACCTCAAAGCTCCAGACCAAAATTAATTAGTAGTACCTGGCTGCTACTAACCCTCAAGCAGAAGTGAAAATGCTTTTTTAAAAAAGAAAAGAAAAAAAAATTCAAACACTGCTTCTGCAATTTGGCCAAAAACAAAAACCAGTGTATCGTGTCATGTGCTGCTGCATTCCTGTGGTTGTATTTATTTAGCATTAAGGTTAAGATGAGGTACAGAGGACCCCTTAATGTCCTGAAACACAAAGCCTAACCCCTCTCCCCTTACCAGTTAGAACAGAATATGTAAATGTTTTTATTAGATAATATTTGTAATTTTTGCACTGATATAATTTGGTAAAAAACAACAGTTTAATACCATTTAAAAGGAACTATATCTGGTAATGTTGAGATTTAGTTTAAGACAGGCCGGCACAGAGAAAGCAGAAATGAGTAATCAGCAGGTGGAGAGGTGTACTCACAGATCCTTTTTCTATCACTCTATTCAGCATTATAACAGCTTTGGAACATTGCTGCCAAATCATCAGCCAGAAGTGACCACATGTATTCCTCAAAGGCCCCTGTCAAGGAAAAAGAATGACATTTACATAGGGGGGAAAAAAACATACTAGGAGCAGCCCACAGGAATGCACTGTTATTATACTATACATGTTAAGTGACAACGTAAAGAATACATTCCATAGACATACATGCAGATAGTCATAATTATCCAACAGAGCACATACCTGAGAAAGAACGTAAGCCCTCTGAGCTTCTTTCACTGTGACTAAACTTGCATTGATGTAGTCATTTTCAGAGTTTTCAAGTTTTACCCGACTGTGATCGTCTAAAACCAAATGAGAGATCACAGACAATTACAAAGATGTCACTCACTACATTATCAATATGTCAACAGACGTCATGCTCCTCAAACTCACATGGGCTGACATCTCTGTAGCGGTTCAAATTCCTGTTCACTGGAAGTTTTGCTACTCTGTACGGATACTCAATGGCTTGGTTGCGGATTTCCTATTGCACACAAGAACACAGATTGAGAGTTATTCAACAACAGTATCACAGGGTGCAACCTGAAAAGTGAATGCATCACCTGCCTCACTGAGGTGGTAAAAGGTCATGACAGTGTACAAGTAAATAGCACACACAGCGATGAAAGGTTTCAGTGCACTAAATCTATTGTGCCAGACTCAGTGGAAGGGTTCTGCTTTGTTTAGTTGATCCTTTGTCAAAGTGATGAATTGCAGTAAAGCAGGCTGCTGCTTGTACTTTGAAAAAGTGAATACAGCTGTTAAATGGCAGGGACAGAAACTATTCTATGGTTTAAAAGACAGCAGAACTTTGACAGATATCACGTTTGTTTCCATATCAAAATATTTCTGAAAGCACATAATCCATCTAAATTACGCAAAAACGCCGTTTTATTTGGCTGCTTTTGAATTTTAAACACCTCTTTCCCTGTAAGTGCTTATATGCAACTATAACGGCGTTATAGCATTAAACGGGTCCAGCTGTGTGACGTCATCTTGCTCGTAGACAACGAGGGTCACAAAGTTCAACCATAACTGTAATATTAGAAACCAAATCTAAACGCTGGGCTGTTGACAAAGCATGCGTTTTTCTCTGGAAGCCCTGATGAGTTCTCAGAAGCTGCGGATGACGCCAGCAGACGTCAGACTACCAGCTAACAGAGCTGCACGCTGCCCGGCTACGGAAGTCAGCCGCGGCTACAGCGCACATCCCAGGTTTGATGGCAGCCACGAGCGCCGCGACCGAGTCTTTGCGTGAACGCAACACACACAAGCAAACACGGACAAAAGCAGCCAAACACTTACAGACGCGCGTCTAACGGAGAGCTATGAGCCTGCTAGCAGCTCCGTTAGCAGCAGAGGCCCAGCGTCCAGACTTACGTTGTAAAGGTTCTGCCATGTCCCGGACGAGTCGATGTCCCTGAACTCCTGCTCCATGCTGCCGTCCTCCCCAACAGCGAGTCCGACTGAATGATCTCCGACTGTATGGAGTACCGTTCAACACCTCGCACCTTTTCTGTCAGCCATCTAAACAGCAGTGTGTACGTACGTGTGTGTGTGTGTGACCCTGGGAATCCCTGCGGGGAGTCTGCGGCTTCACAATCCTGCTTGCACGCTCACTCACTCGGGTTGCCAGATATGTGTTTACAGCGCCTCGCCATAGAAGTACTTCCGGCCATCACTGGCGCTGTAACAGTATCATTTATTTGAAATGTGGGTATGTGCCAATATTAAACAACGTGTTGTACTTAGGTAGCATAGTTGTTTAAATCGATCTTTTTCCCTGTCATACTTAAGCATATTATATTTTGGAATAAGACGGTTTAAATGACAAACAAATTACCAATAAATGCAAAATCCACTTTTTTAAAAGCCATTTTTACCCTCATCTTCAAGGTTTTATCCTTTCAGAGTGCTATGTGAGTTACTTTAAGTAAGGCAAGGGTTAGTTTATTTGTGGAGCACATTTCATACACAAAGGCAACTCAAAGTGCTTTACAAGGCATTAAGATGAAAGAAAATAAATGAAACAAAAAAATCAATGAATGAAATTCACATAAACAACAATTTAAATGTAGGCTATAATAAAATCACAAAAACAAACAAACAAACAAAAAACAGATTTGGATAGATCTTTTTAAGGTGAAGTTCCAGCTTTGTTGTTAAATTCTGAATTTTGTATAATTGCTACTCTTTGTCCTAAAGTAATGAACTTTGTTGTAATAAACAAAACAAAACAAAACAAAAAACGAAATTGACACAAATCTTTTGACTTTTTGACAAAAAATAGCAACTTTTTGTTGTAAAATTGTTGCTTTTGTGGAGTTACACGTTACTGTTTTATTGTACAATCACGTTTACAAAATTATGACTTGAAGTAAAACTGCTCCTTTTCAACCTAGACCATATGTGGCCCGCGGGCTATAACTTTGACACAGGTGGCGTAAACGATGCCAAATCTGGCAACCTCATTGACAGGAGCGTAGACTCGAAAATGTTTCAGTATGTCCCTTTTAATTTAGTCGAGTTTACAGCTTTTAATCTTCTTTTTGTTTTCTTTTTACATTTCAGACTGTTTTTGCCATCGACATTTATTTTATTTAGTAATTAATTATCTCAAAAAAGAAAAGACGTTTTATGTTGAAGCACCCTCTGCTGGTGAACTAAATACTCAGTTCTCGAGGACTCGAGCGCCAAACGAGCAGACTCAGAGCTGCCTGACACATGTCAGGCCTACAGGCTAACCACAGTAGCTAGAACCGCCGAGATATTGTAGTATAATCATGTTTGTTGCTCGTAGCATCGCAGCAGATCACAAAGATCTAATTCACGATGTTTCGTACGACTTTCACGGCCGGAGAATGGCAACTTGCTCCAGTGACCAAAGTGTGAAGGTGAGCTCCACTTTGGTTTCTGATGTTAGCATTTACTTATGCTAGCCTATTAGCATTTTCCCCACGTTATTATCCGGACTCCCTACTGACCCGTTTGTTGTTGATAGACATGATATGCTCTTATATGGTGAAGCTCGTCGCTTTTCTTTCACTCGGGTGCAGGTTTATGTCGCTGCATCTTATTTTACAGCCTGTATAGTCTACAAAACAAAACAAGTCAGACTTGCTTTGATGAAATTATGACTACATAAGGTGCTTTAACGTTTTAGAGTTAATTTACAGCGCTGTAAAAAGCCTGAACCCATGCGTACAAAGTGTAAAGGATTTAGGAGGTTGGGGGCTGTCATTGTGTGTCTTGTGCTACTATTTTATATCTCTATGAAAATCAAATTCGACGTTTTTAAACAAGCACATTTGCTTTTCAGGTGTGGGACAAAAGTGAAAACGGAGAGTGGCATTGCACAGCCAGCTGGAAGGTAAACAAGCTTTACATGATAACATGTTACATTTTCTTTCCTTCTTCATCTGTATGTAAACTAAGCTCAGAATTCAGACTGTTGATTTCCCTGGAAATGAGCCACATTTGTAAGGAACATACGTTTGTGTGATGAGCAGCAGAGCTGAATAATGTGGGTTGTACCCATGAAAGATTTGCCAAATATTTTCTGCCAATTCCAAACATCTTTGCAGATAGACTAACTTGTTTAGGTGGGAGGCAGTGTGATGGTGTGTGGTGGGAAACAAAGGCGATGGCAGAGAAGATCTGGTAAATATATACTGGGTACAACCCACATACTCAGCTCTGCTGCTCATCCTGCAAATGCATTTTCCTTACAAACATGATGCCATTTAAAAAGGAAATAATCAGGCTTTCCAGTGATCTAAGATTTATTGCCAAGAAGCTTTGTTACAGTAAAGGGATTTTTTTTACTTTTTGTGCTTATTTTATATTTTTGTGACCAGTGCACTTGGTTGATGATGAAATCATGTGGTGTTGGGAGTTTCTTGATTAAAGTGATTTCTGTGCAGACACACAGTGGATCAGTGTGGAGAGTCACCTGGGCCCATCCAGAGTTTGGGCAGGTTCTTGCCTCCTGTTCCTTTGACAGGACTGCTGCTGTGTGGGAGGAAATTGTAGGCGAATCCAATGACAAGCAGAGAGGGTTGAGTCACTGGGTTAGTACAACATTCACACCTTTTTAAAAAATAAAATAAAAATAGGCCTGTTTGCCTGCTGTTAGATCTGACCCATATGTTCCATGTTGCTGTGTTTTAGATAAAGAGAACAACGCTCGTGGACAGTCGAACATCAGTGACTGATGTGAAGTTTGCTCCTAAACACATGGGTCTGATGCTGACCACCTGCTCTGCGGATGGAGTGGTGAGGATCTATGAAGCTCCTGACGTAATGAATCTGAGCCAGTGGTCGCTGCAGCACGAAATCTCATGCAAGCTCAGCTGCAGCTGCATATCTTGGAACCCCTCCAGGTTAGGCGACAGTTTGACTTTTCAGTATTTTGCATCTAAATCTCTTGATATTAAAAATGGCATATTTCCAGTTATAGTTGAATAGTAGGAATGGAATATGTGTGTGTGTGTGTATACGTGTGTATGTATACATATGGAGATCTCCAGGGAAGGGATTACAGTGCGACCAAGTGAGCAGAGATCGG
>JBAMYA010000008.1:3904886-3925417 GCA_037176975.1 Arrhamphus sclerolepis
TGGTCATGTTGTGTGTGTTGGTGTATACGTGTATATGGATACATATATATATATATATATATATACATATATATATATATATATAAATAAATAAAGGTGGACTAAAGGTTAGTTGACTAATTTCTGATTGTCCCGGAAAAAGAAAAACAGGAGAAGGTAGGTTTTTATGGTAGTCAGCAGGCTTTTATTACCTTAAACTGATGCTGTCGACAGCTCAGATGTCTTGTGTGCTTAACATAAAGATGTGAAGTCTATATGTGGGGGTCAGTTATTGAACTCTGGCAATATCTGTCTCACGTTTATGGAGGAAAATGGTGTGTGCTAAAGTGCAATACCAGTACATTTATGCATTGTCAAAGGCTCACTAAGTCCCAGTTTTCTCTTTTTGTTTCTTTGTTTGCGTGTTACAAAATAAGGGCATCAGTGTTGGCAGGATGAAAGCTTGTCTGCTCTCATGTGATGCTCTTCCCAGCAGGAGAAGGAGATCTCTTCTCAGACACCTGGTATCTGGAGCAACCAAATAGCTTTTGCAACACAAAGAAATCTGTCCTCCATTGTGGGAACCTGTTATGTAGGAAAGCAGTCACAGATTTCCCAGACTGCACTGGAGTAGTATGCTGCTGCCCTTGATAATGTGGATTTTATTTTTAGCAGCCAGTGACTCTTCAAAATAAAGCATTAAAAATCATTCCCAAACAGTAAATGAAGATACAAGTCAGTTATGCTGTTTAACTCCTACTTCACAGTATCTGCTCAGTTCAGTTTAGTTGTATGATGTATTTCACAACAGAAGTGATTTATCTTTCATCGTAGTACTCAAGAAAGATCCGTTTTCTTGGCTTGGTTAATTGTTGAAGCCCCATTGCTATAATTCACCACGAATCCAAATGTTAAATGGCAACACATGTGTTGACTGATATGATAGAATAATATTATTAATTCAATGTTAATTTACAGATGAAACAATGTGATGACTTAAAATTATATATGTGTGTATGTATATTTATGCATTGCCTTAGAATAGTGTAGATAAGCTTCTGAGTTACAAAGAACCTTGACAGATGAGTGTTGTGGATTATTGGTTTAACATTGATTTAAACTGTATTTCATTATTAGACGATCCTTCACTCATAGTGAACATATGTTTTACGCTGCATACGTGCAGTAGTGATGTCTATTATGTACGTCTGCTGTGTCCAGGCAAACGTTACGTTAGTGAAGGATAATGTAATGCTGCATGTTGTATTAGTCTGGATTTCTTTGTTTAGCTAAAATTAAATGTTGATTTTATTCACATCAGACAAGATTTTATGTCAAGGTTTTGTTAAAAAAAAAAAAACCTAAAAAACTGTCTTAACCTCTCTGAAAGTGAATCTGCTCTGACTTTCAGCTCTCGTGCCCACCCTCCGATGTTTGCTGTGGGGAGCGATGACAACAATGCGACATATGGCGGGAAGGTTCAGGTCTACGAGTATAATGAAAACACACGGTAAGTGTTCCCTTTCTTTCATAGTGTCTACTCAGAAATATGAGGATATATGGTTATATTCTATATATGGTAACATGCTGTATTTGTATTGGAAATCCTCCAATTTTAAGTGATTTCTTTCCTATTACTTTACTCGTGTTTAAAAGGAAATACGCTAAAGCAGAGACGCTGATGACGGTCACTGATGCGGTCCATGATATTGCGTTTGCTCCAAACCTGGGAAGATCTTTCCATGTACTTGCCATCGCAACAAAAGACGTCAGAATATTTAAGCTTGTTCCTCTGAGGTGACGTCTTCAGTTTTTTCTTTCTTTCACTGCTCTTTTACTTATTTGAATGAGTGACAGCGCTGATAATTAGGTGTAGCCACTTAAATGCTGTATGCCATAATTTATGTCCGTCTCATGTGTTCTCATGTTCCATTTTCATTTGCATCTACTACTGTCAAATGATTTTTATGTCGTAAACATGTAAAGTTCCTAAACCCTGGATCTTTTGGACAGGAAGGAGAGCACCATGACAGGACCCACAAAGTTTGAGGTGCAGATTGTGGCTCAGTTTGACAACCATAATTCTCAGGTGTGGCGTGTGAGCTGGAACATCACCAGCACCCTTCTGGCTTCCTCTGGGGACGATGGCTGCGTGCGTCTATGGAAAGGTGGGAGGCTGTTGATGATGGCAGCTGGTGCTGACTCATCATTTTCCTTCCGTTAAATTTAGTGACAGCTATACAGATATTTTGTATTGTGTCAGGATGCAGTCAAATAAAAGTGTGGGTTTCCATAACTTCATTTCGATGGTCTGCAGGTGAAATATACCAAATTTTGTGAAAATCAGGTAAACATCCTGAGGCTAGTTTAACGTTTTTAGTTTTTGTTGCTTAAGTTCAAAATTGGTGGGAATGAGCAGGTTTGATTTGGAAGCTTCAAAAGAATCAGAGGATCCTGAATTTAAATTCTCATCCATAAGGTTCTCAGGTGATGAACAAAAAAGTAAATTGTCCTATTAGCACCATCTAGAGGTAATTTTAATTATCAGACAATTCAGGGATCCTGAATCTGTACTCAAGGTTTGGGATCTTTGTGATGTATAATTCTTTATACTCAGATGCTTTGAGGATAAGATTTCTACCATTAAAACTTTAAGTAGCTCATCTGCTTAAATCTGAATACAAAAGTTAAAACTCGAACAAACGAATATCCAAATATTTGGGTGGGGCATTAATTCAGTTGTTGAGTACTGGGTCATTATGTTCTGCCAGTTCTGCTTTAATGGATTTACTGGAGAAGGGCTGAGCTCGGAGGCTGCTGTCGAAGCGGTCTGTCTGTCGTCTGCCAGCTTTGCAGCAGCTGCGCCTCGTTAGCGTAGCAGAGTCCTGGGTCCGAGTGACAGTATCCCATTTTACAGCTGTTTTTCTGGCCTGAGAGCCGCAATCCTTCATTCTCTGAGTCTAAGATGATTCAGGCCAACTGAACAAATGCTGGTAGAGCTGCTCAAATAAACCTCAAATGTTTTTGGTCAGAAACATTACCGTAACCTTAGTACTTCTCGGAAACTCCCCGGCGGCTTCGTGGTAGAGCTGACGCCTCCTGTGCAGGAGGTCAAGGTTCCAGTCCTGGTCGCGTCAGGAAGGGCATCTGGCAGAAAACTTGTGCCAAATCGCTATTGTAGATAAAAACATCTACTAAATGTAATGCAAAAAAAGAAAGTCAGGTAGACTGTGTACTTGAAGTATGCGTGTCACTCAGAACGTGGCAACGTAGTTTTTCTCACCAAAATTAAAATGACCATTAAAAATCAGTTCATTTCACGGCCCCTCTGTGCTCTTGTAAATAAAATTGAAAGTGTGCAAAGCTTGGCTGCTAATTGGCAGATCTTGTTACAGTTTGGAGCTGGCATTGCCTGGAGTGGCCCAGACATTTTATTTAATGGGAGACACAGGATCGGCTGTGGAAAGATCTGAAAAGACCTGTTTCACAAGCTTGGTGGAGCCAGCGTCCTCTCTTTTTCCTTTTTGTTATTACTTTCTGTGATTCAGTGATCACAGAGACTAATTATGATCATGTAACTTGGGTTGTGGCTGCATCATTCTTCTTTCATTGGTCACATCTATGTATTTTATTCAGTGTCTGCTGGAGCTGTTTTAGAAAATCAGATATATTCAGGTATCAGGAGCTTTGTTTTGAATGAATTAGTTTGGTATCCAGCAGGTTTTCTTTTTTTTTTTTTTTTACTGATTACAGGCTTTCTTCTTATCTTTACTTCTTATTTGTGTTTCTGTGTGTACTCGACAGCTAACTTTTCTTCCCTTTAACATAATTAGCAGGCTGAATGAAATAATATTGTGTTGACATATATATGTATATATAAACACACATGCATATGATTTATTCATGTTAAATCACTGCATACATTAGTTGGAGAATGTTTTTACGTTACCAGTTGGAGGCAGTAGAAATAAGGACTGAACTCACATGCATATAGTCACTTTGTTAAATGGATTTAGCATCATGACATTTCCCACTTGTGTCTAGAAGGTATGAAATGTCTTACTGAGGAAGTAAACCAAACATTCCAGCTTATCTTACTCTTAATTTGGTTCTCCACACAGCTGATGATGATGATTGTGCTCAACAGTTAAATGCAGTTAGTCAGAATTCATGTGCGTCGGAGGTGTGTTTTTCGGTAGACTGGTACTGCACACTGATGTGACAACAGCAATCAGCTGAAGGAATCTGAAAAGATCTGTACAAACCCAAAGGCACCACTATTGTTTGGTGGTAATTGAGCTCATTTTTTATACACTCCAGCAGTTATGGTCCATAGTAACGTATTGTGAATTTAATTTTAAATAAATTTCTTTTCAGTAATAATTGACATGCATTAATATTGTCAGCTGAACTCCGTGCTTCAGAAAAGTTTTGTGATTTGTTGAAATGGAAGCTTAATACATTTTATGGACAATGGAGCAAAAGAAAAACGTCTGTGGCCAAAATGAAATGTTTCATTCTTCTGTCCTCAGCATAGGAACTAACTGAATGCTGACTTTATATTTGTCTCTGTGCAGCTAACTATATGGACAACTGGAAGTGCACAGGCATCCTGAAAGGAGACGGCAGCCCGCTGACTGGTTCATCTGGTCAACCCACTGCCATGAGCACTGTGGTGGGCTCCTCTGTCCAGACCTCCCAGAATGCCCTGAATGGGATGTCAGCTGGAAGGTAGGTGGTGTGGTGTGTCTGACACCACTCACCCAATCCAAGCTGAGCCAGTCAGAACTGACAACTTTATTATGCCTCACACTGACTGGGAGTGCAGCTGCTCACTGACAAATCTCTTGGACTCACTCTGACCCAATGCTGCCCTCATGCAAAGAGCTTGGCTTCTGGCTTCCAGCATCCAGGTCATCTGAATCAGGCTGTGCAGCTTGGGTTCGTTATGGTGAATTTCTCTTGACTTTTGTACTGATAGCATGTCATACTAGTGGTGACATGTAAACTTTTTGCATGCTAGTGTAAGGGCTAATTGTCGTCCTGTTATCACATTTAAAATAAATCTCTTTCTATACATTTGATATGTGACAATTATATGATTTATTGCTAGAGTCATTTCAGGAGATACAGAACCATTGTGTTGTTGGGAACCTCGCTGTGTAAATACTGAGAAATTTTCTAAAGTTTCACTCTAAAATAACTGAACATATTGGTGATAATTTCTATTTTGAGATGAGCTATGAAATCATTCAAAGTTCCTCGCATCTCTTTTCAAATGAATTCCTCAAGCAACTATTGCCAAACTCTTTGCTGAGAAAGAAGGACAGCTTGAATGAATCATATTAACCACCTGTGAACACTTGAATGTGAATATCAATACAGCCATTTAGATTTTTCAAAGTAAGGTCTTGTAACTTAGATAAAGAGAAAACACATTCTGCTTTATTCACAATTTTAAGCAGCTAAACTAACCTTTTATTATATTAAGTTCTCAGGTATTTTGTCTAGCCAAAACTTGGCATTTGGAACTTTAGAAACCAACAGCAGGGGACTCATTATTATGTTAAAACTTTATCCAATAATTGGTAGAAAACAGTTACATGTGCTAGCTTTAAGATGCGAAGATGTGATCATTTCAATTTGTGGGAAGTTAAAAAGTGGTAGTAATCAAATAGATTTTTGGCTTAACCCGCTTTTTTTTTTAGATATGGTGTATGGCTGTATTTATGTTCAGTTTAATAACCTTAGACTTAACAAAGTCTCTGAATGTTATTGTTTTTGACCTAACTCTTAATTTACTTATAATATGAGGAGCACAAGAGCTGTGTAGTGTGATTTTGTGTTGCAGGTTCTTTTTTTTTTTCTTACACCAAGTGTGCTGTTTTTCCAATTAACATGTTACTATTGCAAAAATAAGAATTGTAAATGGATTTGTTGACGTTAATTTGGTATTGTATTGCTTGTTGCATGCAGGATTGGCAAGAGAGCTCCCTTTGCTCCTCCCCTGCGGCAGCTGACCTCTCCAAAGATAAACCAGAGTCCTGCATATTACTAATGTCTGTTTTGCATCAGCAACCATTTGTTTATGTGGCAACGTATAAAAATGCAAGACTGTGTGCAACACGTTTTATAGTTGAATACACGGTTGTACTGATTGAACTGCGTTTTCATTATTGGCATGAAGACTACACGCATGTACCTCAAAACTTCTATTTTGATTTGATTCCCTAATGTTTTTGACAGAGGTTCACTGACTTTGGATGACAGTGTTTCTCATACATCTTTGAAAAATAAAACTGATATGATCACTCTGCCTGCCATTATTTCCTTTGTTGTTTCTGGTGTGGACATGCATCATTTCTCCTTTTAATTTCTCATTTCTACTTCCTTTTATGTGTTTCCCTTGTATATTCCTTTTGTTATTTCCCCCGTCTATGTACTTGTCTGTTTCCTTCCCCTTCTTTCTTCGTCGTTGCCTCAGGTATTTCTTTCCACCTCTGGATCCTCCCAGAGCGGGTACCAGGTATGGTCACCTGCTGCCTCCTTCCTCCCTCATAGAGCACTGTGATGCTGAGCCCATTATTCAGCCTCAGCAACAGGCTTTACCCCACAGACTCTCCTCTAGAGCCCTGCTGTCCTTACCAGAGGCTGAAGAACAATGATTGTATTTTTCTCTGTGTGTGTGAAATTTTAATTTAGGTCAGAATATGTTTAATTGGCAGTTGAGGTGAGCTGCAATATTGCCATTCACATAAATAATTTTTCTATTTCTTAATCTGTTATTTGTTTTTTTTCTGTACTTAGTTTACATAAACTGTTTTTAGGATAGAACTGTGTGGAAAAGGCATTTCAACCATGTATATAGCGACTAATAAACTTTTTAATGTTTAAATTGTGGCAGTGTGCAGTGAATGTATATGTTCTGTTTTTCTGGGTCATGAGACGACGTCAAATACCATGTGGTGGTTTAGTTTAAACTTTTTTTTTTCTTCAATTTTCCCTTACTGCAAATAGAGTGGACAGCATATATGAGGAAACTGGCGAGCATGTGAAACAACTCAGTTTAGCACATGATTCATAGTCATTCAGGTATTATGGAAGGAATGCATCCATGGTATTTTGTTTGTTTCTGCCATCACCCCACTTATTCTTGAAAGTGTGTGACATGAGGGCCTTAGTAAGCCTTTAGAAGATGTGGTTAACGAGTTGGCCTATAGGCCCTGCTGTGTTCAGTCCAGATTAGGTGTCACTTTAATTGTGTGTGTGTGTGTGTATATATATATATTTATATAATTTTTTTTCTTTTGTGGCGCTCTGTCTCATCTGCATTTAAAGCATCTGATACCATTTCTTTAAGAAAATCAGTGAATAAATTAAGCTGTCTGTGGAACCAGGCGTTCTTGCAGCTGCTTTGCAGAACGTGATAATTCACTTGTGAACATATCAGGTCATATATCAACAAGAAATAATTTTTTGACCAACTGGTCAAAGTTTCAGGTCATATATCAACTGGGCAACTCATTAAATAAAAAGTTTAATTTCTAGATGTATGAGATACGTTATGGTTGAATGCAGTGATGAGCATCTCTATTTCATCCATGTCAAGGACAAACATCTCGGCGATAACGTGAATAGGCTATTTTCCAAGCTTTTCTAAGTAACAAAAGTAGCATGAGTCCCGTCCAATCACCGTTCACCATTTCCTCAGTCTCTGTTTCTTTGGCCAACCAGCGTGACTGTAACTGTTTTAAGTCCCGCCCAAATAATATGACGCTCACGCGGGCTTCCTGTGGTTTCTGGGCGCTTCTGTTACAGAGTTGTGTCTGTTTGAAATGACTAAATTTGAGAAATAATGACAAGAGAAAGTTTTCGAGTGTTAAATTTGGAGCTTAAATTGTATTTTGCAGCGTGCCTTGACAAGTTTGTAAAGACAGAGCTCGAGTTTTAGAGGACTCGATCCTCATTCGGCTAACCGTTCATGAACGTGAGTTTCAGACCAACTATCGTTTTACGTTAGAATTTGCTCAAAGTGATTAAGAATCGTTTATCAGCCAGGAGTAACTTCTTTTGTCAGTCCCGTTTGTACGTTGACGTTTTACAACACTTATCTATGGCGATGGACGTGGAGTAGCTTACATTATTTGGAAGTTTGACAAATCATATTGTTTTAATAAGGCAGCAGGTTAACACCAGAGGTAGTTAGTCCAATATGATTGACAGGTTAAGCATTGTTACACTGATGTAGACCTGAAAACCGAAACGGCGTAGGCTGCTGTTTCTCACAGCTGTTTTATGTTTTTAACTGATATTTGCTATAAAGTTCCGTTTTTATACTGTTAACCTGAACATGCTGTAGGATCACAAACTAATACTAGTGTACCATCTATCCATTAATGTCTTTCTCTAGATATTCCCCAGATGGTCGTCACCTTAAGGCAGCCATCCTGCTCCATTGAAAATAAATGGCAGATAGTTTTTACAAGCTGGAGGATGAAGCCTTCCCCAGTTTCCTGGGCAGGTCTCTGGACAACACCAGTGGCCGTGCCACACTGGGGAATGTGACTTTGGGTTCAGGCCCAGGACTACCAGTAGCTGCTTCTACTGTGGCTAAAATTAGGCCTGGCTGTGACAACAGGTGGGAACATGTTTTATAAACAGATGTGACTTCTTGTAAAGAAATACTCCAATGCAGTATTCTCTAAATACACAGCAAACATTATTCTGATATAATGTGAGTGCATAGATTCTTTATTTTGTTCCTGGATAGAAGAGAAGTGTGGCACATTGATAGTAGTGTGGCAAAAATGCCTGCCAAATAAGGATCTGCATATCTTAGAAGCTTCTTTTTTATTTCTTCTCAAAAGGTTTACCAAATGTTTTAACAAATTATGTCATGATTTATATACATACATACATGCTTGCTTGCAATGTCTACATACACTGGATTAGGGCTGAGCAATATGACTTGAAATCAATATCACAATTAATTGTACATGTTACCTCAATTACAATGAATGAGTGATTATTTTAGTATTGTTTTATTTTTTTGTCCTTAGATCACAGACACGGTTTTGCTGCTACTATGATAAACTATTAAAACTGGAATATGTTTCCAAAGAGAGTACATATCTTTGTTTTTAAAGTTAGTAAAGGGAAGCACATGCAGTTTAACTACATGTGGTTATTAATATTTCAAAGAAGAGAAATAATTGCCATGATCAAGATAACATTGATTTTTGGTTCTGAATGTCGGTTTTGATTAATTTTTGATTAAATGCCCAGTCCTCCACTGGATATGGTCTGCCATGGGGCATTTAAGTTCATCACAAAGCTTAGAGCTTTTAATCACCATTATACTTTGTGTGCTCTTGTCACATGGTCTGCTTTTTCCTACTGTAGACTTGAACACTGGCATATATTCATTTTCAATTATTCTTGGTGATCTTCAAATAATCTTAGGGAAGTTTCTGTCTTTGCTCTCAAGACTAGATTCTTTTGACAGTATTTAGAGTCCAAACTGAGATTGGGGCAGGGGACCTCTAAATATGTTGCTCTGCACACTTTGAATCAGCACCAAACTCACTTGAACTTGAAATGCTCTGGTCTCATTTCATTAATCATCTAAGCGTATTTTAAATATTTTGGATTCATTTACGGTAAATGGCTTGCACTTATATAGCGCTTTACAACTGTATTTCTACAGCACCAAAGTGCTTTACACTGTAAGCATTCACACACCGGTTGTTGGTATAGCTGCCAAACAACAGCGCTGGCCAGACAACCGAGAGCAATCAGGGATTTGGTGTCTTGCCCAAGGACACTTCGGTGTAACCAGGAGGGGGCTCAAACCACCAACGTTCAGGTTCATGGCCAAACCCCCTCCCACTGAGCCGCCTTCCCTTCTTTTTCCATTTATATATAATGCTGCAGATGCTGATGGCTTTTTTGCTTGTCATGATTATGATTCATGAGAATTAAGTTAAAGACAATAAATGGTCATTTGAGGCTTTCATGTTAGCAGTTTTAATTTAGTGATGCTTTACTGTGCTTCAGTGAACATTTTATGCATGTGTTGCATATTGCTATTATCTGTTTAGTAACTGTTGCTCTCAGTTACTGCCTTTCTTGGCCAGGGACTCTTGGGAAAAACTACTTCTTCTTTTCTTCTTAAATAGAAGTTAATTGAAAAAAATAGTAAAACAATTTTTTTTTTGTCATTGGTTAATATTGAGTCCTAATTTGATTTTGAGATGCCAGTGATTCAGAGTTGTCTAGGATATTAACAATACTTCACTTTGTGACAGTCCTGCAATGTGCTTGTTTTCCAGGGATCATGTTGAGGCATCTTATCTGGAGGGCAGAGAGCTTCAGCAGGCTGGCTCACAGTCATCTGCTGAAGAACAGCCCAAGTTTGCCCTCAGCTTCAAAGATGAGTTGTGAGTGTGTATACAAACATTTTTCACACAGTGTATTTCCTTCCTTACTGTTTTCCCATAACAAGATGCAGAGAAAAAGCTCTGTCTCTGGTGTTAACATTTGTGGAATGGTTTTGTCGTTCCACCTGCCTTGATTTCCCCAAACCATTCAAAATGTGACCAGTGAATATGGAAGTCTTTGTGCAGAAAATAATCAATTTCATACTGGCAACCTGTCATATAATATTTTTCTCAGGATAATTAAATTGCAGAGAGTCTTCAAGAACATTGATCTCCGTCCCATGGAGCGCAGAAAGCATCTCGTGTAGAGACAGCGATTGCCTCATTGATCATGTCTCTAGCCAGCGATGAGGTCACCAAGGCTGGGACCTCTGGAATTGTATTAGAAAAAAAGAAAACAAAAACATGCATAAAACAAGCTGGATTTGATTATTTAAAAATGCTCTATTTAGGGCTTCTTTGCATTCATTAACCCATTATTTAGATGTCAGTGTTTTTGTGCAAATGATTAGTGCAGGCACATACAGCCTCCATAAAGACTGACCTCTAGACAGCTGAGGGCAGAATCGACGCAACATTTGGTAAAACAGAGTAATGATCAGTTTGCCGTTATTTCCAAAAAGTAAAATGTTAAAAACAAAATAAGACAGAAAAGTGCTTAAAGGCATGCTCTCTGTGTATATTAAACGCAAGGCTGTGGAGGGCAAAGGCTGAAAAGGCAGCACTCCTCATTAGAAATGGCTTGTCTAGCTAACATTATAAACATTTTCAAGGTAACCTTAAAACATTTGATTTTTCTGTGATCAGTTTGGATACTGAGGCACCAAGAAATGAAAAATGGAGTCGGGAAAAGTAGTGAACCCATTTTTTTGTTGGTGACTTTTTAGTAATGTTATCATTAAGTTGGGCTTCCTAAGCAGATTGCAGAAGTAGACAATTTTTTTTAACAAAGTCCTGAAATTGAGGGGGTTCTGTCTGTAGAATGAAACTCTTCATGTGTTTCGTTATGCCAGTAATTTTGCCAAGTAATAAGTAAATTCCTGAGAATGATGCACAGAAATATGTTTCTCTGTCATCATACATTGTTTTGAAGCAGAGCCTTTAAAACGATGCTCCTGCTTCAGAAGATGAGCTTTTTTAACACTCTCTGACTAAATTGCATGTTGATTGGTCAAAACTACTTCTAAAGTAGAAGTCAAACTTCAAGACCAAAACCTCTATATAGAGAGATTATAAAGCTCATTAAGGCAATTTTTGATACATCTTTATAGTTATTGTTGAAGAACAACAATTGTAGACTTGACTCTGCTAATGGGACAATATTTTTGTTCTCTTTTTTTTTTTTTTTTTTTTCCATTCATTTGCTTCTTTTCTCCATGCTTAATACAGTTATTTTCACTTATCCTGGTATTGCAGGGAGAATGCAGATGACTTCATTGCAGCTCACCGTCCATCACTCGTGAAAATCAGTCTGGATGAGACTGCATCCAGATCTCAGGGCTCCGTGCTGGGCCTTCCTCCCATGCAGATAGGTGCAGCGTATGGCCGGCCCACTGAATTTGGAACAGGTAACTGTTTTCATTCTGTCTACCTTCTGAAACAGTGCTGTTTTGCCCAAACTGCATCTATGTCAAGGTTGACTGTGTATATTTGCATTTATGATAGCTAAAACTACTTCTTTTTCTCAGTATTGATCCACTTTTTACACCTGTCTCATTTTTCACTTGGTTGGAGTTGGAACTATCTGAAAGCGTCTATGCTCATTAACAATTAACGTAACCACTCTGCATGGAAATGCTTGTATTTAATTTATTCTACTGAACCTCAGTTGTGTCTCCTCTAACAGATCTATCAACAGGGTTTCTGACGTTTGCTCAGTTTGGACAGGATGGTGCTGATAAAAAGGTACCTGCTTTGTTTTTTCTCTGTCATACTTGTTTGTGCACTTCTACGTAGTTCAGTGTTACACTGAAACACTTTTCTGACAGCTTTTTATCAGCTCTGGATGAAGTGAACTGGATTGAGCGTCTCACAGGAATTTGTTTCCTCACCCTTTATGTGAAATTCAAATGGCAAGAACCATTAAGGGGATATAAATGTCATTATAAAGTCACTTTGATTTGACAAAATATATGGAAGTAGGCAAAGTAAGAAGAATGGTTTTATCGTCTGTAATTTAAGATGAGAGCAAATACTTGAATTTATTAATTATGGCAACATTCATCAACATCAGTTCATAAAACTTTAAGGGGCGTTTGTTGCCTTTTTTTAAAAAGTCAGTTGTTAAGGTATCGCAAACAATTGTATACCGAATTTCTAGATTTTTGTCTCAACTGGTTCATGAGATATAACAATGCGTGTTTGAACTCCCCTTAGAGACGGACTAATATAAAATCTGGTGTGCTTACAAAACAAACAAAAAAATGTACTGGTTGTCAATACCAAGTTTCTCCAACTTTGGATTATATTATCACAAAATGTCACAATTTAAACAATAACAAGTTGATTGACAGGTAAGTTTAAAAGTGATTGCACAATCATAGTTTAGAGTGGACAGTAGATGAAGTGTCCAAAATGTCATGAACATCAGTTCACTGGCCTCAGACTGAACTTTTTTATTTTATTTCATTTTATTAAAACCTTTTTTCAAAATGGTGATGAAGATGTTAATGGCAGGCATGGGTGGTTTTGATTTGGGGGTGTTCAAAGTAATCAGTAGGGGAAAAAATGTAGTTAATGATGTGAGCCTAAAATACGGGATAAACCCTCTTAGCGCCATCTACAGGTCTTTCAAGGGAGTTACAACATGAGGTGGTCATGAATCTAGTTTGGTGTCTGTACACTGTGCAGTTTTTGCTGCTCAGACAAACAAGAGGTTTCCAGTAGTTTTCCAGCCTGGACCGAGGGCTGGGCAGTTAACCGCAAATGAATCGTAACTGTCATTCAAAACCCACAATTGATAGAATCCTGGTGATGTCAATTATTTCAGTTCTCTTCTTTGAAATATTAATTAAATGACCATATGTAGTTGACCTCTCTGTGCTTCTATTCACCCATTTTGAAATCAAACATTCAAACACTCTTGAATTAAAAAACAAAATCCCAGTTTAAATAATTATATTTGCAGCAATAATCAAAGTCACTGTTCTAAGGGCAAAAAATATAACGATGTATGAATGAATGAATGTTTTATTTCTAACAAGCGTCATCAATAATAACAATAATCAATAACAATAATATCTATACTAACAATAATGATAACAGGGAGAATCAAGGCTTATTTAACCCAACCCCTTCTCCACTAGCTACTATTCAAGTTACACTTCCTGCTTTACAAGTACCCTAAGTGCATTACTTCTCTTTTCATATGCATATAACCAAATATATACATACACATAGACATACATTCACCTTTATATAAACACAGTCACCTCTAAGTGAAATTAACATATTTGCTCATCATAACTGTATCCAGTAAAAATTTGTGTTTTGTACCACTTTTTGAATTGATCCATGCTTGAGCATTGTTTTATCTCTATTTCTAATTTGTTCCACAGCTTCACCCCACATACAGAAAAACAAAAACTTTTTAACAGCACCCGTGGATGTTTGAAACGTAGCTCCCCCCTCAGGTTATAACCCCCGTCTCTACTTAAAAAGAAGTTTTGTATATTACTTGGGATCATGTTATTAACTACTCTGTACATCAATTTTGCTGTTTAAAAATGAACCAAATCAACGAATTTTAAACATCTGCTAATGTAAAAATAATTGCTCATTATTCGTAATGAAGATAACCTGTTCAATTAATCATAATATGGATTTTAGGTCATATCTCCCAGCCCTTCTTGAACCCTTGAAATGTATTTTCAGCCTGTCTTTTAAAGTCAGAATTGTTATGGTGTCTTCGAATTTCTCCCTCCATGCTTAGACCACACCAGCTGCAGCTGAGGTGGAGCATGTGCAGAGCGAGGGAGTGGACAGTGACCGTTTCAGTGGCAGTAACTCAAGCTTCCTCGCAAATGAAAAGCTCCTGTCTGCAGACAGCATGAACAGTGACATCACAGGTGTGACTATCCTTATTTTTCAAGTATATAAATTACGCCTAGTACTTAGTTTCAGGCTTTGTGTTCAGCATTGCTCATATTCTCATTAGGCATAAAGGACACACAGAGTTAAACAAGCTTACTTTAACAATATATTTTGTTAACAGATGATGACATTGATTTAAACAACCTGCCTGAAGATGAGCTGGAGGTTTACTTCAATAAACTGATCCCTCCTGCAATGCAGAGAGGCAGAGTAGAGGGCCAGGAGATTCCTGTAACAGTAAGAGTCCTCATCTCTTCCAAACCCAACAGTTTGTGTTTGTTACTTCACGTCTTAATATTTGCAAGGATTTGTAAACCACATTTCGTTGGCTAACAACTTTTGTTTAAAATGGCACAAAGGACTATTTTCACGTTAGATTATCATCTACAATTTAATTTGAAGGAATATTTGATTACTTCTACTCCTCATGGTCTCATACCTACTTTTGGTTTGAAAAGAGAAAAAAAAAGACCTAAAGTAACAGTAACTTTGCACCCTTGTCATAATTGTCTGATGAAAGCCTGTGGCTTAACGGCAGTATGCCGTCTGCTAATAATGGTAAAAGTCGCTCACAGAGCTACAGTGGACATCATGGCAGAGAGAAGTACTCAAGAATGTAATGATTGACGAGACAAAAGCACTTTTTTGCACATTAATATAATGTACTAATGCACAGGGAGTGGCAGGTGCTGCTGCTGATGTATCAGACTCAAGTTCTTCAGACCCGGAACAGTTTGGACACCAGTTCTTTGATCAATACTATCAGGTGAATACATTTACACTTTTACGCTGTCTGTGAACTTCAGCTCATTTGGAGAATGTTTTTAATATGAACTTGTTTGTAAATGCAGATTAGTTTCTGATTTAGTATTAGTCTAGATGTTGCTGTTCAAAGCTGACGTTACTGTATTCAGATATTGTTTTTATGAACCACACCTCTTACTAAAAGAAATATGAAACATGCAGTAACTAAGTTCTTTTGGGGGGGGGGGGTTGCCATTTGTTTTTCTGTTTTCTCCACTCTTACTTTTACCTCTGTCTTTTCAGGAGGATTTCCAGATGCCTGATGTGCGCCTTGCAGCTACAGGCATGGACTCTTGTCCAGCCAGTGATGAAGACACTGAAGATGAGCTGGAATCTGTGAGAAGGTCTAACAATGCAAACAGGACACGGCTGCTGCCAAGCACGTCCAGACAACTGGTTAGAAACGTCACATGACATTCAATATTTTTGTTTATTTATGTATTTAATATCCTCAATACAAGAACAAATCTTAGTGCCCTGCCTCAAGTAAATATCCTGTACAACATATCTTTACCATAGATGTTGTGTATTTGTTTTTTGTGTATCATGTGTGTCTCTGTCTATGTCTACATGTTGCTACAGGTGGGAGAAAGTAACCGTCCCAGTTTTAGGCCGGGCCTTGAGGGGGGCAGTTCTGATGATGAGGCTTCCAATGGTCGCAATGGTCCAGCCCTGCCTGGGATTGAGCATAGGAGATCTGCTGAAGGACAGGTCATCAACCCTCCTGTCACAGGTGTAACATGCAGCATTAACAATTTCACTCAATCATTCTCGACTGTTTTGGTTCATGCAGACTTCTTAGAATTAGTGAAATTACAATTTTCCCAATAAAGGCTACCTGGCTACTGTGGAACGTGATGTGTAAAGGGACAGCACTTGCATTCTTCCAGGTCTTTGTAGTTCTATGCCTTTTCAGTCTTCCCCAGGTTATACCAGCCAAAGTAGACAGGATCACGGCTCATGTAGTCTCAGTGCTGAGCTTTTCCATGTGAAAATGATGGGAACCTTGCCTGGGATTTCTTGTGGTTCAGCACGTTAGCATTCTTCCTTGTGCTGTCCTTCCGCTCCAGCTGAATCAGTGTCTTCCTTCTCTGTCCAGAGGTCTTTACCCACTTTAGTCATGTAAGTCATGAAGGGATAGATGTTTAACTGTTTTGCTTTGGATCTATGTGATGTACACTCCTCAGCATCACATTAGTACACAATGGTTGTTTAAGAGTCAAAAATAATGTAAAATGAATTATCTGTATTGCTTATTTTGGCTCATAGCCCCAATACAATGTGTTACTGTCACCTAGTGGATAAAATTAGCACCACTTCGTTGTACTTGCGTAGCCTCTGTTACTGAAACAGATTTGAGTCTAATACACTTACTGCAGGCATAAAACCCACGTGGGAGGGGCGTGGTGCAATGGGAAGTTGGTTTCCCTCTTGCTTGAAGATCACCTGATATTAATCAGGTGACCCCAAGCCAAAGTATTGCCCCAGCCACTCATAGTGCTGGTTCCTAGCCATTATTAAATATAAGTAAAGAAGCAGTGGCAAGTAAAACCTTCCCAAGCAGGAGAAGGTCTGAAAGCCATTACTCACTACAGGACAACTCGGGCCCACACTAGGACTTTGTTCCACTCTAGAATTAATTGTTCAGTTTTTTCCCCTGGTGTTTTCAGCTGCACCTTGTACTGCACTCTAACTGATCTGCCTATGTTGAGCCTTCAGATCTTTGTTTTATTTATTCTATTCATGTTTTTATTTGCAATTGGTTTCGACATAGTTTCCTTTTGTCTTAATGGTTTTTAGTCCGGATTTTATTGTTTTTAATGTTCTAATGCATTACTGTTACATTAGTGCTGAATTACTTATGGAGTTTAATGTTTTAGCGATAAAGGAAAATTAACATTGATAAAACCTTAAGATGGCAGCTTGAGATCTTTAGAGTCACACTGTATTGTGAGAAAGTAACAGAGCGTACGCAGAAATCTATGCTTGTGAACGTTTGATGCACAAATCTGGGATTCATCAATATTTTCTCACCCAAATTTGTTCTTTACCATTGTGTAACAACAGGGGATGGAGGCGATGGGAGCAGTGGCAGTGAGGAAAGTGGGAATGATGGTGGAGTTTCAACCATCCCTGTTCCAGTCAACAATGTCCAGACCACCTATGATGCCCTGCGTGGTCTGGGAATTGTTGGTGGCAGCCCTGCCAGTGAAGATGAGAACGCTGACATGATTAATCTGCCAGGACATGCAAGGAACAACCTTCCACGACTTACAGAGGTATTAATGTAATAGTGATCATAATGGTTATGGTAACCCGTAATAATGTGGAATTGTCTTCCATTTAATCCAACTTCCAAATTTTAGTCACATACAAAACATAAAGGACGTGCAGAAATGTATTTAGACTGGATTCAGTATAGTATCGTATATAAAACATCTGTTTGGTGTTATATGTGCCAAATAAACCTGTTACTACAAATTATGTCTTTGCCATTGAAATTACCAGGTGTAAAGGGCTTTAAAAAATTTGTCAGAGCAGAAATGGAAACTGACAGTCATCCACTGGTGTTTGGTCTGTTAAAATAGACGACTTCAAACAAAAAAATAAATATTTAGAGCATCCATTGTCAACATCACATTGGAATCAGCACTACATTAAAAATCAAAGCAGTTAGAATCTACATCATCTATAACTTTTAGTTTTTACATCTTGGGTGTAATTTACTTAATGTGGTAAATTGATAATGTCTGAGTTGTGATCAACACATTTTGACATATTTACTTTTTAATTCTACAGATGGGTGATCGTGTAGGTCCTGTAGGAACAGGGGAGGCCAGCTCCTCGTTGACATCTGGGGGGTCTCAGAGACCTTCTGTCAACTGGAGCACAAGGATGGACCGACAGGAGGCGCTGGTGAGTAGATGCTGCATCTTTAGTGTAACTATGAGTAACCAAATGTGGCCAGCTTGGCAGTCTCCCAGTTCTATTCAATTACAACCTGTAGTCAAAGTAGATATGCTGCCTTTTGCAATGGGTCGGCACTAATAGTCCAAAATTTGTGGAGCTAGATTGAAATAACAAACGTGTATAATATACACATGCACTGAACCCCTTTGCTTTGTGCCCCTAAAATATAATCCTGATGCTGGTGCCAATTACCTACAAAGGTCACATAATTCAGTTAGCTTACCTGTTTTCAATATTAGAAGAAACCTCTTTGTGGTATACTTCATCAACAAATACGTGTGTGTGTGTATATATATATATATATATATATATATGTATGTGTAGTAAAATCGATAGACAGTAATGCAGCAATACTGCTGAAGAGAGGACCATTCGGTGATTATGTTTTGCAAGTTTGATTCATTCATTCCTCCATCCATGAGTTGAGCTTTTAGTTGTTTTTTGTTTTTCTTTCTTTCATAAGTTGTTTAATGTGGCACTGTTTTGAATGCCAGGATGCCATGGAGAGCACAGACTGTGGACCGTCAGCCAATCGGATGTTGGATTCCATCTATTTTAGGAATGGAACTGGACTGAGGAGGCCTCAGGAGTCAGTCAACTTGACTGTGTCTCATCTTGAAGGCACCCATGGGAGCTTGCATCTCTCTCAGGTAGAGTATATAACACTAAGAATGTGTGAAATGAACCACCTAGCTCATTAAATTCAGATAAAGGTAGTTTGTTGCGACTGTATTTGCATGTGCAAATGGTGAAAAACTGTACATTTTTGTGATTGTAGGGTATACCATCCCCAATATTATAATATTAGCTATAAATTTAATTATTGACTGGGGATTCCTTGGTGTATGGATGCAATATTTTACATTCCAAAAATTTAAAGTTAAATGAATGAATATGCAAAAAAAAAAAATCTAATTTCTAAATACCTTTTGGGAAACTGTGCCTTAGGTGCTGCTCCCAAATGATGAAAACAAAGATGACGATGAGGGTGTGGATGTGCCTGATGGGGCCAGAGCCTCTTTAGAATTGAGGGGTGGGCCCTGTGGTGATGTGACTGCTGCTGAGGCCTCAGATGGAACCAGTGAGGATGACGCCAATCCCCTCTCCACCTCCCTGGAACCCAAGTATTTCTCCCAGAGCTTTCTCCAGGAACAAGACGAATTAGATGAGTGGAACCATTGTCCAGACAACTTGGAGCTGGAATTTCATCAGGGTTGGTGTCTTTATCTTTAATGTTCACAAGTTAACCAAAGATAACCTACAATATACATAAAGTGTAGATTTTGGCATTGCTTCTAAAATTTGTTGAACATGCACCACTGCTTGTCTCTTCAGGTACCAGTTCCAATCATAACATAGTTTACCAGAATGAGGAAGGCCAGTGGGTCACAGACCTAGCATATTACTCCTCATTTGAGAAAGAGGTTGATGGCAAGACATCAGAGAATACTGACCAGTTTGAGACTGAAGACTTTATACCTTCCAGTATGTCAAAGAGCAACACTGTACCAATAATAAGTGTTATCATTCCCCCACCCCTCCTTACCAGTATGTCTCTCTTTGCAGGTAATGCTTTGGAAAAGATCGAGAAAGATCAAGAGGAGTTTGAAAAGGAGCATCAGTTTATGCAGGTCAGCAGAATCTGTTTTCATTTCAGTTGATAAAGTCTTTTAGGCAACGGTAACATTTAAGTGACTGTGGGGAGAAAAAAAAAGTAGTCCTCTTTCAGGTGTAAGGTTTCTGCATGTTTGGACAAAATGAAAAAGAAATAAGAAAATATAACTTCAAAGAGCAAAAACACAAACTATAACATACAGTTGTAGTTAAAATGTAAAACAACAAAAAAGCTAAATCAGCAAGTGTAAGCACTGGTAGAAAATAGCCAAGATGGTGAATGCTCAGAATGGTTGTTTGAAATGAAGCAAGAATTTGATGAACTGTTCAATTCCTTAGGTTTGCTATTAATGATTAGTGTTATAGTAAAAAAAAAAAAAAAATTACATTGAATTGGGTTATACATTGATTATAACAAACTGGATTAGAATTAGATTTGTGTTGTATTTAATTTTTCTTACATTAAATTTGCTTTCCGTATAAAAGGTTTCTGAGATACTTTTTTGCTGCAAATATACAAACTGAATTCCCATATAGTCAGAGGGCACATTAGCACAAATGAAGCCTGTGTGTGTATGTGTGTGTGTGTGTTTTAGAGTGGGTGTCTTGGAGGATGACTTCACCTGTCTGGGG
>JBAMYA010000008.1:3925517-3942001 GCA_037176975.1 Arrhamphus sclerolepis
TTGATACACAGAATGTGAATTCTAACTTTATTTTTTGCAACAATATAAAGTTACAGTCTGTGGTTTTGAATGACACGTTTCATAGATATGATGTGAATTTTTGCACTTTTTGGACTAGAGATGGAAATTAGCCACTTGGCTATAATCTTATGTAATTACATGTAAATGTTCGTTAATATGTACTGTCCCATTTTTTAAAATAAACAAATTTATTTCCTGTCAGCCTATACTTTTCTTTGTAGAAGGTCGCAAAGGTTAGCATTCAGAGCCTCTGAACGCTGGAGCCCCGGAGCACCATGCAAGCGTGTAGCCTCCCATATGAACCAGCACAAACGGTCTAATACATTATTCACATTGATCCTGTCTTGGAAGGACTTCTGACAGCTCGTGAAGTTATTTATTAACAGGCGACAGAATCAATGCACTCCAACGGAGGGCAGCTAGATGGACCTGCTGAGCAAATGGAAATTTGCCGGCGGTACGTCTAGATTTTTTCGACTGGTGTTTTTCAGAACTCCCGAAAGATCGTCTCGCCACAGTATTCAGCAAGTTTGGTTTTTTTTTGGTTTAGTTTAGTTATTTTCTTCTTCGTTGTGCTCGACTGTGCTAGTTGGCTTTGTTTCTGTCAGTTCGACCTCCTCTGTGCTCCGTTTCTGTTGTGGAGGACTGTTAGGTTTGGGTGGGTTTATGTTTCATCTAAGGCTCAACTCTAACCAACCTGAATGCAAATAAATAATCCAGGGAAGATTAGGGAGGGGAGAAGACTGGGGCGACTGGCATAAGATGGTTTAACTGGACTTTTGTTTCTCTTCTTTTCCCATGTTGCTACATTTCTTTAATATTAGAAAGATTTTTCTGTGGTTTGATTGGATTTTATCCATTGCCTGCTGTTTTTATGTTAAGTGCTCTTTTTATATGTCATTCCTTTATCCAGTTTCTGCTTTTCCAAGGCTTCCCAGGGGGATTGTGGGTTATTCACTCAGAAAATTACAAAGTTGAGTTTTTTGGGAGAAAGTATCCATCAGAGGATTGATGGCTCTGTGTGTGCATTGTGGCATAGTTTTACAGAGCAGTGTGTGTGTGTGTGTGAGAGAGAGAGAGAGTCGGAGTGGGTACCAAGACCAGACAAGGTCAATACTTCTGCACAGGACAAAGTCACAACAAAAGAGTCAGACAGGGAAGCAGACATGCAGGGAGTGGACGTAGAGAACGAGGACGTAGAGAACGAGGACGTAGAGGGGAGAGAGGTAGGAGAGAAGCTGAAAATGGGAATCAGTGAAGAACGACAGACAAGTGAGGAAAGAAGAATGTAAAACAATTGGTGGAAGGTTGACAGAAGACAAGAAGAGACTTGTGTGAGAGAGTAGGGAAGATGGAGGGATGGGCTTGGACGAAAGATGGATGGAGTGCTGGAGATGCAGTCTGGATCAAAAAGGAGTGGGACGAACATGTGCATGACACAATGAACAAGAGATGAGATACAGACGTGACTGTGAGACAGTGATTATTGTTTCTCCCACTGGTGCCTTGATCTGGTAGGTCGTCCCACATCAGCTCTGTGTGTGTGTGTGTGTGTGTGTGTGTGTGTGTGTGTGTGTGTGTGTGTGTGTGTGTGTGTGTGTGTGTGTGTGTGTGAGAGTCACAGAAACAGCAGTCATTCAGTATCTTCACAAAGACACCACTGTATTCTAGGACAGACCCCACACACTCCTGTCTTCAGCAGACACACACACACACATTTGTATACTGTATGAAGCACACGCGTAACTTCCCTTTTGTGTGAGTTTGACCTGTGCTGCCCCCTGCTGGTGAACACATGCTAAAACACCGTGGGTGTTGCTCAGAAGACATTCAAACCTTCATAATCAGCGGTTCTTTCACCACCAGCTACTTTTAGTTCTGATCATACAACCTAACCTTGATCAGCAGATCATGTCTGCTATTTCATCAAGATTTTAAACATTTTTGTAGCACAGACTTAGAATTGACTTTTCACTGCAAGTCAGACATTGTCCTAATAACCTCAGCAGAGGTTCCATGTGTTTCAGTCGGCTGTGACTGAAGCCTGACAGGGAGTCCTGGATTTAACGAGTCCACTTCCAATCCCAGGATCCTGAAGCTCAATAACTTCACTTTGAATTCAAATGAACTTCAGCTGGACAGAATATCAGAAGCTGTTTACGTTTCCAAACCCATCTTCACAGTGTGAACATTTACTGTCCACTTATGTCACACTGGAATTTTTTTGGTGATGTGGGACAAAACAAGACACTTGAAGACTGAATTTTAGGAAGGTATAAGGGTCTTTTCTTCATGAGCTGTGTTGGTGTTGGTCATCCAGATCATGTAAGTGCTTGAACAGACATCAGCTGGACCTATTTTTAAGTTCTTGAATCTTTTTCACACACAAGTAGTTTAAGAATTAAAAAAAAAAAAGTTCTATATTAGTTTAACAACTAAGAAATGAGTTGTAATTGTCTTCAGTTCAAGGATTTAGATCTCACCATCTGAGATCAGTCTTCTTCAGAGTTTTTTGTGCAAAACTGGAGAAATTAGAGGAAAAGTCAAAGTTCTGAGTCCATTATTAGGACTTAAAGGGTCCTCAGTGAAAACTGTTGATCTGCCTGTTTTTGTAGGTCACAGCCACCGTCTTTATATTATTTATCTTCTCATCTTTATTTAACAGTCTAATCTAGAGGAAAATAATGAATTTCAGTTGCATCGATGAAGTCATACTTGAATTGATATAACCCTAAACTGTTGACTGACCAGTTTTAATTAGCAGCTGAAGTTAGTTTTGAGCAAATGTTTTCTTCTAAAATATGAAGATCTGCTGCAGTTTGTTGGCTTGAAAACGAGCTGAAACGCTCTGGGTTTTATGTCAGGATTGAATGGAATACACACAAGTGAGTTAATGCTTTTAAAAACTCCTTTTCCCCGTTTATTTCATTTTATCACAGACTTAGAATCGTTATTTATCTGTTGTTGCAGATGACTGGAGGAAAACGTCAGGAATTCATTGGTTGCACTTGTGCTGTAAAAGCTTTTATCCCAGTTTGCCTTGTGAAACATGATGCTAACCCTCCTCTCCTTTTGTGTATTTGTGCAGCTGAACTGGAGTTTGTTCAGATCGTCATCATCATCGTGGTGATGACAGTGATGGTGGTGGTCATCATCTGCCTGCTCAACCACTACAAGCTCTCCACCTGGTCCTTCATCACAAGGCAGAGCCAGGCCCGCAGGCACGACCATGCCCTGCAGCAGGTCCGTACTGAGACATCTTCTGTTCTTTTCTTCTTTTCTTTTCTTTTCTTTTCTTTTCTCCTTCTGTTCTGCTGCTACAAGCCACTGATAGTTTTATTCAAACTGATGGTGACTGAGGATTTGACTATGTGCCTCTGCTCATCCTTGTGTTGTCTTTTTGATGGTGATTTTCTGTGTTTGTGAAGCAGGACAAACTTAGCTTACCACGATGTTCCCAGAAAAGCTCTGCTGAGCTAAAAGAGTCTTTTCATCCCGGTTGGGGTTTCTGTCCCAGTTTCACAGACGTATGCGCCTCACTCCAGCCTGTTAGGTGAACTTGCTGAGTCGGTTTCTCCAGAGTCTCTGTCAGCCTTGATGTTTAATTCACTACAGTCTAGACAGCAGCAGCTCTGCCCCCATACTGACATTTTAACATTCTGGGACACACACACACACACCTACGCACATGCACAGTGCAAAACTGTACCACTGAAATAGACACAGGTAATAAAAATAAGAAGAAAATGATGGATCCGTTGATATCAGAAGCATCCAGGCCAGAATCTAAAAATGATTTGTCTGCTTGGTTGTCCGATCACACATTACTTTCTTGCAGCTTGTCATTTCTCATCTTGTCTTTTTCATTTCCTCTGTCAGTCTGTGTCCATCCTATCAAAGTAAAAAATTCTGCACAAAGAAGAAGATGCACAGCAACGAAAACCAGAAATGCAAAAAGCCATCTAAGCTACACAGCAGAGTCAGAGTCAGGCCAATGGCCTTCACCCCAAAAAGACACGTCAATATGATTTATGCAAGTTTGTCTTTCTTTTAATCCACCAAATGTTGTTCACTGTGCTGACTCGAGTAACTGTCCTCAAGCCATGTGTAGAAGAAGAAAACGGTGTTCTTGTTCTGGCTTTCGTCCCGTCTGTCCTAAAGACTGCAGGGGTCTTTTTTGTGTTGGATTTAAAGTCATCAGGCATATCTCAGTGCTGCTGTTTAATCTTTTATGGTTTCATTAAGATGATTCTTGTTTTGTTTTTTTAATGTTTTTTTTCAACATCTAAATGATGTCACTAGAAAAACCATCACAGCGAACAAATGGTGCAAATCTTAGAAACCTCTCCAGAAATCTGTCCCAGGAACTCTATCATGTATTAAACACAAGGAGCACATGACAACGATGGAAACTTTATTATAAAATGTTCAGAAAAGTAAGGGACCACTTAAATTCTACATCAGGAAATGACTGAAGATCTTTACTGATGCACATTTTTGCTGAAACCAAAGTAATGATTCACTGTTCATCTTCACATCGATCCTAGAAGTTCAGCTCTCCTAATGCTGTGCTATGAAGATTTATTTGGTGTTCCTGCTTGCTCCCTTAGATGTTTTGAGCCCTCACTGAACCTCTGAAGCTGCTGGCGGAGTCTCTTCAGACCTCCATCTTACTCCTCTTTGTTTTGTTTGTCTCGTTGTTTAGGACGGTTGTCTGTGGCCTTCGGACACCGGCTCTCGACAAGGCGCCTCGGAGGTAATACCACCACCACACCCACGCTCAGTCTCTTCCACTTGGAGGATGTGCTACATGGCTCCAAGATGGCTCCCTCTTACGTAGAATCTAGTTACATAGAACCTCCACTGGGTTGAAAATGCAAAACTCAAAACGTAACCTATTTCATTCTGAGTGTCAACAACTGTGTTAGAATAATAATAATGATGATGGTGCTCTATGTTTGTTAATTATCTTTGAGAATGAGTGGCAGAGCTGTGACCAGGTCTGCTAAAATGTTCTCATGGAGGACACAGACTGAACAGAGCTGCAACCTTACATACAACATTTAAACCTCAGAGGGGTTCTGTCAATCACTTGTGAGTCCACTCGTGCTCCATCTATGTTCACCTCACATATTTTAACATGTCTAACATTTAGCACACAAACCCTGTGAAAGGTTAAAAGATAACAGTGCTACAGTGGTACATCTGCATTTCTACACATCTGTTCACATCTGGTCACATCTGGTCACATTTAGTCAAACTAAAAATTGAGATTTTTCCCACTAAGTCTCGTGGGCAACAAATACAAGTTAACTTTTTTTGTTTCAGTTTCACTTTAAAGTGGAACCAAATCAGCAATATCTGTTTCAACTGTCTGATAACAGAAGATTTAATTATTTTCCTCAAATATTATTGAGCTCTCAGACCCATCTGTCTGTCCATCCATCCATCTATCTATCTCTCTGTTCACCTGTCTGTCCATCCATCTGTCTGTCCATCCATCTGTCTGTCCATCCATCCATCTATCTCTGTGTTCACCTATCTGTCTGTCCATCTAGCTGTTTGTCAGTCCATCTGTCTGTCCATCCATCTGTCTGTCTGTCCATCCATCCATCCATCTCTCTGTCCATCCATCCATCTGTCTGTCCATCCATCTGTCTGTCTGTCCATCTGTCTGCACAAACCAACAGAGCATCTTCTGGATCAGCACGAGGTCCTGACAGCTGCATACCACTGATTTCTACGTCATTACATTTCTGCAGTTAGGCTAACTCTGTGTGCCGGCGTAGTTTGGCGTGTTTTATAACATCATGGTAGAGTCAGCGAAGAAACAACAGAAAGTAATGAGAGAAGACGAGAAAAAATCAAGAGAGTGAGCAAACCAGAGCAACCCTCAGCCAGACTGAGACTGTGCAGAGATAAAAGAGGGAACAGGATAGCAGCTGGATGTTGACGGACAGCTAAACCAGATTAGCTGCTCTTCAGTTCTGTATTTTATGGTTTCTATCTGCATGGTTGGGAAATCAAGTTGGTGACTCGTATGTTATTTATTAGGCGTTTCTTTAGACGCTCTGGGCTACTTCAATAACGGTTTACCTTTTGCGAGCAGCGTTTAGCTTCCCCCGTCTTCCTTCCATGCTGTCAGTAATAATCAGCCACAGTTTCGCATCTTGCTAATATTCAGTTAGTAAAACTGAGGCACTGTCGGCTAACAGATCACAGTGCTCTTTGTTCGCTCGCTCTAAATAGTAGTTGCCCGACTCCAGCTTGTCTAATTTAAATGCTTAAGTTCTGTTTTTATAAAGTCCATCTCTTCTCAGTTCTTCTTTTCTTCTTTTGTTAGCTCATTTATTAGTAGCTGTCCTTTTGTAATTGTTCTGTGTTTACAGGACTACAGTCAGGAACTGACATTTGCATTTCAGCTGCTTGTAAATATTTGATTATCCAGAAGCTGAAGTCGTATGTAGCGCTGGTTATGTCTGACACTGCACTCCAAATAAAATCTAAACTCTGTCCTCAGAGAGTCATGAATTCAGAACTGCAAACAAATGCCTGCATACTCAGTTTGCTCAATGCTTTCTTGCCAGATGGAGCAGATCGCAAGTCATAGTGGGAAAAGAGGCCGTTGGAGCACAGAGTGCAAAGAATATTCAGACATGTAGCTAACCAAGTGTTAGCATTGACAAACTGAAGATGCTGATATTTTGAGGCTCTGTAAAATGTCTGGCTGCATGGAAACAACCAGAACTAATTTTTATTTGTCTGAAATGTCCTGCCGTTAACATCTCACGTGGGAATAAACACAGAGGAGAAAAAGAGAAGGGGACGGAGACATGGAGATGAGATGTCATAGAGGAGGAAGGTGAAGGAAGGTAAAGACAATGACAGTGTTGAAGAGAGAGAGAGAGAGAGCGGCAAAAGGAGGAAAAGGCCATGCAGAGACAAAACCAGGGGGATACACAGCCAGCAAGTGTGGGTGGCTAATAGATGCAGAGGGATGCTGACTGTGTGTGTGTGTGTGTGTGTGCGTGCGTGTGTGCATGTGTGTGTGTGCATGTGTGTGTGGCGGGGTGGATGGTTTTTGGTGCGTCATTAATCAGCAACACCTCCCCTGACACCGTCTAGACAGCCGTCTGAGAGCTGCCTCGTTCTGCTGCGCTCTGCTCCTCTATCAGCTACACATCTCTCTCTTCTCTCCATCTTTCTGTCTTCACTTTCTCACTCACTCCCTGTTTTTTCCTCTTTGTATCTAGCTTTCTCTCAGTCTTCTTGCTCTCTTCACCTCCATGCCTCTTTTTCCTCCACTCCTTTCTCTGCTCACTTTCCTGGTCTCAGCAGCCTTTCTTTTTAAATCCCTCCATTTCCATTTTTTCCTCTCCCTCTGTCTCTCCGTTTCAGTTTCCCTGATCCTCTCCTCCACACGTCTGTTTTTCTTCTCATCCAGGCCGTCTCGTCATTGCTGTTTGATTATTAGAGCCCCAGTAATTAATTGAAATGGGTTCCCTCTGATAATGATTCAGCACAGTAGAAAAGAGTGAAAGTGGATAGATCTGTGAGAGGAAGAGACAGAATGTGTCGTTAGTCTGGAGAGTAGTACGAGGTGACAAGCTGTTAGACTGTTCTATTTTAGCATGGGATCTTTTCTTTGTTTAATTTTAAATCAAATATGTGTGGCAGATCATTTTGAGTTGTGAGGAGTCATTGCCTACTTACCAGAGTCTACAGAAATATCAGAAATACCTGATGCAGAAGAATGAAAACGAGCTGATCTGATCATAAACTCATGCTCAGAATCAATATTTAAACTTAGACATGCATAAATAAGTAGAGCCCTATAAAACAGTCAACAGTCACATTTTCTCAGGTTTCCATATTTTTTGCTGTGAAATTGCTCGTGGCCCCTGGACTGTCGCTGAATGTCAGGATCTCAGGATCCTTCACTGCAGGTAGAGGTCAGGCGCAGAGCTGCCATTTCTGAGGTGGACGAATCAACATCCATGAAGATACGTCATCAATCATGACGTATCTTCCCCAGAGTTTATTTATGCAGCATTTGGCTTGAATGAAATAAAAAAGTCTTGCCAGTGTTGGAGCAGACTCTGCTGCTCCGATGTGAAGCAGGCACGTCGTACAGCTTTGAGGACACGTCTGAAACCAGCCTGATCTGTCAACCACAGCTTGGACTTGGTCTTGCAGCTTCACATTAACGTCACTCAGTTCAACTTATTTATTTATATAGCCTCTGCTACATTAGTGCCAATAGCTCCCGATGACACGGTTCTCTTGACACCACACTCCTGGAGTTCTCACTTCGGAGCACAGGGAATCTGGAAAAGTACGGAACCTCACTGACGCAGCCATCTCTGGAAAAAAATGGCAAATGCCAAAAACAGCGATTAATGAATTGAGTCATTAATCAATTCTGGAACAAAAAAAACACAATGTGTCGTCACCAAACAGTAGTCAGCAAGAGAGTTCAAGGTGAGGTAACAGCCACCAGCTGTAAAATCAGGAACGCTGGAGATTCGTCACTTCAGCTGAGTTCAGGTTCGTTCCTACAGCGTCTGTTGTCTCCATGTCTCCACGCTCCTGACAAATATGACAGAAAGATCCAGCCGTCAGAGCACCAAGAAGAGCCTTTAGAGGAGGGAATGTTCTGAAGTGCCCCGTTGACTCGTGGTATTTGATGGTATTTAAAGGTCTTTCTGAACGGTCACACTTTCTCGCCCACTGTGTTGCAAAGTAGCAAATAAACAGGATTTCTGTTTTCAATCTCATTGGAGGCGATTAAATGGTCTCAGTGGGTTTTTGTGAAATGTTGCCACAGCTGCAGCAGAAGTAATACGAAGTGACTCCTAACCATCCTCTCATCTCCCTCTTTTTGGTTTCCAACGCCCTTCCCCTCTTCCCCCTTGTCTTCCTTTTTCTTTGGCTCTTTCTCTCACAGGTTTTATATGCTCCCCAGGCGAGGGATCGCTTCACTGCTCCCTCTTTCATGCAACGTGACCGTTTCAGCCGCTTCCAGCCCACCTACCCCTACATGCAGCATCAGATTGACCTGCCGCCCACCATATCATTGTCAGATGGCGAGGAGCCCCCGCCATACCAGGGGCCTTGCACTCTGCAACTCCGAGATCCCGAGCAGCAGATGGAGCTCAACCGTGAATCGGTGAGGGCACCACCCAACCGGACCATCTATGACAGTGACTTGATCGACATGGGGGGAGGCACTGGCCTGGGAGGAGTGGGAGGGGGAGTGGGAGGCATGGGGGGAGGAGGCCCGAGGCCGCCTAGCAGTAACTCGGGTATCAGTGTGGCGAACTCCAGCAGCCACGGTCGCATGGAGGGGCCCCCGCCAGCGTACAGTGAGGTGATGGGCCACTACCCCGGCTCAGCATTCTTTCTACACCAGCACAGCAATAACCAGAGAGTGGGGAGGCCGGGGGGGCCGGGGGGCAGGACAATCCAGCAGCAGAGCCAATCAGAAAGCACAATACCTGCCAAGGCTAAGGACGGCCAACCAGAGGACCTGGTCTGAGGAAAAGAGGAAGGGGGCAGGTGGGGACACCCACCCCAGACTGAAAACTGTCTCTTGTCCATCCTGACCTGTAAGCATCGGTCTCTGTATCGCTCTGTTGCTCTCCGTCTCTCGTGTCCTCTCTCCACACTCTCACGCACAAAGAAATATCAACTTGAGCTGCAGCGAAGCAAGAAAATGAGAAGGCAAGAGCTGATCTCATTTCAGTTTCTCTGCGACTATCGTAGTTCAGACTGCTCGCACGTCTGGGGCGGGACGTGGGCACCGCGTGGAGGCGTCTTCACCCTCGTGTTGACAAAAACACACTGCTAGCACAGACTGAAACCACCCCCTCCCCGGGTGAAGGCTCTGTCCCCGAGAAGTGAGGAGGATTCCTTTCCTTTCTCTCTCTCTCTTTCAGTTTTTGTTTTATTTCTCGGACCGGGATCTGTGCACAAAGTGAGAACTGAGAATCTGGAACGTACAGAGAACACAACGAAACAAGACTCTCAAACCCAAATCTTAGTGCCAAGGTTCACGAGGAAGCAAAACAAACGGAGAAAGTGACATGTTGTAACATTCACAACACAAAAAAGAAAAGTTAACTTAAAGTTGCACTATCTTTTTGTTGTAAAAGAGAAGAGGGAATTGATGTTATGTGATGTTTGTTTTTTTCTCTCCTTTTTTATTATTTTTTTTATTTAGTTTTTTATGTTTGGATTGACTGACTGACTGAACTCTGGCTCCAGAATTGTTTCAACAGTTGGGAGCAAAAAAACAAAACAAAAACTAACACGTATAAGCTTCTGTCCTTCCTTTTTTGAAAAGCGCAAGAAATACTCGTACCCAGCCTACGACATCTCTGTTTGCTAACACCACAGGCACAGTGAAACTTAGTAAGAGAATAACCTTGTACTGCTTCATGTCTGTGTTCACTTTGGCTTTTTTGCAGAAGAAATCTGCCTTGTGACCAACCACTGGGTGGAGAAAACATGCTTCACTTACTGGTTTTTCATTTCAGAGATCAAACAAATCATTGTCATTTCTAAAATACGTCTTAAAATTTGTAATATCTAACAAATCCAACAAATGTTTTGGGTGATCTGATTGGACGTAACGTAATTCACGACTCCTTAAGCAACACAACGTGTAAGTGTCCTTCTAGCACCCTGGTCAAAGGAGATTCTTTCTCCGCCATCCATCCCGACCTCTGAGCACCTGGCACCACTTGTTTCCTGCATCCATCGCTCTTCTGCCGCTCACCTCGACCTGCACAGTGCATTCTTCCAACATCAACAACATACTTCAACATCTGCCGCCATGGCAACAACAAAAAAGAAGGCTCAGTTGTGCATCTTCGCATTGTTAAAGCCACAAAAAAGATAACAGAAGGTTAAGATTCATTGATCAAGTGTACAACAAAAAGAAAAGACTGTGGTCAAAGTCAAAGGGCTATTAGAGGGTCCTTTTTTGTAAAAGAAACTAAAAACCTTTTTGAAAATCTAGCCTTTTTCTCTGCTCATCGTTGCCTTGTCCTCTGCCGCTTGCCCCCCTCCCCCTCCATCCCCTCTGCTCATGCCTGCTCTCTAACAGTGACCATAAACGCTGTTAGTCATCCCTCCATCCGTCAGTGTGCAGAGAAGTGCGCTCAAATGATGCACAATCCGCCAAGCCCTTTAAGGTGGAGACTGGAGTGGAGAGCTCGTTGGCAGCATGCTAGCGCACTCCTCTCTTCGCAGTAAAAGTGTGTTCACGTGTGCGTGTCTGTGGTCAGAAAACAGTGTACGTGTACGTGCATGTGTGTGCAGCTGAGTGACGTTTAGCTGAGTTTAAACAGTCAAGGACATCGCTTATGTGACTGTCGTTATTAAGTCATCATCAATTAATATTTAATTGGAATTAAGAGGAGCTTCAGAAGAGCACGAAGGCTACTAGTAAAAGAATCTACAGTCCGTTACAGCCCACCCCAAAACGCCACCTGTGCTGGTTTTAGCAGTAAAACTGTTTCATTCAACATGTGGATTTCAGGCAAACTTGGATTCTGAGCATGTGCAGAGAAAACCTCCTGTTTCTGAAGCAAGTGTGGATGGACGTTGTGCTTCAGTGCAACAGACTGGTTCACTGAAGGTATTTTACATCCTTTTAGCTTCCAGCAAGTCCCTGAAAACTGTAGTTTTACTCTGTAGAATTAACCACATAGATGTTTCCAGCAAAACCACAGAACACAGCATTCAATCCAAATGCAACTGGAACAATAATACAGTATATCTGATTTTTTTATTCATGTTTTTCAAAGAAATATAATATCCTATAAACAGATATAATCTGACGCTGTTTTTCCTTTTAACTGTTGCCAATTAGTGTATTTATCCTTAATCTCAGCGCAGCTTCACCTCTTTTCCCTCCAGATTTGTCAGCAACAAGGTCAGTTGCAGACTCAGTTTCTCCTGAGGTGATGGCTGCTTGTTTTTTTTAATTTGCCCCTTTTATAAAGCAATTTACAGCAGATGCTGGACGTAACTGTTAAAGAGCATTGCCACAACATCCCAGTGAGCCCCCCCCACACACACACACACACATATGTCTACGTTCAGAGCAGCTGCACATGTGAACATTCTCACGTACATATTCTGTAGCTGGAAATTCAGTCAAAATCAAAGCATGTCAGAGGGTGAGCATTTCAGCATTTCATTTTAATTTGGTTTTATTCCAATAGATTATGAGAATAGAAGGAGGAGGAATGACGCGGATGGTAACCCAGATACATAGATTTCATTACTACTATCATCCCATTCTAAATATCAGCAGAACATACCAGGATATAATGTTATTTTACCCAGAACTAAGCATCTTTTATCACCTCTCATACTCTGTTTCATTGAGAAAGCCTAGAAAACCATGCTAAAGCAATGAAATACAGACACAGTTAATGCTGAAATAGCCTGAATCATGTCCGTCACCATTCTTTTTCCTTTTTTTTTTTTTAAATCAGTCATCTGCTCTTACTAGTCACATTTGAAAATGGCCACACGCAGCATTAACGAGTGTCTGAAGGTTAATGAGGCAGAGGTGAACTCCAGAGCAAAAATCCATCCTGGAAGAAGTGCGAGAGCTTGATGTTCATCACTTCCATGTTCTGTCAACACGAAGATGGAAGATTTTGCCAGCTTAGAGGAAGCTCCCTAGTCCTTTTGCATCAATGTGCTTGAATGTATGGATGTGTCCCACTCGTATCTTTCTGGTCGTGTGTGTTCATCTGGCTCTATAGTTATGTGTTACTACATAGCTGCTGCTACTGCTGTTGCTGCTACTGCTACTACTACTGTTGCTACTGCTGCTTCCCAAACACACCCTCCTCCACCAAGACTCTCTGTCCTGTCCATCCTCAACTTATCCAGAAGAGGAGAGGACTCTGTCCCTCTGCAGTCAAAGCCACAAGTATTGAGACTCGTATTTCCCTCATTTCAGAAAAGTGGAGGCATGTCAGTCAGCGACTGCAAATGTTGTCGCAACACTTCTAGCCTTTTGACTGTATAGAGCTGCTTCAAACCTGCATTTCTTCCATGGTTTTTCTTGCGTTTGCTGTTTGTTTGTTTTCAGCTTGTTCTTACTCCACTGTCATAGCTTGTAAATGGAGGATATAAAGATGAGTTTTATGTTTTCTTACAAGGAGGTTTGCATGTTACTATAACGTGAGTAAATAAGGTGCCTAATATTCATGTTTGAGCAGATCCCACCTCAGTCACACTGCTGCTCAGAATCCATGCAGGCGCTTTATCTTGGCTGGGGGGGAGGGGGGGTCACCACCTGTCTGGCAGAAACGGAGCAGAAGAATGTGGAGACTGATGAAACATATTTTCATTTTGCTTGAAATGATGGACAGATAGGTGCATGGCCCAGCATTTGGTAATCATGGCTCTAAAGTCAGGTTTGAACCTGATCCTGACCTAATTTAAAGTCTATACACATGAGAAACAGCATGCCTGTCCCTGATCTCACAGCTCCTCCTTGGAGCGTTTCAGACTCGGCTGCAGGCTCTCGGGTCACTGTGCCAGACGGTGATGGCTCCCCGGGAAGCGAGCAGTAATGTGACCTGCGTGTGGAGCAGACATAGGAACCCACTTGCACTCAAAAAGCTCCCACCTTCTTTGTGCCTCACTTCCAACGGTGCTTTTCTCAGTAGTCTGTCTTTCTTTATGTTTGTTTGTAAGGTGCTGTATATAACTTGAATATATTATGCACATATCCTACCCAGTGGGTAGAAACCACAAAAAGATGTTGTGAATAATGTAATATAATGTATAGACAGTATAAGAACTTTAAGAGGGCAGCATCAAATTTGTAAATGCCTACAGATAAAAACATGCTTTCTTTCCTTTTCTTTCCTTTTTTTTTAATGAGAACAGTTTTCAAAGTATGCTTAGAATATGGTTCCAACACAAATACAAATGACATCTTATAGTATTTTGCTATAAATAATATTCTGTTATGAGGGTGAGAGAAGCTCTGAATGAAGGACAGTTATTGTCTCGTTTATTAGGTTAGCCGTTGCTCTGGTACTGGCTGGGCTTTTCTTCTGACCACAGTCAACTAACAAATGCAAAGTTCTTGCACAGAAAGCGGAAATCACACACACTCATCGAGTGTGTGACATCAGCCTGCCCAGCGGATGGTTGGACTACTAGAAGGCGAGCTGTCCACTTTAGCAGATGAGTGCGACCCACGAAAGCCAGAACGTGTTCCTGAAGCGGGAGAACCTGTACTCCTACGCTGGTTGTTTTGTACAGTTTATCTGCCAAAGTAGAAGACCTGTAGTGCACTCAGCACTGCTCTAGCTCTGGGTGAATGTACCAGTCTGGAGGTTAAAGTATTTCAGCTCAGGACGATGGCAGGCGACAGGGAAGCGTGAGAGAAAACAGATTTAGAGCTCGGAGGTTGGAAAGTTGCACCAGCAGCGTGAAACAGGGGGAAAAAACCTTCAAGCTATCATTCAACTTTAACTGTATTATTTTTGTTGATTATTTTCTACATGACAATGGTATATGTGGCACAATGTATTGAAACAAAAGTTTAATCTGCAATCATTTATTTACAGTATGTACTGAAAATAACTCCACTGTACAATAACCACGGAGCATGTTCATTCTTATCTATAGATGATGTACATAACAACGCGCTATTTTCTCTTCACAGCACCAAATAAGTGGCAGTTATGTAGTTTTTATTTTGGAAAAAGTCTAAGTTTGGCTGGAGGGTCCCTTAGCGCTCCTTCTTACTATACCTGTTTGTTTGTTTGTTTGTTTGTTTGTTTGTTTTCTCTTCTTTTGTGTGTTGCCAAGCTGGGCTCAGACTGATTTCATTTCTCCCCTGCAGCGCGTTCCCTCCTTCCACTTCTCAGAAATCTGTACTCAACTGCTGACAAGTAGCTGTTTGTATCGTTCCACTCTGATTATAACAACGATGATGACGTCTCAACAGTTTGGTATTCTTTCTGTCTTACAGTCACCATAGGACTGCTTTCATCATGTGTTTGGCAACATCAGTTTGCTTTATTTACAAAATGAAACTTTCTTGCTCCCTCCTCTGTGCGCACATATAAGAGTGTGTGTTTGTGTGTGTGTGTATATACGTATATGTATATACACTTACACACACAAACATATATATATGTATATATATACACACACACACACACATATATGCACACAGAGGTAATCTTGTGTATTTTTGCCTCTTAATTTAAGCAATTGTGATGTAATAGGTTTTAGGCCTAAGGTCTGTTATTGCAATACTTTTACAGAAAAGAAAAAAAAGATTTAAAAAAATGTTGCTCTAAGTGCTGTTGTAGTCAAAGATTTTATGCTTGTACTTATGCTGTAGTCAGACTGCAGCGTAACGAATAAAACTTTAAAAGTGATCACTGTGGTGCCGTCCTCTGTTGGCTCTTGTAGTTTTATCCAGATAAGGAGATTTTGGGATGTGATTACTGTGAGAGAGAGCAGAGCTGCCACTTAGCACTTTGGTGGCATCAGCGATGACCAGTGACTGGATGGCGATGACAGATGAAGGAGCGGGCAGGTTTAAGGAGCCCAGCAGACCTGTCAGCTGCTTCCTGCTTTGCTTGGACATGCGTTTATATCCTGACACAAAAAAGGACTGTTGGAGCAGGTAAACTGGGAGACGCAATGTATAAACGTCTAGACGTTTCACAGAAACCCAGAGCATGACCAATGAGCACATGGCAGCTTGAACAGTGGCAAGAAAAAAATCTCCCTCTTGGGAAGAAACCCTGAGCAGAACCCTCCTGCCGAAGGCCACCTGGGCAAAGGAAGAAGGAGGGAGACGGGACAGAGGATGAAGGAGCAATAATATATGATATATATATAATATATATGCACAATAATATCTGAAATATCTAACTTGGTGTCTGTACAGCCTATATTCTTTGTGCAGCAGGCAGATTCAGCTCTCAGCCTTTGCTGTGCGTCTTCCCTTCTCTCTCTGCCCCAGTTAGCTGTCCGATCACTAGAGCCATAAAACAAAAAAGTGACCATGAACACCCACCTCACCCGCCCACCCTGGTGTATCATGAGCTAGCTGGTTAATCACATTCTTTCATGCTCAGAAACCAACCAGTGTGGCTAAATAGTAACACTGCAAAGAAGAGTGGGCCACAATTCCTCTGCAGCAATGTGAAAGCCTCAGTGCCAGGTTTCACAAACACTCAATCTCAGCTGTTGCTGCCAAGAGAGGCACAACCAGTTATTGGATTTAAGGGGCTATTCCTGTTTTACACAGGGCCAGGTTTGTTTGGATAGCTTTCTTCACTTGATAAATGAAATAGTTTAAGAACAAGTTCAATTCAATTTAATTCAATTTATTTATATAGCGCCTATTTACAACAAGTCATCTCTAGGCGCTTGAGAAACCCAGAGCTTGACCCCCG
>JBAMYA010000008.1:3942101-4014610 GCA_037176975.1 Arrhamphus sclerolepis
AGCGTTGTGATACCGATTATCCTGACTGGGTTTGTTAGGGTTAGTTGAACTGGATAGGTCTGAGTAACCCAGGATAACTTAATCCTGCTTCGTCATACAGGCCTCTGATCTGGTGCTGCTGGACCTTAGTTCAGCCTTTGATACTGTGGATCATAAAATCCTCCTGATGGACTGGAAACCTGGGTGGGGTTGTCAGGTCCAGTTCTCAGTTGGTTCAGATCAGCTCTTCGAAGGCAGGAGCTTTGTTGTTTCCATTGGTGAGAATAAATCTGAGCTTATTCCACTGACCTGTGGAGTCCCTCAAGAGTCAGTTCTTGGTCCACGATTATTCAACCTCTACATGCTTCCTCCAGGTCAGATCATACTAACATTAATGTTGCTGATCACAGCTATGCAGACGACACTCAGTTCTACTGGATCTTTCACCAAATAACTCTGGTCTGTTAGATTCTCTCTGCTTGGAACATCTGGATGTAACCAGGCTTCCTTCAGTTAAATCAGGATCAGACAGAAAATATTCTATTTAGTAATAAAATAGAATGAAAGTGGTCTCCGAGCCTGAATCCAGAGGGCTCAAGATAAAATCCAGGTTCAGAATCTTGGAGTTTTATTTGACTCAGACCTGGGGCCTCATTTATAAAACCTGTTACGCAAGAAAACGTTGCGTGAAGGAGGGTGAAATTTGCAGTTGCAACATTACTCGCAAAAGTCGGGATCTTTAAAGAATTTCCGTGCGTAACACACGTGTAATCTTGCGTAATGATCCCGCGAGGTTTTCTAGACTGCATTGTAGTGACTTCTGATGGTAACACGAGACATCACATGGATAAAGACCTCTGCACAGCTGCATATGAGACCATCCTGGAGGTCTCAGGAGGACTTTCACAATGGAGTACAACGATGATGTCACATGACGTTCATTCTTCAACAAGTCCTTGAAAATGCGTTTCACACATCAGACATAACGTCACACAAATTACTCGATATTGTTTCAATTTCTTTCAGTTCATCAATTGTTTCTCTCTGATTTTGCAGAGCAGCATTCGTCAGCATCCGTCCTCCTCCAGATGTGCATGCGCTTGGAGCGTGCCTGTATGGTCTCCATGGTTACCAGTTTTGCTCATTTAAATATACATTGACATTCACAAGGTGCTTTGCGTTGATCATTTATGGTTGAATGTGGGCGTGTAGAGGGCGGGACAGGAGGCGGAGCCTGGTACACAAACGTTGATGTGCAGCTGTGATCTATAAAGGGAAATTGCTTGCTGCTGTGCGTACGTAGGCTTTTATAAATCGGATTCCTTTTTAGCATATGAAAGTTCAAACTTTTTGGCGCTAGAAATCTTTAAGGATGAAATCTATGCAATGTTTTATAAATGAGGCCCCTGAACTTCAGCAGCCACATCAAGGCTGGAACTAAGAGTCAGAGTTCTGATGTCCAGAGCTGATTTAGAGAAGCTCATTCATCCTTCATCTCCAGCAGACATCACTACTGTGATGCTCTTCTATCTCCAATCAGACAGCTTCAGCTCATCCAGAACGCTGCTGCAGAGTCCTAACAAGAACCAGAGAAACTGAACACATTACTGCTGTTCTGAGATCCTTCCACTGGTTACCAGTTACTACAGAATAGACTTTAAAGTCCAGTTGTTATTTTACTAATCACTTTGTAATCTGGGTCAGACATTTAAACATGGAGGTTAGTGCAGATTGATTTGGTTCTGGAGCCAAGCCCCGGTGGTCAGTCAAGGAAATGCAGATCACACCAGAATTTTACATTTCACATTTATCTTTATTGAACTCAAATTCCCCTGTCACCGTGGGTTAGGCCCTCCATAAAGACAATTTAAAAAAAAAAGAAGTACTTTTAGGTTCCTTATGTGAAATTACAAGAAAGAATTACTATTTTCTGTGGTTTGATGAACACGTGTGGCGTTTACACTGCAGAGTACAGAAATAGATATGAAGAGCTCTAAAGACATCTGGAAGCTTGGCAGCTCTGCGTTTTAATTCAGCGTGTTGAAATGAAGCGAAAGAAACGAGCCACGCTGCAGCTTCTATCTGGCTTCAGCAGAAACGGGCCGTGTACACGTCTACGCTGAGCAGGTCGCAGGAGCAGAAGTATCCTGGTGTTTGCTCTCGGCAGCTTTCTGCTGCAGGAAAACTGGACCTGTTTGGCTTCGCTTAGAGAACGTCTACGAGTTCTTCTGCGGCACCTTGATGGTCACCTGAAAACAGGAAAAACGAAACATCACTCCTGGGATTTCAACGTGACGAGAGGATTTCCACCATTTACGACGGAACTTGGAGTGCGACAAGTGGCGAGCAATCTAAAATCTCGAGACACGTTCATGATAAAACCGACAAACCTACGAGTTTCTCAGTGGTTATATCATTAAATATTAGCTAACTGAGTCAAAGGGAAAGAAATCTTCAAGCATTTATTGATACAAATGTCAAATCAGGCCTCGGGTCTGTAAATTCCCATCAGCTCCAGATGTGTTTGACGGCGTGAGGCGAGTCGTTACCGTTTTCACTTCAGTGTAGTTGTCCAGGCCGTACTGTCCCAGCTCTCGGCCGATACCCGAGGCCTTGTAGCCTCCAAACGGAGCCTGGGCTCCGAACACGTCGTAGCAGTTGATCCTGCGGAGGAACAAAGCGCGTACGTTAAACACTCGTCTGGTCTCCAGCTCTTAAAATAAGACAAAAAAAAACACAGGCAGAGCAGGTTCTGAGAGACTGGTCCAGAGCTACGAACTGGGAGACTCTGCAGGGAACGCACGGCGAGGAGGCTCTCGACTCCACCACTCACTACATTAACTTCTGCGTGGACGTCGGCTTTTTTCCAGCAATGGCCTTCTGGACCAGAAGAAGAGGGGGACGAGCAGGAGCTTAGTCCAGCTCAGGGGGGTGAAGGGGTGTCCTGCAGCCTCGAGCATCTGATCTGGCACTGCTTAGAAAATAAGATTAAATAAAACGCGACCTACGTGGGAGACGAGGGAGCGATGTGGGGAAACTGCAGCTGCTTCTGGTCCCAGAAGAACATCTAAAAGTCAACCTGTGCACGACTGGTTTCTGTATTTACCAAGACGGTCCAGTCTAAAGACGCTTCCCGATGGGAACAAGGGAGTTTCTGACCATCGGACTCAGTCGCCCCCACAAACGTTGGCTCAGAAATGACTTTAGAGAACTTACCAGACCGTCCCCGCACGGAGCCCGTTGGACACATAGTGGGCTTTATCGATGTCCTTCGTAAAGACGGCAGCTGCCAGTCCGTATTTAGTATCGTTGGCTCTCGTCACCACCTCCTCCAGTGACTTAAACTTCAAAATCTGCATCACTGGACCGAAGATCTGCAAGGAAAAATGTCATAACCGTAACTAGTGTCCCACTTCGCTGAGTCGTCTGAACAACTTGGCCTTAAACATGCAAGCGAAGAGCAGCAGAACCGTTTCAGAGATGTGACTCTGGTGGAGGAACTGACTGTCGTCTCTGATACTCATGCACGTCCTGTTAAACAGCAAATGTTTTCCAAAGGAGGATGACGTAAGAATGATTTTGGATCAGAATGCTAAATAAAATCCTGCACGGCACCCCACCTCCTCCCTGGCGATGGTCATGTTGTCCTGGACGTCTCCAAACACGGTGGGCTGGATGAAGTACCCCTTGTCCGCGGCCACTCCTCCTCCACACATCAGCTTGGCGCCTTCCCTTTTGCCGCTGCTGATGTAGCCCAGGATCTTGTTGAACTGCTCCTCATCTACCTGGACGGGTCGTCACAGAGGGAACAGTGGCAACACAGCGGAAACAAGACGCCACTTGTGAATGGCGGCAGCACTGCAGAGTTTTCGCTGGGCGTTACCTGGGGTCCCTGCTCGGTCTTCAGGTCGAAAGGGTTCCCCACCACCCTTCTCTTGGCGCGCTCGACGCTGCGCTCCAGAAACTCGTCGTAGATGTCGGCTTGGACGTACGTTCGAGAGCCGGCGCAGCAGCACTGGCCTTGGTTGAAGAACAGAGCAAAGTGGGACTGCTCCACAGCATCTTCCACTGAACGAGGGAACGACAGACTCCTTAGTTTCACACTGAAGGTTTACTGGAAAGCATCTCAAAAGGACCGCCCCCTCCTCCGCCCAGTAAAGATTACGTACTGTCGGCATCAGACAGGATGATGTTGGGACTCTTCCCTCCCAGCTCCAAGGTGACCTTCTTCAGGTTAGTGCTGCCTGAGGCCTGCTGGATCAGATGACCCACCTGAGGAGCAGAGATGAGAACCATCACGACTGACATCACCTGAAATCGCTCAGTGCTGCAAAAACAGTTTGATGTACAAAAGGACTTGAAATGAACACATTTTGTATCTCTGGGGGAATTCAAATCAATGATAAAAGACAAGGACATGAGCTCAGCTGGATCATGTGACTGTACTTGATTGTATTTTATTTGTGTGCTTAGTGTAATAATTCTGCTTTTATGCTGCCATCTTGGCCAGTTTTTTACCTGGTTATATAAAAGATATTGCTTGACTGAACATATCCGACTTCTTTCTGCCTGAATAACTTTTACTGACTGGCAGGACATTTTATAAGAGCACCTGCTCTTTGGAGGCTGTTCCATCTTCTGAGCTGTGAACAACTCAAGCATTCCTCCAGCATTTGTGAGGTTTTTTTTCCCGTCAGCTCTCTGGAAGAGCAACTCTGACCAAAATGCGCGCCAAACCAACACATCCCCCTACCTCCGTGGATCCAGTGAAGGCCACCTTGTCGACGTCCATGTGCCTCGCGATGGCAGCGCCCGCTGTCGGCCCCATTCCAGATAAGATGTTCACCACGCCGTCAGGAAATCCCACCTGAAACGGAGTCGACGGGCGTGGCTTCTTCATCATCATTTCAAAGCTGGGTACTGCAGCAAACGTGATAAGAAGAACGCCGGTACCTCTTTGATGAGGCTGGCTACGTAGAGCGCTGTGAGCGGCGTCTGCTCGGCCACTTTCATGACCACGGTGTTGCCCGTCGCCAGGGCCGGACCAAGCTTCCAGGCCTGCATCAGCAGAGGGAAGTTCCACTGCAGGGAGACAGAAGAGGTTGGAACGATGAGGAAATGAACCGTTCACTTCCCAATTCCATCTCACGTCAATGGCGTCAAATAAAGTGGGACGTACCGGTATTATCTGCCCGCAGACGCCGACGGGTTCGTGTCTGGTGTAGCAGAAATAGTCTCCATCAATGGGGATGGTCTTCCCCTCCCACTTGTCGGCCCACCCTGCGTAGTACCTTAAACACGAGAAGTGCAAGTTTATAGATGAGCAGGAAAATTACGGTGATGAAGAAAAAGGTGGAGGTATGGAAAGAAAAGAAAAACATGCACTTCTGGCCGTGAGCACAAAAATGTAACATGTTTATTGTCTCATCACCTTTTTTTTTTCATCAAAAGAAAAATGCAGGTGTGAGAATAAGTGAGCGGCTCGGATCCCTGAAGTATGTGAGTATGATCTATCGGAGCGCCGGTACATTTATGCAGACAACGTCCAAAGAAGGAGATCGGGCTGAAAAAGGATTTCTCTGCAGGATCTCCAAGATGAGGTGATGAGTTTCAGTCGTCTGGGGGCTACTGCTGCTCCTCCACATCCAGAGGAGGCAGGGGAGGAGGGTCTGGGCATGTGGTTAAGATCCCCCGTGGACAAATCCCCGTTTCAGGACCGTCAAACTGGGAGAAGATGCTGGCAGAGCTGGAGGAGGCGGGCGGGTCCTAACTGACCTTGAGCACCATGTGTGCTTGAACAAAAGTTCTTTTTTGGATCCGTTTCCACAGATTTTGCAAAGTAAACTGGCCTTAAACTAGGCTAATCAGGCTAAAGCGCCCAGAAACACTGCCATCAACTGAAAAACAAACAAACTAAACAAGAAAAACCCTGTAAAAAAATAATATAAATAAAACAACATTCAGGTTTTGGAGCCAAATTCTGGGAGGAAGCTGTCAAATAAAAATCAAAAGTGGCAATAAGAGCTAAACCAGGAGTTCTGCGTTTGTTACCTCAGACATTTAACCACGTTGGGGATGTCCACCAAGTAGGAGATTGCATATGGCTTCCCGTTGTCCAGCGTCTCCAGCTCCTGCAAGAACAGCACAATCGTTTCTGCAAGAACACCGAACGAGCTGAAGACACAAAAGACAGATGCGGTTATGTGTTCGTGGAGACGTGGAGGACGACCAGCAGTGGGCGTTAGCAGATCGGTCCAGGCCGACCGCAGGCAGACGCAACAATATTTCAGCAGGAACGATTCAGACTTTTAGTCACCGTTTTATCAGCACCTCTTAAAACAACAGTCGGCCTACAAACGGCGTAGTCTAAGTCTGGAGATGGAACCTTTGACACGGGACTAATGATGTGCCATGAGCAGATTAAAAAAGAAAAATCGTTTTAATATTCTGGAATGGTTAAAATAATTCCATCTGAGGAAAAGAAATGGGCTCTGTGGACAGATGGACACTCCTGGAACCTCAAGTCTGAAAACGTCCAGTTTATTCCCATTAATCCCTACATAATCCCGCTAATCGGCATGGAAAGGTTCCATCTTTGAAAATCCCTGGAAATAAATGAACTCACCTGATTTAAGTGTCTGCCTCTAAAAAAAACATCCCCACATTCATGGATGTACGTGCTGCTCAGCGTTTCAGGGGTACTTACAGCCAGGTAAGCAGCGTCTCTCTCTATGGCATCAGCTAGACGGCTGAGCAGCAGACCCCGATGGGAGGCGTCCATACGTCGCCATGGTGACCCCAGCCTGAAGGCGTCACGTGCTGCCTTCACTGCCTTATCTACATCTGCCTGGAAATGGATTTCACGAACATATGAGCTGCTGATGACACCACAGTTGGTTGGTTTGATTTTTGTTTTTGCTTTTTACAGAATGAACCAGATTATGAATAAAAAAACAACAACTTTTTTTTGTTTAATTTTCTCCATAGTGCCAGAGCAGGACCACCCAAATCGAAGAAACTTTGTGTTCCAAGAATAAATATGCTCAGGTGCATTTATCAGTAATGATGTATTGATCTGTCGTATACTTTTAAATTAAAGGAAATTTTTTTTTCCCCATTTCATCATCTAGCTGACCCCAGAAATGAAAATATAAACTGGAAGCATGTGGTATGAAGAAACAGCTCAGAAATTAAAATATGCAATAAATGGGTTTTTGGGAATTTGTTTTTACAATAATAATAATAATAATTTAAAAAACAAATAAGCACAAATAAATCGAATGTCAAGATTTTTAGTTTGCGTACTTGATCGGCCTCCGCTACTTGACAGATGACCTCACCGGTGGACGGGTTGATGGTGGGGAAGGTTTTCCCGCTCTGCGCGTCGACCCACTTGTTGTTTATGAACAGCTGAAGCATGAAAAAACACATACATGTCATTTATATAAAAAAACAAAACATAAACACCTCACTGCAAATGTAAAACCTTCATGATTAAACAAATAAAAGAAGGAACTGAAACCCCGCCCCCTCAAAACATTAAAAAAAAAAAAAAAAAAAAGGAGGAAGACGGTGGCTTCTTCACACTTCAGTCTTGAGACACGTGAAACTTCCCGTCTGTGTTCGACCTTTAAGGATTTTTACTTTTAAAGCTCCTCTGGAACAGTTTCCTCATTACACCCGCTCACACTGAGGCCCCGCCCCCTCCAACCAAACCCCGCCTCCTCCAACCAACGATTCCCCAGCTCCTAAGCTGAACTTTCTCCAACCTTTGACCCCAGATCACATTAAAGGTGCAGCTTCTGGCTGTTTTTTTCTTCTTTTTTGACTGAAACTGGAAAATCCTGGTTCCCTCAGCGATTATCTGAACTCCACGTGAACTCTGAGCTCACTTGTTTCATTAGTAAAATAAAAATACAGGATTTGATCTGAGAATCGGTCCCACGTTAATATGCGAGACAGAACCACTGGAAACAACCGTGAAAACATCGCCGGGAGTCACATGGTTCGTCTTTTATTCTTTATACTGACGGAGACTTTCCAGAAATCTGCAAGTCATGCTTTTTGTTTGGTCTTTTTGTCAGTCACTGTGATTCAGCGAGGACATAGCAAGGCTCTGCTCTTTCTGCGTCTACTTCTTCACAGTTCACCTGATCAGTTCTCCTGGACACACTCGTCAAAACAACATAAATACCCCCCCCCCCAAGGCTCTGCAGTCTTGTGACAACGCCTGATCTTAGAAGCATGAAAGATAGTATGTTTTGTTTCTGTGCATAAAGGAAAAAAAAACACGCAAGTTTTATTTGTTTCTGTCTTGAACAACATCAGATGAACATCATAACCATTTTTACTGCTTCAGTTTTTACAAAAATAAAGCCATAAAAGGCCATTAAAGGAAAAAAACGTTTATGTTGGCTGTTGTGGAATGCTCATTCTTTGCATTTCTCCACATGTCTGTGATTATATCTCCTGATAATACTAAAAGAATGTTGTTGTAGTTTTGTGAACCTTGGCTGTGTTTCCATGACGATGCTTTCTTCTGACATCCCTTACACACAAAGCAAATGTACCGTACTTTTTAATATGCTCATAGAGGCCCCCCCCCCCCAAAAAAAATGCAAGGATGCTGGGACGTCCACGATTGTCTTGGATGTCTTCAACATGCAAGAAATCTTTCTCAGCGTAGGAAGTTGAACCTAAACTTAAAATAGTCTGGAAATGGTTTTATGACCCCCTCCAGATGGAACTGAGGCTGTTCATGATGTCTTTCCCTCTTGGCATTATGTTAACACATCTGACTGCTCCTGCAGAGCAAACTTGCGCACGTCTTCTTGCACACCTACTGATGATTGACAGCAGCTTACTCTCTGAAATCCTATGAAAACTTTTAGTTTAGCCGTAATCATCATCATCATTATTTACTTAAATAAACAACTACACAGTTGTACAAGATCAGGTCCTCAGATTAAAAGGTCTGGACTTTTTCAGCGGTGCCATGGACGCACCAACATTAACTGTCACTCTTACATAAATGCAGCGCGCACGCGCGCACGGACGCACGCACGCGCGTCCCCCCAGAAAAACGCACTTCCACAAAGGGGCGTTGTTAATATTTAACAGCATAAATCCGCCCTGTGAAACTTTATCGTAACTTCTGCTGCAGGCGACACGTCCGCACATACTTTTTCCGTCATAAATCCAGGTGAATGCAGACACCTGTTTACACAGGAGTCCAGTCTGGACCTGGACCAGAGTTACGTAACACCAAAACCAGAAACCAGCTTTAAAACCTCTGGATTAAAAGCGCCGTAACCACGCTCGGTTGCACAATTTTGTCGCCCCCCGCGTGAACCCACGCCAGAGCAAAGCTGTGGGAGCACCCACCTTGTTGTAGTGGACCTCCGGCTGCGTGGACGGAGCCGGGATGGCGGCGGCCGAGAAGCGGCAGGCCGAGAGTCCGGTGAAGCGGGGCAGACCCCGGGACACGACAGAGCGGAGCATGGCGGAAGTTCCTGAGACCAGACCTGAACCAGACACCGTTAGGAGGGGGACTGGATAGACCCGAGGCTGCACGGAGAAGAGGGCCGACTCCTCCTCCTGCTCCTCCTCCTCTTCCTCAGGTGGAGGAGGGAGCTAATGCGCTGCGAGACGCATCACTGACCCCTGCTGGACAACAGGGGAAACGCGCTCTCTGTTTCTGTACAAACCAACTTTTTGGCGGTCTCCCATCCCGACGATCAGCAAAAACCACTCCGCCGTGTCTTAAGACAACTGTGGATCGCTTCACGACAGTGTCTGACATCAGCAACCATGACGGAAGAGGATGGAAGAGAAAACAAGAGACCGAACAAATCTTGGGTGTCATGAATGTATCTTAAGCTCCACAACTAGCCTATAGTTGAAGATGCTGAGCTAAAAACTATAAAAGTTCCTTTGTGCTGCTTCAACAGAAAATGAAGCCAAAAACTCGAGTCACATGTTTATGTGGACACGGTGTGATAATGTGGGGCGGCATCCCCCTCACTGGAAAAACTGGGCCAGTCAGTAATGGAGGCTCTTAATGCAGAGAGATGTCGAGATGAAGTTCTGCAGCCACTGGAAATACTATACCTCCATGGTCCTGTACTCAATCCTACAAGACGACGATGCTCGCCCCAGCAAGCAGGGTTTATCAGAGACTACCTCTTTAGAATGACCTCTCAGCAGTCTTGACCTCAAACCCCATTGAACACTTGTGGGTGTGCTGTACGTGACCAACACAATAAACGCTAGTTGAAGAATGGGACATCACCCCACAGCAGTGTGTGACCAGACTGGTGACCAGCATTTGAAGGTGGAGCCAGGTTGTCGTGGCTGTGTGTGGTTCTGAGGCTCCCATTTGTTAAATTAACACATTTAAATAGTCAACTTGCCAATATGTCATCTTTCTTCAGATTTAAACCATACAGTCTTCCAAAAAACACCAAAGAAAAGTAAATAAATAAATAAGAATAAAAGAAGAATAAAGAAAAAATGCTGTTTGGCATTGGGTCTGGCAGATCTTTAATGGGAGCAACCCACATCTCACACACTCAGATCTGCTGCTCATACCACAAATGCATGTTGCTTATAAATGTGGCACCATTTAAAAGGGGAGTAAACGCACATTCCAGAAGTATAACATCTATTTCCAATAACCATTGTTACTACAAAAAATAATCTACCAAAAACACTTTTCTTACTTTTTGTGCTTTATATTCAATTTTACAGTCTACCTTGTTGTTACACTCCGCGACAGCAGGTGGCGTTGTGCAAATGAGAGCAGTTACGCGATCCGCCATTTCTCTTAAAGTCAAGAAGAAGAAGGAAAAAGATCCTGCACGTGTGCTCGGACTGCTGCGTGGAAGTGGAAGTACCAAACCAGAACCAGAACTCTGAAAGCGGCTCCACGAGACTTTTTACCCTACTACTGACATCATGAGGCCAGGTACAGTAAGACCACGTGTGACGCAGTCTGAGTTTACCTCTGCTGGTTCCGTTATGGTTCGCAGGTTTACAGGTTCGGTTGGCCTGCACCGCCGAGTTTCTCCGTGACGTCACTGATTCTGTTGCTAGTTAAAATAAACTGGTAATTTAACGGTCTCCGACCCTTTCTACGGAAGTGTAAGAGACGGAGCCGGACTGGTTTGAGGGCAGATGTTGGTTCTGTGCGAAGGGGAACCGGTCTGGACCCGGAGTCTTTGCGGCGATCAACACGTGCTAAAGACCCAGAGCGGCGCGAGACAACCAGACCAGATCAGAAAGTATAAAGAGTTCAGGTCTGAAAGGAGGGCAGACTGGACAATCTGCGGGAAACAAAACGTGGTGACGAAGCAAATGAATGTTCGGTGCCGACGTGACGTAGTGTAAATGTTTATTTATTTAAAGAGAAGACCCGCTGAAGTCAGCGTCATATTCGATGATCAAGAGACAATCTTTCAGAGAATATCGTTTCATTACCAATTCAGTGACGCAAACTCGATAGTTACAGTATATTAGTGTTGTTTTGTGTGTGTGTGTGTGTGTGTTTTGTCTAAAGCTTTCATTTCACCATGTGACTCCGAGTCGGATGGTGCTTCCGTTTACATCGGCTAATCGGAATTGGGGGGTGACGTCACACCCGAGTTGACCGCGTTTCAGTGGCCAATGTCTGATTTTATGATTCTGCGTCAAAGCTAAGTACACTGTCTTTGGTTGTCTCTCTGTAATTCCACCAAGAACCTGTAGATGGCAGTGTTTGTTCTTGTTTATTTCATCAGATTTAGATTTATTTTCTTTTTAATTGGCTGTAGAATTGTCACAACATGTGGTTTGGAGTGCTAGTTTACTTACAGCCATCTATGTCACCATAATGAGACAAAACCGCTGAAAGGACTGCGGAAGAATGTGGCCTGGTGAAGATCCTGGCCTGCTAGCTTTACTCTGAACCCGAGCTAGTGGATAATGAGTTTGGTAGAGGTGAAAAGAAGAAAACCTCAAACGGCATTCCATTAGACAGCAAGAAACTGTGATGTTCTCTTTCACTATTTTATCCCCACCGTTACTTCTGCGTGTACACCTGATTTGATATGATTAAAAACATAAAATAACAAAAAGCAGTACAAATGGAGCACCACTAGAAACCCGCAAGATGCCTTTTATCGTAACATTTGAGCGCTTCCTCATCAATATTTTAGCTGGATTTGATTGATTATATTGAAGTACCTACCAGGCCACCGTACTCACTTCAAACCTACGCTGAGCTCTACAAAACAGAAATACATTTGAGCGCCACTTGCATTCTTTTTCATGGGGAAAAAAAAACAACAGATGTTGTTGTTGCTATGTTGTTGCCATGTTAGTAAAAGTTACTGTTGTCCAACATCTTTCGTTAGTGTTATACAGCTGAGGGCTCCTGAGCGCTCTGGAACTAGAAAACAAGGAAAAAATGTAGCTTTTTACATCAAAGTTCCATCACAGTGTAACGTACAGTAAATCAGACTTCATGTTGTGGAATGTGGCTTGAATTAATGTTAAACTGCAAAGATTTGCAGGTTTGGACTAGTTTCAGTGTGCTGTGAACATTTTTGATCCGTTTCCATCATGGAGTCTATACATTTAGTTGTACACTGACAGGGACCCTCCAGGAGTCTCCAGGTGGACAGAATAATGTCTCAATTTGGCCTAAATGTTCTCTTTGTTTCAGGTTTCAGTCCTCGCGGGGACAGAGGAGGACGGGGTGGTGGAGGACGAGGAGGCAGAGGGGGATTCGGAGGAGGAAGAGGAGGAGGAGGAGGATTCGGGGGATTCGGAGGAGGAGGAGGAGGAGGATTCAGAGGAGGACGAGGTGAGAGTTTTGACAGCTGCATTAGTTTTTCAGAGGTGAGATGTGAAATCTATATGATGCTGGTTTACGGTGACACAAAAACCTCCCAAAACTTTAGTAATAGTTTTGATGTCGACTGAAAATGTGACAATATGATGATCAGTTGAGAAGAATCCCTTAGTTGCCATACAGGTGTATCAGAGAACGTACGAGCTGAAACACGGGTCCCTCGGCCTTTTTCAGGTGGAGGTTTTAAGTCTCCAGATGGTGGAGGATTTCGGGGACGCGGAGGTGGCAGAGGCACCCCAAGAGGGGGGAGAGGAGGCAGAGGAGGTGGCCGAGGAGGCTTTGGAGCAGGAAAGAAGGTCTTGGTTGAGCCACACAGACATGAAGGTTTGTGAGTTTGAAAACGGTGTGTTCATGAGCACGTGGAGCCTCAGACGTTTGTGAGCGTTCCTCAGTAGCGTCTCCTGAACAATCTCTGTGTCGTGTCAGGAGTGTTCATCTGCAGAGGGAAGGAGGACGCCCTGGTGACCAAGAACATGGTGGTGGGAGAGTCTGTGTATGGAGAGAAGAGGATCAATGTTGAGGTAGGGGATGAGCTCGGCGACTCAGAACACACACCTGCGGCAGACACTTGGACTGCACTAAATACATAAAATAGTCTTTCTGTTGGCGTTTGCTGCTCTGTAATTGAGATGAAACACAGAATATAGTTGGTTCTTCATCAGTTTATAAGTTGTTCCTCGTGAGATTAATAAATGAAGTATGTTTTAAGATTCCGTGTGATTTCTGCGTTAGGAAGGAGAGACGAAGATTGAATACAGAGCCTGGAATCCTTTCCGCTCCAAGCTGGCAGCCGCCATCTTGGGAGGAATTGACCAGATCCACATCAAGCCTGGAGCTAAGGTCATGTACCTGGGGGCTGCCTCCGGCACCACCGTCTCCCACGTTTCTGACATCGTTGGACCGGTAAGTGCTGCACACCTGGTATCACTAATTTATTTATTTTTTTGTCCTCCTTAATTTTGAAATATACATGAAATAAAGACGTTAGATTATATGTCTATTTCACAACAATGCCATCTCAGGACTCATAACCTGGAGGGAAACCATTTTTCAGGATAAATCGCCATTTAAGGCGTAAAATCTCAACAGAAATGGATTCTGGGAGGTCAGCCTCTTCCCCTGACCCAAAAAAAAAAAAGTAGCCTGAGAGATTGAAAAACAAAAATGGTAAATAATTAAAGGCAAAAGAATCAATGGTGTTGGTTGATCCTTAGTTCTAACCAACCCATCCAATGAGAGTGACCAGTACCGACCAGTCAGAGGAAGGGAGGAGCCTCAGAGGAAAATGGATGGGTAGAGCGTTACAACGATGCCGCTAACGGTCGAACTGTGTCGCGTTTCAGGAGGGGCTGGTCTACGCGGTGGAGTTTTCCCATCGATCAGGTCGTGACCTTCTCAACGTGGCAAAGAAACGCACCAATATCATTCCCATCATCGAAGACGCCCGACACCCACACAAATACCGAATGCTGGTTGGTAAGTAGTCCCGGGGGCGTGTACTGGGGCGCTCAGGCTGCAACTGGTGCGGTTTTGTTGCTTCACAACGCTTCGTCAGCAGAGATTTCTAGAATATTTTCTTCACATCTTATGCTTTTAGTTTTAATGACAAAAATGTTGGTCCTCAGATTCTCTTTACGAGAACTTAAATGTTAAATCGGCTCATTTTTGTGAACGACATTAGTTGAACCACTTTGCATAAAACACCCGCTGCTCAGCAGCTGCTCCACATGGGGGCGCTGAAGAGGTCAGCTGATGACAGACGAACCCAGAACTGCTGTATTTGAAAGGAATTAATACGAGCGTGCACGTCAGTGAACTGGCACGGGCCTGGCTGCGGCGTGAGCGCGTCGCTGTGTTCTGACGGTGGTGTTGTTCTCCGCAGGCATGGTGGATGTGATTTTTGCCGACGTTGCCCAGCCTGACCAGACCAGGATCGTCGCTTTGAACGCTCACAACTTCCTGAAGAACGGCGGACATTTTGTGATCTCAATAAAGGTGAGGCTGACAAAAAAAAACAAGGACGCCCCGACAATCTGAAGATTTCTAACCCAGGGTTGCCGTTGGCGACTGAAACTGGCCTTTTACACACTTTCACTGGCACCAAACCAGTTCAACATCACAGTTACTTGATCAAGAGTGTTTTGATTGAGTCCAGAAATCTTCAGGACATTTTTGTCTCTAAACAAACTGAGCTGTTGAGTCTCTATGAAGTTGTTGGTGGAGTTGAGACGTTGGAAGACCAGCAGACTGGACTTTAATGTAGTTACAGGCCAAACTCATACGTTCACAAGATTCTCTTTGGTTGCTGGTTATCCAAGAACATATGACATTGTTATTATTGTTATTATTATTACTATCATTGTTATTTTTTTTTACCTGTAATTTTCTCGTTGGCTCCTCGTCCAGGCTAACTGTATAGACTCGACAGCAGCCCCAGAGGCGGTGTTTGCTTCAGAAGTGAAGAAGATGAGCTCTGAGAACATGAAACCACAGGAACAGCTCACACTGGAACCGTACGAGAGAGACCACGCTGTGGTGGTGGGCATCTACAGGTAAACGCACGCCGTCACTGGTGCAGAGCGTCTATTTAAACCAGCACACACAAAAAAAGACCAGTAACTGCCAGTGCGTCTTCCTGACAGATTTCACACTGTTGATGTGTCACATGGACTTACTTTGGGCTCTAACTACAAGTTAGATACAGAAAATGTGTCGTATGTTCTGTTAAAATCAAAGTTGAACATTTTAACATGATTAAACTCGTCAGAGGGGCTCAAGTCGCTTTTAGCGCCAGCCCCTAGTGGTCAGTCAAGGAACTGCTACTTAGAGTCAACTCCTGGTTTGCATCTGACCCGTTTGGTGCTTGATCCAACGATAATCACCTAAGCAGTGATGCCAGTTCCATATGCATGAACACCCCAACACCGATGAGGACCTTGTGGTGGGTGGGCGGAGCCTCATTTCGACCACTGACCTTCTGCCCAATAAAAATAAAGAACGTAATGACCTCCTGTTTTCTTTCCCCCTCAGACCGCCACCTAAGCAGAAGAAATGAGGTGCGGAGCAAAGATCGACGTCTCATCCACCTTCTGCTTCTGGTCCTCCGTTGTATGCTGCCCTCCTCACCACCTCCCCCCCGACTGAAGTGAAGCCACGTCAGATGTCTCTCGATTGAATGACCATCCGTTCAGCAGCTGCAGGGTCCCTCTGTTCCCTCTTCAGGTCGGAGCCCATCACCAGTCTCGTTCCAGAGTCGGCCACCTCGTTTCCTGTGAACTCATGCGCGTTACTGGACGTGGCAGATGTTGACGTACGTTTCAGCAGCTGCCGCCCTCTGAACGAGCCAGGCTTCACTGCTGACGATGCCACAGACGTTTGACACAATTTACCAAAAATCATCAGTTTTTGTATCAGAGATCATTTTAATTATTACTACATGGTGATGCTCCAGGTAGGTTTTTGGATGGCCACTGCTTTTTTTTTTCTTTCTCTGTGCTCCTGATTATTTAGATTTTTTTTTTTTTTCTCTTATTGGTGGGGCACACAACTGGCGAAATGAAATGTATTCAGACAGCTATTTCCATGTTATTTCAGACATTGTGTTCATTTAAGTACAGGTTGAGGCTTGGTGTGTAACTATGGACCTTTGTGGGGGGAGGGGAGGGGGGTGAACTCACCCTCAGTGTACAGTCTATGAAGGTGCGTTTATCACAGACCTGTAACCTGATTTTTTTTTTGTTTGTCAGCAGTTTGAACAAGCTCATGTTTTTCCTTTTTTTGTCTTTTTTCCCCTCCTTTTTGAGTAGAAAAAGTTCTTTTAATAAAACTATTGTTTTGATCAATTGTAATTTATTGCTGTGAATCAAGATGCCATGAGACGAAGCTGGACCTAATCTATTTTAAAAAAAAAAAAAAATCATCAGAACCGCAGTCATTGATGGTGGTTCTGGGGTGTGCACAGAGCTTCACCTCAGTACCAGGTACAAAAACCCAGTTTAGATTTCACTTTACTGGGCACAACTCCTTTTCTACATGTAGCCTGTCCAGTTGCATGGGGCCTCTGTCGCCACTAGGGGGCTCCAAAGCTGCAAGGTCGGCCTCAGCGATCCAGTATTTGTGGAGGAATTAAATGTCTTCTGCGTTTACGTTTGAGCAATTAAGTTGTTCAATGTGAAGGACTTAAACATGCTTCAGACCTGCTCCATCTTTGTAGCAGCCGGAAAGGGTTTTCATGCAAATTTGTGAATTTTACGTCACAAATATTAGTCCTTCAAATGCGAGTTTATAAGATCACGTTCTTATTGACAATTTGTTTACACTTTATTTTTTAAATCAAAGTTAATTTTGGAATATGAGTCTTTGACATTTGAAATCAAAGCCAACATTTTGGTTTGCTTTTAATTAATAAAATCAATGTTTGTTTTCTCTTTAAAGCACTTGCATTGCGCTTTCATATACTACCGGTATATGCGCTTAATTTCAACACGTTTAAGTCCATTTTGAGTTTAGAGTCATAATTTTAGGCAAGGCAAGTTTATTTCTCGAGCACAATTCATACAAAAGAGGCAAAATCATTCCATAAAACATAATCAATAATTAAATTATAATTAATTAATTTTAACCTAATGTAATAGTTTATTCCACAGATCATAATAAATAAATGAAACCCGACCATCACACAGTAGATTTACAGCATTTGGAGCCCCCCATAAAGCTTCAAACGGCTGTTTATGGACAGAAGTCACATTTTTGTGACGCTGAACGTTAAGCCAGAAGGAAAAAAAACGGTGCACGCGCACAATAAAGCTTTATCAGTGCGTCAGTTCGAGCAGGACTGAATCCGTCTCGGTTCTGGTGTCGGGTGTGCTGGCTCCGCCGCGTCCCCGGAGAGAGGGGAAAAAATAAAAAGTTTGTGAACCCGACAGCGACGGGGTTTGTTTAGGCAGCCATTTTGTGGGAACCGCGTCTTGAGCGCGCAGACTCTGCTGTGTCCGGAGCGCGCCCGGCCAGCTCGCCCTCGTGTGCGTTCGGGAGCGCGCTCTGAATGCAGCCCCGGTCTCTGTGAGCGGCGTTAACATCACGGAGGGGCAGGCCGGAACCGCGCTCACCGTGACCCTGTCTGCTCCGCTGCAGGGCGTCTTTCCGGGCTCCGCGCGGTTTCGGTCCAGCGGCTGGATGCTGCCTCCGGGCCGCCGGCACAGTTCGGACCGTCTCCGACGGCAGTGTTCCATTAGGCGGCTAGAATGCTAGCTCCCAGCTAGCCTGCTAATATTAGCATTTTAGCTTTAAATCGGAGAAGCGGCGGACGGCGTAACTGATCTATCCTCTCCGTGACTACTGACTGGTCTGCAGAACGTCAGATATTAAGGTAGATGAGGTGTGTGGAGTAGAGGACAGGCTTGTCCGCGGTTGAGGCGGCGGGCTGCCCCCCCAACTCCCCCCCTCCCACCCTCCAGGCACGGCTAGCTGCGCTGCACCGGCGGTCAGCCTCATCGATAACCCGCGTTGTTCCTCCGCGCGGACGGAACACAGGTGTTCCGGGATTACAGCAGCACCACCCCCGAACCCCAGAGTCTGGATTTCTACTGGGGGGTGGGGGGAGACGAAGGACTGACCCGGAGGAGGGGGCTCGGTTCGTGTGGACGGAGAGGGAGAGGGGGGGTCCGAACATGGCTGCTCCGCGGGATTCGGTTCGACCCTCCGCCTGAGGTAAGAGCTGCTGTGGGTCTGTGACATGAAGGAGGACTGGGAGGGGAGGGGGTGAGGGGTGGTTCGGTGCTGTCAGCCCCCCCTTCCCTTGACCGGCCTCGTGTCCCCGCTCCTGGTAGGGGGTGGGGGGCTGCAGCGGAACACGCGGGTTCACGTCGCTCATGGACTGGTTCTGGTTCTGTGGGACTACTATAGAGAGAGGGGGGTGGTTGAGGTGGGGGGATTTGGGGTTGGCTCGGTGCCTCGCTCCGGTTTGCAGCAGCGGGTTCTGCTGCACAGCGGCCCTGAGCGAGTCTGGGAGGGGGGGGGGGCACCTCGGCCTGGGTTGGTCATGAATGGACTGATGGGTGGGGGTTCGGTCCGGTTATGTGGCAGTGTCAGGGACGACATCCCCGGTGGGGGTTGGAGGAAGGATGAAGGGACGTGGTGGTGTTTGATTGACAGGTGGGAGTGATGGATGTAGCGATTTCAGCAGAACCGGATCATCCTTGGTGGATCTGAGCCGGTTCATCCGCGGGGCCAGCTAACAGCCGCTAGCTTCGGTACCGCAGCAGCCCCAGCCCTACACGGGAACGAGGGGAACAGGGGGGAGGGGGGCTTGGGCCCGACTGCTCCCAGCCAGGCAGCAGGACCAGAGCGGTCGGTGCTGATCCACATCTGGAACAATCATGACTAGACATCTTTGTGCGTGCGTGCGTGTGTGCTCTGCAGAAACACAGAAGCTGGTGAAAGTTACTGGTTTTAAGCTTCGATGGGAGTACTGGTGGAGACTGGTTCAGTGAATCCCCCGTTCATTCCCCCACCATGTTTCTGTGGTTGTGTGGACTCCAGATGTGAGGCTATGAATCTTTCAGGGCTGATACTGATTGTTACAAATGAAGGAGAATGCTAACAGATATGCATTTGCAGCAACAAAAAAACCCAAAAGCCTGGGGTCCAAATGTACACAAACTGACACAAAACTTTGCTGAAATGCCGAACAAGAAGGCAGAAGAAATGAATGGAAGAATGAAGGAAGAGTTGGTGTTATTCCGACCACTGACTTACCTGTTGCCTTACATTAGTCCTCAACAGTGGACTGGACTGATGTTTTCTATATCATTTTTACTCAGATATTGCCAGGCTGACATTGTAGATAAGAATTTGTTCTTAATGTTCTGCCTGGTAGAACAAAGGCTAAATAATTAAATGGAGAAGACCAAACAATTTTTGGTCTTCTCATCATAACATACAGTCTTATAACTTACATGTTTTAATCACCGACTAGTCTACAGCAATAATAAAGTTTTAGTCTTGTTATTAAGCTGGTTTTAATGTGACCATTGAGAACATGACAAGCAGATATTAAAAAGTGATGAGTAAAAAATGATGTGTATAAATGTGAGGTTGTCAACTAACTAGTCATCTCTCAATAGTCATCAGTCTGGCTTTGTTTGCTTTTTTTTTTTTTTAATTTATTTTTATTTAAATGGTAACATTAGATTTAAAGGTGTCATGTTTTTAAAATAAATCTTTTGACGTTACATTAGAGCACCTACTCAAGTGTCAGAAATGAACTCCCAACGAAACACAATGCTGCCACTTTGCAGCCGCCTCAGTTTAAAATCCACCGTTCAATTTTATTATCATCATCATCACGCGTTTCCCGTAGCTCAAAAGTGGGCAGCATAAAGCTGTGGTGTCATAATGCAATAAGGCACACCCTGCTGAACAGAAGCTGTGGCAGTTTCCGTCTAAACCTCCTTAAAACTAGATTCTACAAGCAGAGACCTACAGGCGTGCTTGAAAAGGGTGCTTTTATACTGTATCACAAGGGGATTTTGAACAAAGTTTGTTGTAGATAATTTGTCATTAAGACCTCAAGAAAGAGTGTCAACCTTTTAACAAAAACAAGTCTGTCCACCTCACAGTTCATCTGTTCAAAACATGGCTCTGAATATGGTGATTTTTGAGATTCTGCAAGGAGGGAATCTTTAAATTGAGGTGTAACAAGAGCATCACAGAACTCAAACTGAATGTCATACTGAATTTAAATACCGTCTTCACACAGCCATTAAGTAAAAATCATCTGCTCGAAGCAGGTCTTCATATTGGACAAATACAACCTCAGAAGAACAGCAAGATGTACCTTCTTCACCATTTTTGGTCCATTCCTCTTTAGAAGAGTGCTTCAGTCCATTCACTCTTGCACAGCTCTCGAAAGGTCCCACCACAGAATTTCAATCAGGTTGAGGTCTGGACTTTGATGAGGTCAGAACCTTGATTCTTTTCTTTTTCAGCCACGCTGATGTAGACCTGCTGCTGCGTTTGGGATCTTTTGCACCCGTCCCATGACCCAGTTTCTGTCTTTAGCTGTCAGAGGGATGATCTCACATTTGTCTCTGGTCTACAGAGGAGTTCACAGTCCACTCAGTGACTACCAGGCTGCCCAAGTCCACCGATCATCACACTTTCACTACCGTGCTTGACTGTGTATGAGGTGTTCCTGCTGGAATGCTGGCTTGGTTCTCTGCAAACAAGATGCTGGACATCAGTGTCAAACAACTCCACCTTAGTCTTATCTGTCCACGGGGCACTGATCCTAAAGTCCTGTGGTTTTTGTTCTGATGCAGTTTTGTGATCCTCAGTTGTGCTTCTGTATTCTTTTTAGTCAGTTTCTCCCGGCAACTCCTTCCAAACAACCTATTCCACGTTTGCCTGCTAGAAATCTTAACATGCTCAGTGAGACCTGTGGATTTTTTTTTTTGTATTTCTATGAGCATTACACAGTCTGACCTTGGGGTAAACTTGCTGAGATGTCCACTCCTGTGAAGATATACAACGGTATTGAGTTTTCCACTCGTAAATAATGTTTCTTTCTGTAAAACTCCACATAGTTTGGAAATGGTTTTATAGACCACCTTTCCCTCTCGGCATAGAGAGGGAAAGGTGGTCTAACGCTGAACACTGCAGACCATCAAACTGCTTTTACAGATTGTCTGCACACCTGCTGGGGATCAGCTAATCAAGGGCTGATGTTTAGCACCATTTAACTTATCCTCTTAAGTAATTTGGAAGCAGTAAGGTGGTACTTAGTCTTGCCCACGCATGATTATAGTTTTTGTTTTTTATTTTTTTCCCCCTTATTTGGCTTCATTTTAGTTAAATAAGTAATGAGACGGTGGAAAAAACTTAAGTTTGCCTGAAGCTGTATTTGTCTAACACTAAGACCTATGACCACCAGATTTTTGTTTCAGTTTTACCCCAAAAAAAATTTGACACTGACTTCATAAGATTCTTCATAGAATCTTTAAAACAGAGGCATAATGAGAACTTGGTGTTTCAGTTTCTGACTTTATGTTGGCAGAAATGTAACGTTATCATTTCAATTACATGGAGTGGTGTGTTTTCATGGAGAACGTCATGTACAGAGATGTCATTTTCCAGCAAACCAATCAGAGTCATGTTTAAGTCCCAGTTTTATAGGTATGCTCAGAGGCAAGGGGGCGGGGTCACTGCAGCCATCACTCAGGTACTTTGGAAACCAGGTGTAGTTTTATGGATAGATCTCAGACTGGGTCTCATGGCGGCACACACACTTCTGACAGCGCAGTGGAGGATTCTGGGTAGGACTGTGGCTTGTGTGCAGCCCTGTTTCCGTGGTGATGCTGTGAGTTGTGAGCCGAATGTTGACGGGCTGAAAGTCAGCTTGAACTGGAATTGTGGGGGTCCAGCACAGTGAAGATAGGATGTCCATGTTCAGACTTTTTTGAAAGACTAGAGAAGAAACCTTGTGAGTGTAAAAAAAAAATGTTTATCTCTTGTGATATGTGGGAAATTTTTTCAAAGTTGACATACTTCCTGAAGGCATCAATGCTATCCACAATTCAAATCTGCTCCAGCCTATCACAGCATTCTCTGGGTAAAAGGCGGGGCTGCACCCTTGAACGGGTGGACAGACCTTCACAGGTCATATATAGACAAGCAGCCACACACTGATACTCACTCTTGTGGTCAAGTTAAGACTCGCCAACTAACCTGACATACATCTTTTTGCACCATGGGAGGCAGCTGCGGTACCTGGAGAAAACCTACACAAGCAGGAACATGCAAACGCCACTCAGTCTCCCATTGAGATTCGAACCAGGAACCTGCTCCCTGTTGCAGTGAAGCAACATTATTAACCATCAAGCCACCGCCCTGCCCTGATCACAGCTGCAGTTTTGACTCTAATGAAAACCACGATGAGCGTTTCATGATTCAGTCTGACAGCAGGTGGGTGGGTGAATCCACCACAGAAAGCTCAGCCAGTCTGCCAGTGGTCTGAGATCCAGGCTGATTTCAGGGTCACTATGAAGTAGGACTCCTTTCATGGGTCGCTGGCAACACCTCGGGGTCATGTGATTCATTAGCTCTGAAATGACTGCTATCACTGTTACATCATTGATTTGGCAGTCGCAACACCTAATGTTGGGATGATCGGCTCTTTATTTATTTCTGTCTGATAACTTGATGCAGATGGACACGGGAGAGAACAAGTTTTTCTTCCATTTTCACCAGCGCTTCTTCAGGCTCAGAACAGACGCACAAAAAAAGTCTAAACGCACAAAAAAAAAAAAAAAAACGACGTGGATACGACTGCGTCCAGTAACGCCAGACAGAAGATGTTGGGTTCGGAAATGAACCCCGTGGCCTCAGCATCACTGCTTCTGCTTCTCCTGCAGCTGCACTGTTAGAGGGGTGAAGATAAAAACTAATGCTGACTTTACACTTAATGATTTAACAAGTGATAACAAGGTCACAGAGAAATTTCCACATCTGAAAAATGTGTATGAGTCTTGGTTGACCCTTCTGTGATCTTAGTTTATAAGGTTTAACGTGTCAATCAGAGGCAGTGTTGGGGTTATGACAAAATCACATTTTTAATATTATTCTCAGTCTCCTAGTCTCGTTCAGATTGTGTCATTCCATGACTTGGTGGTGGTCGTGTGAATGGCGACTTCACAAGGTCTTCAGTTTTTGTGAAATGTTAACACTCAAGTCCCATAGAACGGATTTTCAGTCTGAATGCCAGCACATCAGGTCGGAAGGAAGTGAGATATATGACTTAAAACAAGCAGACTCCCGTGCAGTGGTCACATGCTTTCAAAACCTTTGGGTAAGTTTGTTTTCCCAAACAAATGCAGCTGAGCGGGCGGAGCTTGCCAGTTCTGAATCACTACCAATGGGACTGGAGTTCGGAAAAGCTCCAACACCAGACCATGGTGTTTTCCACGTTCTGTTGGAGTATAGCTTTAGTGTTTGCAGTGTCGTCTAGAGTTCAGTCAACATCCAATGACAAAACAGGACCATGGCAGGAGGAATAAGCCGGCATGGAGGCTGTTCAAGAGACTGTTGTCATGGTCACACTGGTACAAAATGAGCTTTTTGCTGCTTCCGTGTAGAAAAAACAGCGTTGGCTGAAATGTGAGTTGCAGATACTTCGTTGATGGTCTCCAACAGGTGTTTAGTGAGGAAAGTCAAAATTAAAGCGAGACAGTTACGCATGTATCACCTGTAACCTTCGCTGTCGACTGTGCTGGCTTTGGTCTTCTGGTGAATGCAGTTGATGGATTGTTCTAGGTATTTGGGTGTCTGTGATGGTGAGTCCTGGCCCTTGTTTGGATGGAAGGAGTCATGTCCTCCACCTTCTTTACTGGAACGTTGCAGAATCCAACTTGTGTCCAGTTTGGTTTCCTTTAAAATAGGACTGGCTGTAGCTCCTGCAGATCAGATTCAGACAGTGGTTTCCATAGACGTGCTTAAACACTGAGAGCTACCATATGTTGTATTTAATCCTGGATTTTCAGGATTTTTTCGTCTGAAACCAGAGCTCCCATCCAGACCTACACTGATGAGTCAAACAGTGCTGTTTAGCTGCTGATCTGATAACTGCAGTTTGTGTTTTTAGACCGAATGCTGATCTGAGAACTTCACATGAACCTGGCTAAATGGTAAACTTTGTGCCACATGACTGACTGTAGCTTTTATTTAAAGACTCAGACCTTCCCGGTTGTCCTTTTCCTTTTCAACAGAGCACAGATGTACAATAAACATAAACTGCAGCAGTAACAAGACTTCACTGTTTGAATATTTGTCCCACAGTAGATATTATCATGGAGCTGAACATAAGCCGGTGTAGACTCTCAGTCATCCAGGTCATGGTGGTCCTCAGAGACTGGAATCCAAAGAACTGGACTTCATTTTCTTAGGAAGTCTCTTGGATGGAAACAGTTTACAGTCTTAACCTCTAATGGAAAAACATTATCCTAATGTAACATTAAGTACATATTAGTGTTCTGGTATTGTGCATCTCTATAATATATCTGTATATCTCTTTAATACCAGAGCACCGCCCAGCCCTTCTCCTGTGCTTTCTGCAAACACTTGTTGCTTCATCTCTATTAATTTGCTCTTCCAGGTTTAGAAATCCCTGAGTTCCTTTTTTGTTTTTTAAATCAGTGATACTTCTGCTGTTAATGAGTCAACAAGATTAGCTTATTTTTGTCTATTAAAGATCAGAAGATCTGGTGTGGGTGTAGCTCACCATCACTGTCCCTCTGCAGAGTCCTGGTCGGTGTGTAATATAAACACTGTTCAGGACGTCTCCTGTCTCTCAGGACGCTCAGATCAGTCGGCCGCTGATCATCGTCAGTGTTCAATGTGAATAATTGAGTTCATCAAGATGAGAAAAAAAAAAAAGGAAACAGAAGAGCTTAGGAAATGTTTTTAAGAGGAGACCTGTGCCGTCTCACCGTCTGTTTTGTGTTTTCCTGGTTAGATCACACATTCAGGAGGAGATCATAAAGTTTTATGATGTCATCACAGCAAGCCACGAGGAGATGTGGAGTCTCCAAACTGATAACAGAGTCAGGGTGATCGTTGAGAACTGTCCGCTTGTTTCTGTGTGGATAGTTTTGGATGTTAAATAACTGTTTCCCAGACAGAGATCTCCTCCTGAGCTGTCCTCTGCACAGATGAGGATCCCAAACCTTTGACAGTCCTGAGAATCCAACACTGTCCATGAAGGCTCATCATGCTGTTTCTTCCCTTCACGTCTTGCAGCTCTACGATTGTCTGAGCAGGAAAACACTCACGCAGGCACCAAAACGAAGCCATGTCTGCTGGTCATGCTTACCTGGCCACGTCTATAATAATAAAATTTACGTTTTGGCTCAAATCAATTCCTTCTAAGTTCCCAAATCAGAGTCACTCTTTCCCGCCAAAGTTTTAACTGCTAGCATTTTCCCACAGTTTAACAAGGTTGAAGGTAAAATTAACTGTTTTACAGAGACCGTGAATCCTACATTTCACAAAACTTGACAGAATTCACCCACAGACCAGTGTGATGGAAAGCTGCTAGCAGAATTCTGATCAAAAGTGACATGCCAATCAAGACTTGTGGGCGTGGCTCCACATCCTCATCAGCTGCTGCTTCTTTGGAGTTAAGTGAGATGATAAAGTCCGGTCAGGCGTAAACGGCCCTTCTAGAAGTAAGCCTAATATTCTTAAGTCTTGGCTAGAATTCTTAAAATTTGGCATTCTTGTTTAAAAATAAGACTGTTTTTCTGATGTAAAAATGTTTGACTCGGGGGGGTTGAAACCTGCTGAGGGATCTTCTCCTTCAGGTCAGGACCTGTATCGGCGCCAGAGGAGAACCCTGGAGTGTTTCTGGTCTATGCTGACTGGTCACATACATGAATGTAGTAACATTTAAAACCATTAAAAAAAAAAACAAAAAAATCCTGCCTTGTAATCATAAGAAACAGTTCATAGTGTTTAAAAGAAATGCTGAATTCGAAAGTTCAAACCATGACATCTCAGCATAACCAATGAACATTTTGGCTTTGAGCAAAGGTTGTAATCATGTTTTTAAAAATAAAAAAAAGGAATCACAGAGGGAAAAAAAGTTCTCCCAGCTCATCTCCTTTGTCTACTTTTATTTCCTAATCACCTGGTTCATTGTTTCCTCTCACTTCCTGCTTGTGACCTGGAAATCAATCTCAACAAAATATTCTTGAGAAGGTTTCAGATCCTAAAGTCCACCTGGAGGAGAGAAGTGGAACTGCAAGAGGGACAATTGTTTGTTTTTTGTGCAACTCCCCTTAGTATTGGAGTCTTCTAAATTGGGACTTATGTTAATCCTCCATCTCTTTTTAGATGTTGCAGATGTTTGCTGAAGCAACGTTGTCCTTGTCTGACATGTTCCTCTTCCTAGAACTCATTTATCTGTGGAAGGAGAGAGGGTGGAGGTCTAAATCTGTACTTATGTGCTTATTCTCCTTCAAAGTATAAGGTAATGTTCAGACAAATCTTCTTGCTGTCTTCATCCTCAGTTTAGCCACAAACACACTGATTTATTCTAAAGATCTGCTGATTTCTGATTTTCCGATAGCAGAGGCTGCAGCAGCAGCAGTGTGTCGGCTCTACGGCTTTTGCTTTTTCAAAAACCTCTTAGCCTTTGTTAACTCAGTCTGAGCATGCTCAGTAGGATGATGCTGTTTTCTGTACTAGACTGAAGCGTTTTTATCGTCGTCCATCAGGCATTCTTACTAGACAGTTTGTACAAGCTGCTTACTTGGTTTTCTGTTTTAGCGTTTTAACGTTCTTGACCAGCTTTCCAGGGACTGTCATCACGATGCGTTCACTGATTGGAGAAAAATTTGGACTTCTCAATGTTCTAAACTTCTAGATTGATGCAATCACAGCTCTGCTTTCATTACAAAAGAGGAAGAAAAAAAAAAACATTGTTGGTACAGAAAGTAGCCAATACCCGTCAGAGCTGATTAGTCAGGTGAAACTCAGCCAATTGAGCTGATCAATCAGTGAATCGGGGGCTCCTGGCATGCTAACCACCTAACAGCCTACATATGTTGTATATCAACATAGAAACGCAGTTAAATGTTCAGTGCAACCGATTCTACCTGAACAAAACACAATTACGACACTGAGCAACTAAAGAAGTTGTGGTCTGATTTCAGAGCACTGTATTTGCTTTCTCGTGACAGGTGAACTGCGTTGCTGGGTAAATTTAGAGAATACATCATCAATGCCATTGGTTCACACAGGTAAACGGAGGGTATCAATCATCCACACTGATCAGCGTTGCCCCCAAGATAATGACTTTGCAAACTATAGCAGGCCTAGAGAGAATTCAGGTGACTGTAGTTGTGTAGCTCCACTTAACGGGAAAGATAATCTCAAGATACTTTACCCAGAAACAAGTTACGGCAAATTCAGTTCATGTTTCTTAACTTAATATTTAACAGTATTTTCTCAGAGGTTATGCTCTGGATTTCTCCTTTGTATTGTAATAGGTTCCATTTAAATAATACCAAATTCAGCCAAATTATATTCCAAGTCACTCCAGTTCATCGAAGTTAAGTTAAATCAAATTCATCCCGGTAGAGTCCAGATTCACAGTTCATATAATGGCAGTTCAGAAATTATACTCTAGCTTAGGGACTTTTTGAACATTTTGTAGAGCTCGCCTGAGAACTAAACTAAAACCTCTAAAATCTGTCTGTTTGACTTGTTAAAGATCATTCTTGGTGCAGATTATGGAGATTTTGAATTCTAAAAAGACGAATGGTGTAAGATAACTACTATTATGTGGAGTCCCAGGAACTACTCTGGGCCTCAGCGGATCTTTTTATTAATCCAGACTTTACATCATTTGGGTGTTATTTTAGCTGCATTCTGTGGCAATCACTTTTTTTTTTTTTCCCCTTTGCTCATGTTTGTAAGTGCTCTGTAGTTTTATTTGAGACCCAAAAAACAAAACAAAAAGAAAATTGGTTGAAATGCATGTTACAGGTTTGAATTAAAAGTGAGACAATACTGATAAAAGTGATGTCATTGTCAGATGTGATGTGTGTTTGAGGGAGTCGCAGACAAATGAGGTGAACCATTGTGATATTGGTATTAAATGGTTTTTGACCTGTCATGTTGTCCAGATTTCAGTGAAACAAAAAACTATTTAGGAAACAGAAGAAACCACTGCTTTGCCTATTCAGTTAATCAATGCACTCATCCATTCACAGAACCAATCAACACCAAGCATTTAATCTTCAATCTTATGTCCCATTCAGACTGCTCTTTGCAGGACGTAGTTTCTGAGGTCACCAGCAGGGGGAAGAACACCTCCAGCTTGACGCTCCGCAGGTGTGGAGTCACTCAGGCAAGCAGATGGACCTTCACTGTGGTCCAGGACACATTCAGATCCACAATGTCCCTCATCGCTTCTGAATGATCACATCAGAATGGCCCAATATTAATGTGCCCCAGAAAGAGATGAGCTGGAGTATGGTTACACATAAATATATATGTGTGTGTGTGTGTGTGTATACGTTAAAGTTTCTTTGCGTAACAAAAGCACCGACGCTGCTTTAACAGGTTTAGAACGTGAACCAGCTGCTTGACAACAGCTGTCCTCAGAACTCCATCACACCAGCTGGGCTTGTATGAAAAACACAGTTTTTTTCTTTCAAAACCACTTATATTTGATCACTGAAGTGATAATACTGGATGATATTAACATCAACAGACAACAGATCGTGTTTTTGTTGAGAAGGTGCCACCTGCTGGTCATAGTAGGCAAGAAAAACTAAGCGTGCAGCGTTTCCAGTGAAAAACAAGCAGAAGATGGAGGGGTGGAGGAGGGGTCTACAAGCTTCTGTAGAGCTCCTGAAGGGGGCGCTACGCCATAGCCTCTATGCACAAGAAAATGCAAACAAATAAAATCCATCGGGCTTCATTCATGAAATCTTCATAAGCAGGTTTGAACAACTCTCATCTGAAACCTCCACATTCATAAACGTTGCATAAAACCTGGATTTTGTTTCCTTCGTAAGATTTGCACGTTGATCAGGGAATTCCACTTTTACCGCAGGTTGGGAGTGGGCTCATTAAGCTAATGAATGAGCATAACCCCACCCAGGGGCCACCTGTAAGGAGGCGTAAAGATGCAGACTACCAACAGGCAAGAGGTGAAGCAAAAATCAGTTATTATTTTTGGATGCAAAAAAAGACAAAAAAAAAACAATTTCTCTATATCAGCAAAACTGCTGCAGATGACTGCATTGACTATATTATACGTTTAGATTATGGTCAACCATTATTACATTTGAATAGTTTTTTACATTTACATCTGTGTTATTTGGTTAGGAAATCATTGTTTACTTGGCAAATGATTGTCGAAGTGGAGCCTGATTCCATATGGTGTGATGATTAGCTCATTAATTCAACAATGCTAACAGATCGGTGTCACATACTAACTGATACGCAAACCTGTTGAGACTAAAGAAGTCGGATTAGTGCATCCCTAGATCTTGTTCTTACTCATTAATCAGCCATCAAACTACTTTTTTTTTTTTTTTTTTTTTAAATGATTGAATACCTGAGAACATCTGATGTTCTCCATGCAGCTCTTGTGGGTAAACCATTGAAACTACCCGTTGTTTCATTTCAGAAATGCAACTATAAAACATATTCAATAAATGGCTTAATCAAATTTGTGCGTCATTTATTTTTATAGCCTTTATTTAACCAGGTTATTCCCATTGCGATCAAAGATCTATTCTACAAGGGAGACCTGGGCCTCAAAGGGCCACATAAAGGCAACCTCTCACGCTCATTCCTGTGGGCAATTAGAGTCGCCAATTAACCTGACGTACATGTTTTGGGGTTTTTTTTTTGGATCTTATAAGAAGAAGAAAGAAAAAAAAAACTGGCTTGACATATTGGCCAAAACAGAAATAAAAATCTCATTATTGGACCCCAGTAAGAACCAGTGTGAGCTGACCTCTAACTGTGATGTCAGCAGCGTGTTGGTGGAGGTGATGCATGAACTCCAGTCCAGGAATAATTACTGTGCAAAACTCACTTCAGATAAAATCTGAGCTGCTCAAATATTCGGAGTGAAATCCAAAAGCATGAAACAGAGAAGCTGTTTTTCTGTCCGTCCGTCCATGTGTCTTCATTCTCGTCACTGCAGTGGTGTGAGTGAGGAACGAGTTTCCCACTGCTGAACCGCACCAGAACAGGACCTACTGTCAACTTGACTGCGTTGGTGCCTTGCATTTTTTTCTTCTGTTAGAGCCATATTCCCTCTGTAAAAGTAGACACGGGGCCACAGATCAGCCAGATTAATTAAAACATGTAAAATTCACAAATGAAGGCTTCGCTGATTTAACAACTTGCACAATATCTTTGCTGAACTACTTGTAATTTGTGGATGCTGTAAATTTCTGAATGTGCGATGACGCATTGGAAGACTGAATATATACATATATATATATATAAATATTTAAAGTTATTGTTATATAATTTGGGCCGTCTCCCTTTTATTTAACAGTTCTTCTTGGATCTTTGAGTTTTTTTTTTATTTTTTGTAATCAACAAAACTTGATTTTGCAGGAACGTTTCACAAAAAGTGCAGTGCAATTTGTAGCGATTTTTATGCATATTTTTGCAGCAAGAAAGTTGAAAAATGGCAAATTAAGGCAAAAATAAAATGAAATCTCTACTGTAAACACAAAGTACATATGAAAGACATTATTTAAAGAAAAGTGCATTTCTTACAACAAGAAGACATGACTCTTAAAATTCAAAACAAAATCAGTTCTCTTGCAACTGTGATTTCATAAAACTCAAAAGTCAGTTTTTGCAGAATATTGTTAAAGACAAAAACGGTAGCGTTGTCTGGAGGAGTTCCTGTGTTTAACAGAAGATGCGTAGAAAGCTTTGACAAGATGACCAAGAACACATTTGACAAAGATCTCATTTTTCCAAAAATAATGGTAATAATAAAATCACCAATTCTTAATTGTTTAACTGAGCTGTGAGAGCCAAGACTTTACTACACAGGATAACTCTCACATGCGCTTACTTTATTTTACTTTACTTTTTACTTTGGGTCATTGACGCACTTTTTAAAATGTTTTATTGTAGGAACGCGGCGATCCAGTGAAGATTTATTTCCGTTTGTGTTCCACCACAATGTTGGACGCCATACAGAATAATTTACCTCCACCTTTAGTACAAAAAACATTTGGAAATAGTTTTGCACGGTCTTTCGCAGTTATTTTTGTTGGCAGACGACAGCGGTTTGCTTTCATACTTTCACAGCGTCTGTAACCGGACTGGGCTCCAGCTTCCAGAACTGGTTGACTCTCTTCTCTGTTTCATGTACTGCTTAAAAAAAATCTTTGCAGTACTTCAATGGCTTCTGCGAATGCCCAAACATTGTTGAGACGTTGCTGTGAATTAGAAAAATTGCAACCCTCTGCACATTTCTCCGACTTTGGTTGAATTTGCGTAAGATCGCTAATTCCTTTGAGGTTCAGATTGAGATGATCTGAGGGCCACTTCAGGCCCTCAGGGTGTATTTGCTGAGCCGTTATCTTATTAAAAATTGAAAGGTATATTAAATAAATAATAATTTCTTTTTTTTTTTAATTATTGAATAAAGCATTTAAGTGCAGTTTATAGACAAGGTTTTACAGGACATTATAATGATATAAACTGAACATAATCTTGGAACTAAAGTGTAAAAGTAGTCTTTTTCTGCATTGTGATGATATCAGTTGACACTGAAAGCCCAAATATCAGAATTTGAGTTTAAAGAAACAAAACAAAAAAAAACAGTGGGATCAGTGCACCCCCTAACTGGAGCAAGCCCAGATCAACTGAATAAATGTGACTTTTTTTTCTTCTTCTTTTTTTTGTGGTTTTCTTAAAGCTACGTGTTCGGTGAAAATTTTCTTACTTTCACTAAACTTCATTAAACGCGACTTGAGTTTAACTGTTGCTCTTCTTTGATTAGTTTTGACCAAATATTGACGAGATCTCTGAGTCACAGTCGTTTCAGGATTTTTCTGATAAACAGACCTCTGCCTCTAACACCTGGATATTTTGTCATAAATGTCAAGAGTACTGATCCACTTTTGTGAGGTCCTGAACTACCCTCCTTTTGGGTCTATCCAGAGCAGTTTGCGCGACATCAGTAGCTTATGCAGACTTGTGGTGACCAGGTGGAGATTTCTGTCCAGTCTTTTTCTTTAAGAAAAAAAAAAAAAAATATATATATATATATATATATATAATTCACTTTCTGTACACATGCAAAGTTAAAATGACCTTGGTTTGTCTGTAGGGTCCCTAGCCACACAATTACCCAAGTGGAATGACTTTTTGAGTCTTGTCAGGGGCTTTAAATAGCTTTTTATTCTGACCTAGCTCTGTTGCCCCCTGAGCTAACATAAATTGGCATTTTTCAGCAAACTTCATATATTCCATTCTAACTCAAAACTGCATTGATTCACATTGTTTTGGCTGCTAATGGACATTTACACTCCTTACTATTTAATAATAGATTTAGGTTTGTTTTAACTCCGAAACAGTTGTTTCAAAGATTGAAAAACAATATTGGGATTCATTGCGATATTTGAATCTTCGCTGTAACAGCCACTCATACGGATTAAAGTTTTTGTCTTATTTGAAAATATTAGATTAGGACGATGAGACGTGAGGTGATGCGCTTTTATTTCAGGAGCCTCACTATCCATGCGCTAGTAATAAATTTGTTCTAAAGTTGTATTATTTCTTTTTTAAAACCTCTTACCTCATTTGATAATTTAAAAAAGTGATCAATAAAAGAGAGTGACAAAATATTTTGATACTGATGTTTTGTCCCAGCCCCAGTGATGGTGTTGTGGGCTTCATATCCTCTTCTGGCTTGAAAAGAAAATCCCTTTTTCTGCATGTTTCATGAATGAGAAATAAAGAGAAATCAAAAATTAGTTCTCGATTTTAGGAATTTCTTTTCATGTACTTAAACTCTTTTTCAAGAATTGGTTTCCAGGGTCATACAAGGAATCTTTAATAATAGAGGCTACCTGAATACTGCAAATTGGTACTATTGTTATCTACAAGGGGGCATTAGCGTGTTGCATTTGGGGCTTTTTACGGAAATTACAACTATTACAATCATTTTGTCATTTTCTACCTTTATTTTAATTTTTTTTACCATGGTGTACTACTGTGTGTAAGTCACATAGATGCAATAAAACAAAGAAGCTACACATTTAGACAAAAAATAAATCGGATATTGTTTTGTAGCTTCAGTGTGTTTATCACAGGATGATGAGTTTACATGCTTGAACTAAAATTAATTTTTCAGAGTTTATCAGAGGAGATGCCCTGAGGACCTTAGTATATAACGGTGCAGTACAGAACCTTCAGTTTGGTCCAGTTGAAAAATTTGAATTTACCCACTGTCGTCTCATGCATGTCCAAGATAGAGAATTGAACTGAAGGTGTGACGCCGTCTGTGGAATTACTTAGCTATGTTGTTTTTATGAATTGATATGACAGTCTGGGTTCTATCACATGTGCCATAAGGATAGCTTGTTGTAAATGTGTGCAAAAAAATACAGTGAATTGAAACTGAAATTGAACTGAATTTATATCAGCTTCTCTTTTAGGAGTTATTGTTGGAACTGAATTTTAAAGAATGTATATAATCCTTTAGTAAAGGTTTGCTAGATGATAAAGCTGGTGGTTTAAAAATCTGTGAAATCCCGACTGTTCATAAAAGCGATGTTTATGCTCAGATGCACATTTGCGGGCGTTTTTTTTTTTTTTTCCAGTCTAGAAAGTCAGAAGGCAGCTATGTTGTGACCGCTGCGGTCGTGCTTTGCAGTGACTGCAGGTGAAAAAAGTTCACTCGGCGTCCCTGGAGGAGCACTTTCTGGTGTGAGGCGTAGTAGGTCAGGGGTTCAGCGTGCATCCAGACGATGTAGGAGCTACGTTCAAAGAAAAAGACAATGGGCGGGACAGAGCTGGTTCAGGATGAACTGAACTGACGGTCTAGAGAAACCCGTTTATGGCAACATCTGCAGCATTTTGAGAGAAACTATCTCGGATTTGAATATACTTTAAGTGAAAGGCGCTTCCACTGATGAATAAGTTTTTGTTTTTTTTTGTTTGTTTTAAACTGGAATAATTAATTACTTGTTTTGATGTTTCCTGCTATCTTCTTCTCATGTGGCTCCATGTGAAGCCATGGAACTGCCTGTATTTCCATGAAAACACCTTAATAGTTTGGGCAGATGGGTCACTTCCTCGTGGCAGTTAATCCTATCTTATTTCAGTCTCTTTTTTTTTTTTTTTTTTTTTTTCCCTGTGTCATTCCTCGCTCTTGTTTTGGCTCTATGACACCACCAAGTGCTGAGAAAGAGGAGGGTATTTCTGAGCGTGAAGAGCTCCTCCACTTCTGCTGAAAGCTCCCTACAGTAGCTGCATGGTAATTCTGCTCCTCTATCTTCCTCTGCATCATGTTTACCTAGCAACAAGCATCACCCGCGGCTGGCCCTTCTATTGGTCACTTGAAAACGCACCGGGGACCAATGGCAGGGCTGTTGCCATGGTACAGCGTGTAGTTGCCGGGTGGAATTTTGCTGCAAGGCACACGAGTCTCAGAGTCTGCTTTTCCTCCTCGCACTGCCGCTGTAATCTCTGCTGTCTGGCCGTTAGTACAGCTGAACGTGATTTAGAGCAAGCCAATCAGGGAGTCCGTGAAGGAAACACTGAACTTTACTTCTACATTCACTAATAATATCACAGCGGCACGTTACAGAGCTTTCAACAGAAAGGAAAGAACTGAGGCAGGAATTATGTGCGTCATAGGCAGAGTTTAAAAGCTGCCTGAGAGATAAAAAAATCAGTGGAAAATACCTTTATAAATAAGATGTTTAACACAAATATTTATTTATTTATATTTAAGGAACGAATTTTAATCAATCCACTAATCATTCAAGAGTCTTTCTCATTTTAAACATACAAGCAGCAGCTGTTGGAAAGATGACTGGGAGTATAATTTAGAGCGTCCCACATCCTGGTAATTCAGGTTTGGGGGTCGAACGATTATCAGCTAGTCTGGTAATCGGGGCCAATGTTTAGCATTTTTATAGCTATTGGTATTGGTAATTCTTTTTAATCCAGATGCCAATTTAAATTCTGTGCTGCTGGAGCTGGAGAATGTAATGTCCTGTATTAGAGCAAAGGACAAAAGAAAAGTTATTCTTTCTTGAAATGCCTGAAAGCATGTGTTTTAAAATTTGTGTTCTGAACTTTGAGTAAAAATTTTTTTTTTCTTGATAAACCTATATTGGTTTACTTCATCATTAATAATCAGAATTCAGGTGGAGCTTTTTTGACCATCCAAAACTCTGCTGGGTGTGAAATCCCAAGTATCCAGAACCTCTCACTTTTCACATTTTCCCTGATTGGAGATTCTGCAGCAGAACCAGTAGTTCCTGGTTCACGTGAAGGAAATGTTCCTCTCACAAAACCACCATTCATGTGCCGTCCATGTTTGCGGTGTTGAACCTAAGTGCATAAGCCAAGTATAGTGACAAGGTAGCGTTTAAATTAATCGTAAGGTAATCAGTCCTTGCTTGGTTTAACTGTAGAAATAAAAGAAGCATGCAGCATTTACTGTCTTTTTTTTTTTTTTTTGCTTTATGTACATCTTGTCTTTGCTCTGAACTATTGGAGATGCATTTCTGGTCGCAGTTTCTTGATTTGGACCAACTTCCAGATTCGTCAGTATTCCTGTGTTTTGTTTTTTTACTTCTCTTCCCCGTTCAGGCCTTTGAACACAGATCAGTTTCACTTTTGTTTTTGTTGAAGCTGATGTCCTCCGGCAGATGTGACTGTAATCACTCAGTAGGTTGACGTGATGTTAGAATGAAGATGTAGCATTATATTCAGAACTGAACGTGTTAATCCTGAAGTAGATCGAATTTCTCAGCGGGACTGACACACCTTAATAAAGTGGTTGGTAGCTGAATGTCTCATGCATGAGTTCCCACCTAAGTTTTGACAGTCGGAACGCAGAAGAAGAAACTGCTTACAGCAGGGAATAATCACAAGATGGTGGGATCTCATTTGGGAGGGTTAAAATAAAGCGGTGCGGTGGATTTAAAACTTTAAGAAGACCCCACAACTTTTGATTAATCATGGGAGGCAGTAATCTTCTCGTTGAACCTCCTACATCATGACCATGGACGCCAGTTTTAATAGGAAAGACGATGGGACGCTTTTTGATACATCATGTAACCTGGACATGTGAAAAGGGTGTTTCCATTGCATTTTGTGAAATATTGCTGTCCCGAGTCATAAAAAAAAGCACCTTGTGAGCATAAAAATGTTTTTGTTCAACTGATGTTTCCATGAGATGTATTTTTCTATTTACGGTTCCAATTTGTGCAGCTTCAGGGGCGATAGAAACACACCTGTTGACACACCAGTCGCCTTCAACATGGAGAAAAGTTAGATTTTCAACAGCTGCTGAGTTTGGTACGCTCAAATGCACTCTGATATAAACCTCGATAACAATATCAGAGGATTTTTTTTCTTTTTATTGTTATTGCTGATCTTATTGTTTTTTGTTTTTTTTCTGCATGTTTACATGAGGCTGTAGTAAATCACAGCACATATTAAAAGTAAAAAAAAAAGATTTCATTAATTAAGCCAAGTGTTTTCCAAAGGCATTAAAATCAAAAGAATATTTTTTTTAAATGAGTAAAAACACCATAAGAATGCAAATACAATTGCAGAAAATATATTGCAAGGTTTTAAAACTTGGAAAACTGAAAAAATAAATGCAGAAATTAATCAAAAACACTTGTATTACAATATAATACTTGTTTGTTTTATTGATGCCATAGTGCTGATATCTTATCAGTAGCAGCCTCTGATACTAATGTTGGATCAGAGCTACTGATTTCTGTGATTCTGATTTATAATTTTAACGCCACCGAAATCGAATATGGATGGTAGAAATTAACTATGCAGATCATCTGTGTGAACATGTTCTGCTTGACCAGGTTATGATTTTTCTCTGATTTGCCTCCAAAATCAGAGTAGAGCTTTGAACTACTCGATTGTCTTTGCAGCTTTCCACTATCGTTCAGTAATTACAGCATGATACTGAGGCTTTTAATGCTGTGCCACCTTTAAGTAGTAGACTGTGCTTAGTAGTTTTTAGTAATATAATGATTTAAGTATAAACATATATCAGTAACTTAAATTGTGTGCACAAAACATTGGTCCTGACAGCAGAGGAGGATGTTGACTTTTAAAAACCGGTTTAAAACCTTCTCTCTTTTTTTTTGCTGGACCTTAGGCCTGGTAGTTTCAAAGAAAAGCAGGCCTGTGGAACTGATGACACCCATTTGTGGGTGCGTGGTGGGTTATATTTGAGCGGAGTTCTCCTTTAAGGAGCCGTCAGCTGCTGTGTGTCTCCGCGCTGTTCCCAGGCAGCATTGTGCCTGATTTAGAAGGAATGCTCGGATAGCAACAGTAACAACGAGCCGCGGCTGCTTTCTGAAGACGAGTCAACCAGCTCAGCTGTACGGAGTCACTCAGGACCGGGTGTCGGGAGGACGCTGCCGCCCCCGCCCTCCCAGGCTCCGCGTCCTTCTTTCCATTTCTACCTGACATCTTCAAACTATTTCCGCGTCACTCCCGACCCGCGCCGTTCGAGCAGTCACAGGGAAACTGAGCCCACAGCGCCCCGCCCACGGGGCTTCTCGCGAACCAATCACGGGCAGGGCTGGGACTTTCTGCGGCCAATCGCAGCGCAGTTGCCTTGGCGTCGGGTAGCAACAGAGTCGAGCGAGGGAAGAGGCAACCAGTAACACCGCGAACACACGGGTGAAACATGTCAGCAACAGTCAGGAAAGTGTGTGAGACACGATGGAAACAATGAAACGCCCCTCATATATGATATACATGGTGTTTTTCTGCATCCATGTAATTGTTTTCAGGTGTAATTTAACACTGTCCATGTATGCCTGTGTATAAAGTTCCAGTATATATATCCCACTGTTACTATAAATGGACAGGACGGGAGAGGTTTGCTGGGATCAGGCCACGCTTTCAGAAGGGGGGGCACTGTCAGTGGGGTTATGAGTAACTATCCGGGAAGCTTTTAGTGGTTTATGTCGGCCTCCGTGTGAATGATCGCAGCTATTGTGTTTTATTTTCATGACATCTGTGTTTGTTTCGCTATCGCAAAGCCAGGTGGCTCTAATCGAAGCAGCTCCTAACCCCCCCGGGCGCCGATGGTACAGTCCTCTGTGCAGGGTGGGAGGAGCCGTGTGGAAGGGGGGGAGCACAGATTCCGTCTCCGGAGAAGCAGGGAGCGAACGGGAAACGGGCGAGAAACTCAAAAAAAAAAGTTGCCCTGTGAAGGTTTCCACCGCGACGGAGAGAAATAACCACGACATTTGAAGAAAGACTAGCACTAAAGGACGCGAGCGGTGAGGAAGGAGCGGAGGTTGACGGAGGAAGAGGCACCCAGCGGCGGGGATAGCAGCTCAGGAACTCCGGGGTTCTTTTGTTCGGTGTCAGGGAGCTCTGGAGCTTTTTGTTGTGATCGCGAGCTGACGTGAGTGCTTCCCTCGGAAGAAGGACTTTCTTGTGGGATGTTTTTGGTGAGTTCGGGAGTGAACAGTGGGAGCTCGTCCTTCAACTGGGGGTAGCATTAACCAGCCCTCCCCGCCGGGAATCTGGATCTAAGCTTTGCTGCCCGGATCTCTTCCTGGAGCGTTCCTGGAAACATTCCCGTGGGCTTGTGATCCTTGGAACTCCGCGCGGATTGTTTACATGCTTCTGTGACGTAAACATCCGGTTCTGTTCCGGTTCGGTTCTGGGGGACAGTTATCACAACCTTTCCCCCCTCCCCCGCCTCTGGTCTCTGTCTTGAGCGCGTGAGTGGGACGTGACATCCGACCCCCGTGCGCTCCGTGCCCGTGGAACTGTCGGATTAATCTGAGAGCGTCCAGCCCATCAGCAGCAGCCCCCCCACACCCCTCTCACAAAGCCGCAGTAATTGGAGCTATTTTTGGTGAGAGGGATGGGGTAAAAGCGGGCAGCTGGAAACCTGACCCCCCCACCCCTCTTCCTGCTCCTCGGTCCACCTGGAAGAATGCTGCGTGAACCCGGTTAGCCCGGACCCCTCCCCGCCCCCTCCCCGCCCTTCCTTCGACCATCAACATGTTAATCTGGATCACACTTGACCTGAGGAGAACAACCATGTAGCCTTTAACCCACTGGGAATACTGGGAATTCTGTCCCACTCCTGAAGGCTGCACCGAACACCTGTTCTGGATCAGATTATGGGTAAAGGAAGTGAGCGTATCGACAGGAAGTAGACTGTGTCAGCCTTTTATTCTTTTGGACATTTTACTGAAACTCTTGAGGAAAGTCGATTTTAGATTAGGATTAGATTAGTTAGTTCTGACTACCTGAAGGATCAGACACCAGCGGCCCATCCCTCACCCCAGCCCACAAACAGAATGCATGAAACTGCCAAATCCAACACAAAGCTAACCTGATAAACCAAATATTGTATCCCCCCTCAGCCCCTAACACACAAGCGTTCACACAGAGTCTATATGTAGAGTGAGATGTCTATATCTATACTGTAACCCCCCCAACACAGAGATTATATTTTTACTTCAGAGAGAAACGCTGCCTGAACACCAGTTGATTGCCTTAGAAATCGTCACAGGGGAACGAGGAAAAGAAAACAAGCCAGAGAAGAAGAAGAAGGAGAAGGTGCCTTTTGATTGGTCGGTCGGTTTCCCACCATTTCAAGCTTTGTTTGTTTAGTTGGATGTAAACTGTTGAACTCTGGGATTGAAAACACCTTTTTTTTGACACTCCTGGTTACCTCCACTCCTCCATCAAACACACACATTTCCCTGCTGGAGTGAACAGTTTACGAGCGTTTCCATGGTTGTCACGTCATCATCCGTGGACGACAAGACGGCGCCCCCCCCCTGCAGGATGGTCCAGTCAGAGCCGTGGATCGCCTCAGCCCTGCTTCGCAAGAACAAGAGTCAGTACACACGAGAAAACGCACCAAAACACTCACACAAGACGGCTTGATGAAAGCTGTGGTCCTCTTCCGTGTTTCGTGCAGCAGTCACAAATGTGTGATGCTGTTGCCATGCCGACGTGTGCGCATGAATGTGTTTTTGTCAGAGGAGCACGTGATAAGTGGGTTCAGTGGTGGTTTTTTTATGTAGCTTTTGCATTAGTGGGAAAACAATGACATTTACGTGTTCTCTGAAGACTGCAGTGGGATTACTCGAAGTTAGTATCTCCTCTTTTAATCTCATGTTGTTGTTTTTGTGTAAAGGCGATAAAAATGATCTGATTGCGGTGGCTTTAAGTATTAGACAAATAGAGCCTCAGATAAACAGCAAATACCGTATTCACCCTAATGAACGCTCCCTAATAATGCTTAATAACTGCCGAAATTTAGAAGAAGTTACTGCACCCTCTTCCTACCAACTTTAGATGCCTTTGCAGCAAAACGCTGGCCATTTTTCACAGCAATCTCAACTACTTTCACTTTTAAAATGCTGTGTATGTCCGCTTCTTGGACAGCTTATATCTAACTATTTGTGCGTCTCTAATCAAAGAGTTACCATTACGTTGGAGTAACTTCACAACACGTGCTGAAGCCAACTGAAAAACATACCATAAGTTTACTTAATGCACTGACTTTAACATTATATGAATCATCAAAAAAAAAAAATATATGGCTAAATAGTAATATGAAGCCACTTGAGAAATTAATCTGAAAAGATGTAGAAATGATGTCAGATAATATTTGGAATTTTGGGGTTCCAACATAGATCCCTCCTGGTTGTGTTTTGCATTGTGCTTGACGGTGTTTATTTGGAGAATTATGGTAACTTTACCCCTTTATTTTAACAAAAATGATTTGTGTGGGTAATATTTATAAAATTATTATATATTTAGTTTTAAACAGCCAATTTGAAATCAACTTCACGTAGTGCAGCGGATAATGTTTATAAATGCTGACCATCAAATGTTGCCTGGTGTTTATAAATGCAGCTACGACAGGATTTATACCCATGTGGGTGACACTGAAACGCCAACTTATGATTGGGTGAAACTCGCTTTCATCAGTGGCGGTCACTGTTTTTTAGTCCCCTGATGTGGTTCGTGATCTGGCCAGGTGAGGTTTTGGGGTCATTGTCACATTCCTTGGTGACTGGCAGTCGAAAAAGCAAAAGGTCGAGTGTCAAAGTTGGCTCTAGCTCAGAGCTAGCACTGGAACAGCGTTGGTAGAAAAGCCCAATCAGGCTGAGGACTTTGACCAGTCAGTTTTCTTTTTCGTTCTTTCTGATGTCTCGTGTTTTGCTCCAGAATTCTCTGATGTACAGGGGAGTTCATTGTCCACTCAGTGACTACCAGGTGTCCAGGCCATCACTCCCCTCCGCCATGCTTGACAGTTGATATGAGATGTTCCTGCTGACAAGCTGTGTTTTGGTTTTCTACAAACATGGTACTGGGCAATACAACCACACAACTCCAGTTTGGTCTCACCTATCCACGGGACATGGTTCCAGAAATCCTGTGGTTTGTTCAGATGTAGTTTTATGGACCTCGAACACGTTTCCTTGTTGTTTTATTTATTTATTTATTTTTAGATTGAAGATGTGTTCTTCTGGTAGCCCTTTCAAACAAACCAAACCATTGAACAGTACTTCAGTGGTCTACTGGGAGCTACCCGAGTGCTGGGTATATGACATGTAAGCTGGCAGAAGTCAGACTCTTCTGTGTTTGTGTCCTTACCCTTGGGTGACACCAGTGCCTTTTGAGTCGTTGGGAGTTTCTTATTGTTTGGTGTTTTGTTTTGTTTTTTCCTCAAAACCATACGTTTTTATATCTTTCAAAGGCCCAAAATGCAGCTGTAATAACTGGTCTCATCTGGTGCTGCCACCTAGATGATAATATAAGCTTAGTACTTGGGTAACCCTGTTGGGCTCAGATGAGTTTTCAGAAAGATATTCATATAAAGTATTTCTCTGAGCATTGCAGACTGAAGTTGGGGTAAATTTGTTGGAACATCCACTGCTGGGCAGATAAAAATGCATTGAATGTTTTCTTCTTATGTAGACTGTTCAACACCAAGTAGTTTTAGAAGCCCTTCCAGGTTATTTGCAGCATCATTCACTCATCTGAGAACATTATTGATGTCTTTCCCTCTTAGCATTGTGTAACACAGATCTGAGTGCTCCAGACCAGTAAACTGCCAAAACGTCTGCACTCCTGCTGACGATCAGCAGTACACTGCTGCAGCTTAGCACTCCTGTGAAAGCAATGAGGGGGTACTTGAGGTTGCCCACATATGTTTTTTTTGTTTGTTTTTTGCTGAGAATAAAAAATGGCACAGTGAAAAAAGTTTTGTTATTCATCTGAGTTTGTATTTGCATAAAGTAAGACCCACTACAGACAAAGCGATTTTTATTTTGTTTTTACGCATAGAAATGGGGTCCTAGCTTTTGTACATGACCGTAATCTGTTTGGTCTCATTTTCTCAGACATGTAGATTAGAAATCACAGGCGCAGCTGTTGAAATGTCTTAAAGTTGGAAATATGAAACAGTTTACATCCTGGATGGATGTAAAATGAACCCAGAGACTGGTGAGCTTACTTTGTGGTCAGTTGTTATTTAGGTTGACCACCGTTGGCATAGTAACATCCAAATGTAATGGAGAGGGTATACTGCGTTCATGAGAGCTGGTTGTGGCTTCGTGGAGGTGGGGGAGTCACTTGTCCCGTGATTGGCTGTTGGTGGGTGACCCCGCCTCCTGTTGATTCTGTTTTAGTTCCCCACAGCTTGTGTTGCAGACAGAAAAGTTCTTGTTCTAGGTGACAATACCTGGAAGTTTTTTTTCCTAAGATGGTTCAGACTGAAACCAGTACAGGTTCAAGCTTGAAGAGGTCATGTGACTTTGAACGCCCCAAACAGAAGTCACGTGATTCTGAGCGGTGGTCATGTGATGCTGAATGGAGGTCATGTGACTCTGAGCTCTTGAGCGTTGGTCCGCTGGTGTTTCCCGCCATTGTCTGTCCCAACTGATCTGATTGGATATTTCTCCAACTGTTTGTGAACTGTCTCTTAGGTGATTGACAGGTGTTGCCGTCCAATCAGGTGATGTAGTCAATGTGCGCCTGTGATTTTTCCAGAAGCGTCAGCCTGTTTGCCGCTCAGCTGACTGTGTGACGGAAACTACGTGTTTGTTTACACACAGATCTTATCATGTGGTCACTGCAGGCACACCTGAACGTCAGAGTGAGCGCACACACCTGTGATCAGACCGGGTGGGGGGTTATTGCAGGTTTGGTGTTTTTTCTGTCGTTTCCTGTGTTGTTCACAGTCCTTGATGGACATGGATGTGAGCTGACCTCATGTTTGATACGCTCCACTGTCAGACCATCAGCTGCTGTTTCATCACAGAAGTTTCAGTCTTTAACAGTCACATGAGGATCTAATTTGATTGGTATTGAAATTCTAGTTTCATGTTTTCTTTCCAGTCTTTTTTTTTTAACAGTCTCAGTGTTTAAGGGATGATATGTTTCAGGTTTGTAGTTGATTTTCTCACTAAAGATACTACATGAATCATCATTCTGGCATCATCCCAGTGGTTGGATTTCTACTTTAACTGTCTGTAGATTGTCAGTGATCATGTGTGGGATTGAGTTCTTTTAACTTCATGTTGTGCTGCTTCTGTCCTTTCTCTGACTATGGATCAAGCAGACCTCCATTCTAACCAGTCCTGCCCTGTTTCTGGTCTGTCAGGTTTTTGCTGACAGCTGGTTGGTGCTTGACAGTCAGTGTCACTCTGCTTTCACTCATCTTTGGAGTTCTTGTTCGCTCTTGGGCAGTCTGAAACCAGCACGCTTAAGGTCCTCAAGAACTTTTCAACGACATGATGATGCGAGTGCCTCCTGACCCCGTCCTGGGTCATTTTCATGTTTTGGACTAGTGGTGAAATAGTAGCTCTGTGGATATAGAAAAGAAACTGGAACCAGTCTGAACTGGATGTAACACCAGTCCTGGACCAGAACCTGATTCATGCTGGTTGAAATGGGGTAACAGGGTCACAGTTTTGTTTTGTTTTTAAACATGTTGTTTTGTAGTAAAGACTCTTGACAAACTAACTTCAAATGCTAACTGATGAAGCAGTGTTAACCCAACTCGCTAGCCAACATATCAATTTATTTATATATCTATTTATGTATGTATGTATGTATCTGGTCTGACAGCAGAGGCTGCAGCTGCAGCTCAAACATTTCAAACATTTTCCTTTCATTCATTTGGCTCAGACGCTGAGAGAAAAATGTTTTGGAGCTCTGAGTGATTATAGAAGAAACGACCACAGAGGGACAACAAAACAAACCAATCAAACAGAGCTGGTGTCGATTCAATAACTTGATCAGTAGCCGTTCGTGGCCAGATTAGCCTCCACTGCTGTCTGTTACCATGACTACTGCAGGTCAGACTGTTCAGAGGGACACGTTTGTGGTAGGGTGTCTGAATGATGTCACAGAATGTTCCAGAAAAAATAACTGGGTGACTCATTCAGACACGCTGAGTGTCCAGAACATTAATGGAAGGTGTACAGATGTGAAAACAGCTTCATTCTGCTGCTGCTGTCATGTGGTCCCATCGTAAACCTGATCCTGCCATCTGCTGGTCTGCAGTGGAACATCATCTGGTACAGGTTCGGTTTCTCAGAGGATTGTGGGAGCTTCTCAGTGGTTTTTAGGAGAGGGGAGGGTCGTTCTGGACTCAAGCATCAGACATGTTTCAGTACACCTGGAGTAATCTGAGGTGTGGAAATCTGGTGAAACAGGAGAGAGTAAGACAAGAAGCAGCGATGAAGTGCAAACTAAACACAGTGATGATCAGGATATGAAGTATCCATTACACAAGAATACATTTACTGATCTGACAGCTGACATCAGTTAACCCCACATTAGTCACACTTTGTGTGCATGTGAGGCCTCAGATTTCTAGGAACTGTTTTGTGAAGTTGAGCTGGTCAGAATAGAGTTCAACATCATATAGGGAGCTGAAACAAACAGAACTGCTCCCGTGGAAAGTTTCTGGAAGTTTTCCGTCCCTGAGGGAGCCATCTATGAAGTAGTAAAAAATAATTCTAGACAAGTGTCTCAATAACCTGGGATCTGGCGAGAAAAGGAAAAGAAATGAATGTACACGTAAAGAAATGTATAGATGTAAAGTCATTTACATGTCATTTAAGTCCTGTGTGACTTGGCTGGTTTATGCTAGTTCGCTTTAGATGTGAAGTCACTCTCCAAAGTTTCAGATGGAATCCAGTCATTTTTTTCTTCCGTTAGACAAACTTCAGAATCAGTCTGAGGCTCGTTAGGGTTTTTGTCATCTGTAGGTCATTTGTGCGTCTACCATCACCAAACTGGAAGTAAAGCAAGAAAAATGCAAAAATTGAAGAATGAAAAATCTGCTGACCTTTTTCCATTTTCACGAAAGCTTCATGTTTTAACATCGTTGTTCAGCAATCATGAACGCAGCCCAGCACAGAGCTGCGCTTGGAGTCGTGTGGATGCTAAAATAAAAGTTTTATGTTTCAAAGCGAAACCACGTTGGTGTGGGCAGAGTCTTTGTGTATCGCTGAAAACCAAGTGATGATGTTGAGACTTTCTGCAAAAAAAAAAAAAAAAGTTCTGAGAAAGTTTTAAAGTTGCTAAAACTCTGAACTGGTTCTAGGACTGACCCATAACTAGTTCCTGGTCCAGAGGATTGAGAAGCAGTTTTAGATGACTGTTTAACTGCATTTGTTCGCGTGTCTTCGTTTGGATGATCAAGTGCGTTCAGGACATGAGTCCACGAGGTAAAAATGGAGCATTCTCTCAGTTTTATGATAAAACCATGTCTGGACCTGAACCTGGACACGTGCAGCAGAACTGTGGAGTCTCTGTTCAGAACCGGTCCTACAGAAGTGTAATGAGTCTTTTTTTTTTCCATTTCTTTTGGTGGACATAAAAAGTTCCAGGCCTGATTCTGTCACATTCTGGTTCTCCAGTTTGGACTGTTGGTGACCTCTGAAGCCTTCACACCTGACATCAGTCGTACGTTTTACAGGTGTGGTGCTTCATCTGAGCTCGCTGTGAAAGTCGTGGTTTCAGAAGTCAGTCTGTGGTCAGTCTCCTTACCACCTGTCCTGTGTCCTGGGCTTCTGACGGGCAAGAGGGTGCTTGTGGAGCTGGTCTCCTGACCCAAAAAGGTTCTTAAAAACCTTCAAATACAGCAAACGTACATTAGACATGGACATCTTTTCCTAGGACCAACAATTTGAGTTTTATCTGAGAGTCATACCATCTTTTAGGATGAAATCTGCACAAAAATGCAGAAAATTTGTGGGTAACGATTTTTTTTTCATTTCTTCATGGTGTTCCAAGTCTCAGATCTGATGACTGTAACATAGCGATGTGACTGTTTTTTTTTTTTTTTTCGTTCCGCTGTGGTCATGCCAGGATTAAAAGTGTGGGTTGCTGATTTTCAGGGTGGGTTGTGTCCTCAAAAGTCAGACTTTTATCGATTCACTAATTTATGGGAAACAAAATATGTAAAAAAAAGAAAAAGGCATTTCTGGTTTCATAACATCAGCGATTTATGAGAAAAAATTTTAAGAAATTCTGACTTTTTATACTTACAAATAAAAAAAAAGAAAAGGTGCCAAATATTATGAAAATAGAAAAATCATTGGAAGGAATAAAAATCTTAAATTCAGACTTGACAAACTTTTAAATTTGTACAAAAACGTAGAAACTCTTAACTTTGTAATGTCATAAATCTGCAGGGGAAAATAAATTCTAACTTTACAAGGCCAGAAATATGTGGAAAAAAAATTATTATAAACTTTTTAAAAAATTGCAAGAAAAAAAAGCTAAAAACTCAAGTATTTTATTAACTCAAAATTCTACAGTTAACAAGAAAAATTCCTTTCATGTACTTGTGTGCGAGTGTCCAGAGATCCTGAAAAGCAGGAGCGTGCACGTATGAGCGTGCACATGTGGATGTGTGGACTGACAGCTGTTTGACTTCAGATGTTTCTGACGTCTGATTGGCTCCTCTAAACACAACATCATCTAGTTCTGATTGGTTGGTGGATCTGTGGTTCAGTTTAACATTAATCCTGGATTCAGAATTAATTCATGGATGCATAGACAGTTTAAAAAAAAAAAAGAAAGAAATTTGGCTGAGTCTCACCTTATTTCCAGTTTTTGTCATCGGTAACAGTTCAGGTTCGTCATTAAACACAACACTATTTATAAATAGTCATTTTATGAGCTCACTAATGTTCCACATTTGCAAGTTTGTGGGATAAAATTCAGTAACTAACTTCATAAACTCTCAAAAATATATGTTTATTAAATTAGAAAGTTTGTTTTTTTATAAAGCTAGGCATGATTTTCTGAGTTAATAATTTCAGGATTTGCACAAAAACTTTGCACTAAAGAATGTAAAAGTCCTGACTTCATCAAATCACAACTTTTAAAGTTTATCCTCTGAAAGTTTCCCGTCATCTGTCAGTTGTTTGCTCCTGAAGTAGCCCTCATCTGTAGAGGACTGCACGTGTTGAATGTTGACATAACTTGTATCTGATGAGATCATTGAATTTGATGAGGTCATAATTCTAGTTTGAGGTCGTCATTGGTGTTGGATGAGGTCATCATTTGTGGTTGATGAGGTCATCGTCCTAGTTTGGAGAGGTCGTTGTTGGTGTTTGATGAGGTCATCGTGGGTTTGTTTTGGAGAAGTCAGCTGTGGCCGAGCCTCGTCCTCATTCGTGTTGCCGTGTGATAAAACGGTGTTAGTGGAGGTGAAACTACAGCGTTGATGCATTCATCAGGGGAATTATGGGAGCACTGGTGACAACAGCAACGCTGATGAGGAGATGAAGGAGTGATGAAGAGGAGAAGCTGCTCCTCACTGCGACACGCTGAACCTGACGGAGGACACGTAGGAGTGGAGGATGATGGATGGATGGGTGGATGGATGGATGGATGGATGGAGGAGAGCTCTGAGAGAAAACGAGAGCGGGAGGATGGGGGAGGAGGACGGGGCTGGGGGAGTGAGGGCTGGGTTGCTATGGGAGAGGATGTCAGAGTGTTGCTGAGAGGCCGGCCTGCGATTGGAGGCCTCCTGCTTCAGCGGAGAACAGAGAAGGAGCTAATGAGTGCTGTGGCCTGGTTGCTGAGACAGCAGCGGTTTATTTATAGAGCATGGCCAGTCAGCCCTTAGATACCAGCAGCCAATCAGCTCACAGAGCAGCAGCTGCCTCCAACCAATGGCAGCACAGCATTGGGAATGCCAGATTGAGGAAGTGCTGTGAGTGCCTCTCAGTCTCTTAAAGGGCCAGCGCAGATTTCTCAGTACTAGGCAGATATCGCCTCTGTCTCCAGCGGTCTGGTATCTTTTGAGCAGTGGCGTATCAAACAGATGAAAACACTCGTGTTCCCATCAGATCACAGAGATGAACATGCGCCAGCAGCTGCTGGTCAACGCTAAGAATCGGAGCTGCAGAACACACACAGTAATGAAAGTGTGTGGAAGCATATCTGTTATTTTGTTCCAGTATTCCAGGTTCATGAAAGCACATCGACTCCACATTACACATCGGGGTTTCCCTTCTTCTGCAAACTTCAGCTGGATTCAGGTGTCTCACCTGTGATGGTGTAGGACAACTTTAACACAAAAAAAATGCCCAACGGTTGTCCCAATCAATCTGCTAATCGATTCATCTTTATTTTAAATGTCTCCTCTGATTCCTGTCTTATGTGTTTTCTACTTTTTCCTCATGTACTTGGCCAGTTTCAAGGCTTTGCTATTTCTGGTGCGAGCATTACAAAGTTATATTATTAATTTCATCTCAACATATTTCAAATCTACCCACTGTCTAGAATATTAGTACATTATTTATTCTTTTTTTTTCATGTTTGAGCTCCTTTATTTGGATACTTTAAGTTGTGAAGTCACAGCAAACTGTCCCCAGTGCTTTTTTTTTTTGAGCTCTGAAAATTTGTCATTTGACAACATCCAGGGACTTGTGACATCACAGTCCAGATCAGAGTAGTAATGTGTCTCCCCACCTAACTTCACATCCTATTGAGGAAGTGCAAAGCTACAGTAGCAACTTATAAGGAGAGGCCCCGGTGAGGACAAGGGTGGGCTTCTGCCTGGCTCCGCCCCCAAAATCCAGCCTTATTATTGTTGCTCGTGATGAGAGACAAATTCCTTTTTGGTGCTGCGTGAATCTTTGCCATCATGACTGATGCTGTTATACACTGTGATGTCGATAAGTATGTCATAATGTCAGTCAGAATTTTTTTTGTTACAAATTAGCAAGTTTTTTTTTCTCAAAATTTTCTGAATTCATAAAATCAGAATTTGTTCTTTTGCACAGATTTTTTACAGTTTATAAAGTCAGAAATTCTTACCTTACAGGTCTGCAAAGTTCCAACTTCATAAAGTTAAAATATAAGATTTTTTAACTTGATAATTTGCACGTTAATTGGAAAAAAAAAAGAAAACAACACAAAACAGAATTTTTTGTTTTTTCTCAGAAATGTAGCAGTTTTAGTTATTTGACGTTGGCTCTCCTTCTGTACATTAGTTTGATTTTTCTGTGAAGCTAAGTTTTCCTCTTCTTCGTTACTAATTAGCTTTCTGGTTCTGGACCACCTGGCTTGAGAGTGAATTTGATTACTGAAGTGGACTTGGACATAATAGTTAAATGTGACCCCAGCATCTCTCCCACTTTGCATTTGTTAATATCATTAATTAAATCTTCTTCCTGTGGACAAACACAAAATTCTGAGTGGATGTGTAATAAGCGCCAGCTGTGGGCTACAGGGTTGTAAACTCGTCTACAGCTCAGAAAGCAGCAGTTGAGAACAGAGTTGTGAAAAGCTTCAACAGTGTGACGATGTTCGTTAACCGTCAGATCGTCATCACAGCCCCACCTCTCGATGGGACTGTGATGACATCTGATAGTAACTACAGTGGTGTTTTCTCCTGAGATGTAAACCAGTTCATTATGTCCACACACTGAAGCGTTCTGTTTACTGCTGTGTTTTGATTTGTTATTTTAGTTGGAAGATGGAATTAAAAAGAGAACCCCATCTAAAGAACAAGGCTTTGCATTGTCTTACAAAGCATGCATGTCTAGAAAGGTTGTGGTCATAAAGGCAGCATATGTTGTTTTTTTTCTGTATTAATGATGCTTTTACAGAAGTATAAATGAGCTTTACTCAGAACCCTGGTACAATCACGTACCATCACTGATCCTAGTTTTTGTACGTGTTGCTGATGTTGTTTGTTTTGTTTTGTTTTTTTAATCTGGGGCACATTACTTTTGAAGTTAGCCCCTGGTGGTCTTTCAATAATTGCATACTGTTGATTCTGTGTTGGCTACAGTTTAGCAATGTGGCTGTTTGGACATTTGGAGTACAGTCGTTTTATCTGACTCTCTTTTTTTCCCTCAAAAAAAGCAAAAAAACGAAAGTGAATTGCTCCTCATATCATCTTTTTTTAAATGGCAAAACAAAAGAAAGATTTTGACAGACCCTTGTGTGTGTGGCTGGATTAAATATTTGGATGCATGGGTGTTCATTTGTTGGGTGAATATTAGTGCTGTCCCGAGAACCACCTGATGAAAGAATATTTGGACATCCAAGTATTTGAGCCCAGCTCTAGAGAACATGCAGTTTTAATTTAATATCCTGATATTCTTCTTTCTCCCTTAAAAAAAAAAAAAAAAGTATTGCTCACAGTATCATCAACTACTTCCTACATGTGATGGTATGGATTAGCAGCTAGCTGCTAGCACATGAATGATGTTGCAATATCCAAGGAAACAGGTGGAGTGATCAGTAGTATTGAACATGACACACACTTGACTGCTGGTCTAAGATTGAAAATGTAAAGATTAACAGAACCTACATGGTTTTAACACTGTTGTGCAACAGAACCAGAGGAATCCACTTTGCTGCAGAGTTTCATTTGTTGTATTTGTTCTAAATGCTCTTCTTTTTATGGATACCACTTGATGGTATCAAACGTGGGTGTATTTTACGTGACAGTGGATAATTGATATATTTGAGTCTGGACAGCATTTAGATCCAGGTGTGGTTGTGTTAAGGCCAGTTTCCATTGGCGGGGGAACAGGGTGGCTTTACGTTGTGTCTCTGTCACGCTACAAAAACAGATTTATAAGAAAGTTTAAAAAAAAAAAAAAAAAAAAAGCAGCAGCTTATTTTAGGCTTTCCAGTACAAACTGCAAAACAGCCCTTCTAGAAGTAAGCCTGATATTCCTAAATATAGTCAAATTGTCTTATAATAAGCAAAGCCTTGCCTGTAAGTCATATTTTTATTTTATGAGAAATTGTTATTTGTAGTGTACCAGAAATGGCGCCGCCACAAGGATTTTTGGGGAGCCTGTACAGGGCTGAGACATGTTCCTGCTATGGGTTCGGTACTCAGAATAACCAAAGAAACCTCTGGGAGGGGGGTGGTGTGGACTAAGGGGCTGATTGGGTACACTTTGAACTGACATTTAGTCATCTCAGTGACCTATTCTCGTTCATTGTTACCACGTCAGCTCCTTCAGTGTTGAGCTCATTCTAGTTGTTGTTTCTCCTTTTTTTTTCTCCTTCATCTTTGCTATTCTCCTTTTCTTTTATTGTCGGTAGTTGGCAAAGATCATAAGTAGCACACTGCCGCCCCCAGGTGGTATAGTAGGAGTTCGCCAAGTCAGTAGGTCCTACCGACTCCGTTGCTGTAATTGGGGACATGACGACTGAGAGCCCTGAGGTGGTCGGCCCTGCTTCAGTTCCGGCCTCTTAGGTTTGATCCCAGATCCCTGCTAATGAAAACGCAGCTTTTGAGGCTGAAGGGGAAGCGTAGACGGTCTGATGGATCTTTGATCTACAGAAACACAACAACATGTGCGATGATGAGAACTTGTATTAATGTTTTTGGGTTTTTTTTTTTTTCGTTTGTGTGTCTCCACAGGTGTAAGCAGCTCAGGATGTCCGCCCACCTCCTCCTCCTCCTCCTCCTCCTCCTCCTCCTCCTCCACTGCCCAGGGCTTCTCCCTCGCTGAGCCAGCCATGACCAGCCAGCACACTCATACACACCCCTCCTTCAGCTCCATCCACTCCATGGCCGAGCAGCAGCAGGTAACACACACACACACTTTTCATCAGTCCTCGCTTTTGGCAAGCTAACCTCCTCACGTCTTACATGTTCTCTGTTGATTCAAACATCCATATTTCCTTTATAAAGCCTCAAAAAATGAATGTCTTAGAAACTTAAAAAAAGAATTGACATGAATATTCGGGAACTGACGGAGTAAACTGGATATTTATATTATTTTGGGATAGTAAATAACAGGGATCATAAATGCAGTTAGGGGAGGGGAAGAGAAAGCATCTTTTGCCATGATCTTAGTTAAAAAAAAAATCAGATTTAAAGTAAAATCAACACAATTTCAACCAATATCATTCCATCGCTGCATGACCAGTTAAATGTCTTAAATCCTCCACATGACACCTAGAACCACTAATGACACAATATGCGAGTCAAACAACATCATCCAGTCAAGTAGGTTTTTGGTGATCCAGGGTAAATCTGTTGGATCTGTGGTATTAGAATTCAGGAATGGCGCTGCCCCTGGTGGCAGCAAGTTACACAAACAACTCAAATGAAAGACTTTGAAAAGTGCTAGTTGGGTTAGCCGGCTAGTCGTTGGCTAGTGGTGCAGTTGGACCTGAAAGCTGAACAGATGTGGCTCGGCCAGAGGAGCCTTCTGCTTTGGCTGCAGCCAGAGTTGGAGATCGTCAAGCTTTGGAAACCAAAACCATTTTTTGTACCTGCCTATAACAATGTTATTGTTTTCTTGCTGTAAAGATTTTCATTTTAATGTTGAAGTCGATGAAAACTGATCTACCTCTGGAGTTATCTCCGTAACAGTCTTTCAAGGAATTGCATGTATTGTCGCTTCTGTGTTCGCTAGAGTTTAGACATCACTTTGTCTAAACTCTGAACTCTTACTCGCCTGTAACTGTCTAGCCATTGTTACCAGGAGTGGTGTTAGGATCTGGTCATTTTCCTACATATTTCACAGTACGTCCAATACTGTTGTGGTCCAACACTGTAAAGAGTTTAGCAACATTCCCATGTGTCTGTACAGCATGTTTACAGCTGTTCGTCATCTCCATTCACAACTTCAATAATCAGGTTTCTCTGAAACATATTTCCTCAACAACAATACTCTCAGCTTTCATTCTCTACAAGTCTGGTAAAACTGTGTTTTTATGAATGAGCTGTCTGATTTTGTAATCCACAAATAGTTTTTCTCTCTCTCTCTGCACAAGTAGTTCAGCCACTCTGTGGAAAAAAGGCTGCGTGATTGCAGAGCTGCATTTGAAGACTAGCAGCATGATCAAACATCCATGCCATACGGATGCCCGACAGATTTAAACTAAATTTAGAAGTTGCACTTCAGACAGACAGGGTTTCCATCATCTGATTTAAAGCGAATAAGCGTCAGCGAGCAGGCTTCATTACACAGCAACAAACAGCGACGCAGTTGCCAACAGGAAATGGTCGTAGGTCAGTCAAACCTGGTCATTCTGACCAGGTACAGGAAGGTCAGGGATTCTCTGATCTGGAACCGTCCATTCATAGCGCTGGATTTCCTCTGACAGCAGAGGGACAACATTGATGGCTTCAATAATCACTGATGTAGTGAAAGGAGAGTTTTTCATCCACCAATGTTTATTCTGTCAAAGCAGAAACAGCTGATGGTCCACATGACCATCACAAGTTAACACGTTTGTTTCTTTGCTCATTCCTGCTCTGACAGGAGTTAACTCCTGGAAAAAAAATAAAAAATAAAAAAAGAGCCCTCAAATTAACATTTAATACTTTCCTGATAATTAAGAGTAATTAAGAGTATGAATGAATATTCATTAAACATGTGAATATGTGAAACTTCAAAGGTCTTTCAGGTACTATAGACTCCCAAAGCCACCAACATAAACTCAGTTCAAACTGGTCTACATCACTAGCACTCAGACTCAGCCAGGACAGTGTTCAGCCTTCTTACACAGTTTTATAGTCTGTTGCTTTGTTACTTGTAATTTACATAGATTCTTGGTAAAGTTTAATAATAAACTGGTAATAAACTGACATAAAAGGTTAACACTTGCAGAATGAAATTCTATGGAGAAAAAAAAGTTTTTTATGTGAAGGTGTATTTAGCCCTTTTTTAAGGTTTTAAGCTAATGTTTAAACCATGTTTCAAGTTTCTTTGGAGGCTATGAAAACAAAAGTTTTAATTAACAGAAGAGGAAGGTTTTGGGTTTTAATCCAGTTCGGGCTGAGTGCTCATGTTAACCCCTTGGTCCTCTACAGGTGCTGTCTGATATGACCATACTTCAGCGGAGGATCCCCCCCAGTTTCAGAGACCCTGCCAGTGCCCCCCTGAGGAAGCTCTCAGTCGACCTCATCAAAACTTACAAGCACATCAATGAGGTACGCGAAGAACACAACATCCGTCAGGTTATCATGTATTGTTTACGCTGTAAACAGTTCTGATGAGTCATTGTGCTAGCATGTTAGCTTGGAAGATGGAGACCAACATACTCATATACTCCAGTAAAATGTCAGTTGCTTTGATTTTGCTGGAAGAAAAATTAGTGAATGTTAAATGTAAATGGTGTGTACGTTCCAAGACTTTCCACTACTGTCTCGCTAAAGCTGCTGACATCTGGACTGTTACTGTAAAAGTTTTATTAACAGGTCAAGTTTGTGCCGTAATAAAAATGCAATGGCGTTCAAGTGCATCACATTTTATGAACAAGTGATGCTCACTGTTACTGATAGTGGAGTCAACATACAGCAAACCTGCGCACATTACTGAATGAACCAGTGAACCTTCACACATTAGTCATCACTCTCATCAAATGTATATGGATTACTTGCCATACCAACGAACCTATGCAAAATGGTGGACATACAGCGAATATACATAGATTACTTAATGGATCTCGGCAGATTCGTTATCGCGCTCATCAAATCCATACAGACTAGTTGTCGAAAACCCACTCGGATTAGTAACATGATAGTGAACCTAAACAAATGTTTTTTCATATAGCTAACCTACATGGATTAGTTGCTGTACCAGTGAAACTTTGTGGAACTGTTTGTGCAAGCAAACCTAAAGTGATTAGGTGTCGATCTAGTGAACGTATGCAGATTAGTTCTTCCAAAAAAAAAAAAAAACCTATGTGGATTAGTTGTTTTGCTAGAGAACCTTTGTAGACTAGGGCATGACTAGAAAAAACCTATGCAGATTAGTTGGTTTATCATTTTTGTAAATACTTAGGAGTAAAAATGAAACACGTATGTAGAGGAATGTTTTAGCGCACTTCGGTCACTGAATTCACAGCACATGAAACAAACCACAACTAACAGGAAAGCCAAGTGGAGTTCAGTTTACTAAAGGAGGATGTTTGGTGAAAGCTGTTTTTACCAAATAATAATTACTTAAATAATCATTAAAAGTTAATAATGATTAATAAATTATGATTAACCTAATTATTAAAGGTTATCTGAATTTCACTGGTAAATGTTTTTTGAACAGGACTTTATGATGTGGGGGGCTTCATTTTTTAGAAATTATGCAATTACCAATTTTATGTGTAACAAGTGTTCAACAAATTACTGAAGCCATGGACTATTTAGTAAAGTAATAATATTACTGTGTAATAAGGAGTATGTTAGTGGAGTTAGGAGTCCAGCACCTCTGTTTCCTGATTTAAATCTCAGTTCTTGATGATATGTTCTAAGCTGGGAATGACTGGATCAAAGTAAAGTTTTGTTGTTGTGGTTTATTCTCTTCCTGTTTGTACCATTTACTCAATCAGGTGGAAATCACAGCCTGTTGGATTTTTTTTTTCTGGAGTTTTGACACAAACATAAACCCACCTGATCTTCTCAGTGTTGTCATGGTGTTATCAGGGGACGCCACCTGGGTTCAATAGGTTGAAGCTGTTTTAGAAAGAATCGATACCTGAGCAGGTTCTGCAGATACAAACAGGTGCCATTCAGTTCCGACACAGAAACCTGGAGATGTTTGTCTCTCTGATATTAACACCAGGTGATGATGTTCACCTGGGTGTGTCTGATAATGAGAGGACATGTGAGACTGTCTGAAAGTTCAGAGAACTGATGTGACCTCGGTTATGTCAGAAAGGTGTGTAGAGACGAGGGGCTCGCTTGGTCCGCTAGATGCCCTGAAAACTCAGACCTCTCCTGTTCTGTGCCCCTCCAGGTGTACTACACAAAGAAGAAGCGGCGGGCCCAGCAGGTCCCTCCTGAGGACAGCAGCACCAAGAAGGAGAGAAAAGTTTACAATGATGGCTACGACGACGACAACTATGACTACATCGTTAAAAATGGAGAAAAGTGGCTGGACCGCTACGAGATAGACTCTCTGATCGGAAAGGGCTCTTTTGGACAGGTGAGGTCATAAATGGTCGCCACTAGTGAAACTGTACATATTTGACCACAGTCACACTTGATTTTTTTTTTTTTTTTTTTACCCTGGTGAGAAATGGTACAGAAGTAAGATTTCTGACCTGCAAACGTAGAAAAGGTTGGTGTGAGGCAGATCACCATTAGTAAAGAGGCGAGAGACAAAAAAATATACAGGTGTTATTTCAAAAGCAGTATATATGAAAGTTAATATAGTTGTGAGATGGATAGTGTCTAAACTTTATCTACAAATGTATGAAGAAAAGAAATTCCTAAAAGACAGATTGGAATGCAAAAAAAAACTTGAAGCACCGGGCTTTATGTTATCTAAAAAGGAATAAAAGGATTTATTTTGTTTTATTTTTTCAGCATTGGCATTCACAGTTGAACATCTAAATATACTCAAAAACAAAATATAACGTTGAAGAAAATAAACATACAGTGACATAATTTACATTTTTAACACAAAGTGAATAGATTTCACAATTAAACCAGAAACGTGTGGTTCGAACATTCACGTACAAGTACTACTAGATTAACTTTTATTAGGTACTTACTTTGTTTGTGCTCTGTTGAGCTCTGCAGCTCGTTGCTGCTGCTCACTGACGTCAGTCAGCAGGGTGACGTGGTTTTGATGTTCGTTCCCGTCTGTCTGCAGGTGGTGAAGGCCTACGATCACCATGAGCAGGAGTGGGTCGCCATCAAGATCATTAAGAACAAAAAGGCTTTTTTAAACCAGGCTCAGATTGAACTACGCCTGCTGGAGCTCATGAACAAGCACGACACTGAGATGAAATATTACATAGGTAAGATGAACGCACAACAATGAAAAGTTGTGAGGAAGTGCTCTGAAATGATTTCAAATGTTGCCTTGTACTTTTCTCTTGACCTGATTCTTGTTTCTATGTCTTAACCTTTGTCCCTGTCTCCCATCTGTCTGTCTGTCTCCGTGCAGTCCACCTGAAGCGTCACTTTATGTTTAGGAACCATCTCTGTTTGGTGTTTGAGTTGTTGAGCTACAACCTGTACGATCTGCTGAGGAACACCAACTTCAGAGGAGTTTCCCTCAACCTCACCAGGAAATTTGCACAGCAGCTCTGCACAGGTGGGTGCCACGGAAACACGCGTCAGAAACATATACAGTCCGTCCGTTTCCCACTGGTGATCCAGTCAGTCAGGGCGCCCATCGAGCAGAGTCGTTAGGACGTCTTTCAGTACCGTCTTCTGGTTGGTGACCGTGGCCACAGACTCAGTGTTCATTGGTTGCTTCAGACTGCCACCATGTCGGCCCAACAAACTCAGGGTTCTCAGATTCCAGTTCCAGTAAGTTAATCCAGGTAGCCAGTGGATTGGTCCACCAAGACTCAGACTGCGACTCTTCACACAATTCATTGAATGCTGGACGATCCCTCATTGGTTCCTCTTTGATTCCTGATTGGTTCTCCATCGTTTCTTCAGACAGTGTCACATGCCACATCGACCCTGATATTTTTAGTGGTGAGAGGTTTTTATCCAAGATAGAGGAATGAAATGTTATACACATAACACACACTTATGTGGGTTAATGAGTGTTTTTAGCTCTGTGGAGAAACAGATGGTGAAGCAACTTCTGAAACCTGGATGAGGACTTGTATGATTACCTACAGGTACCCTGTGTGTTCATACGCATCCTAAACACGAGTGATGTTTGCTTTTGTCTGCAGCATTATTATTCCTGGCCACTCCAGAGCTGTCAATCATCCACTGCGACCTGAAACCAGAGAACATTCTGCTGTGTAACCCCAAAAGGTCCGCCATTAAAATAGTGGACTTTGGATCCTCCTGCCAGCTCGGTCAGAGGGTGAGCATCATCAGCTGAGGTTTTTGCGAAGTGCCCTTCGTGACTGCAGGTGAAGTGGTTCTGCATTGACAGATCGTCTGTTCTGACTCTGAACTGGTCCTCTTCCAGATCTACCAGTATATCCAGAGCAGGTTTTACCGCTCTCCTGAGGTCCTTCTGGGGATGCCGTACGACCTGGCCATCGACATGTGGTCTCTGGGATGCATCCTGGTGGAGATGCACACTGGAGAACCTCTCTTTAGCGGCTCCAACGAGGTGAGAGTACCTCCATGTTCAAACTCAGAGGAGGGAGGAGTCAGAAATTCACAGCGATCGATGTTTACATCACACATGACTGCTGATCATCGATTAATCAGATATAATCAGCAGCACCTGGTCGCTACGCACCATCTCAGTACCTGTGGAACAGTTTTGGACATGAGGGATGATTGTGTGTGTGTGTGTGTTTGTGAACAGGTGGACCAGATGAATAAGATTGTGGAGGTTCTGGGAGTTCCACCCGGCCACATGCTGGATGCAGCTCCAAAAGCCAGGAAGTATTTTGACAAAATGTCAGACGGTTTGTGGACGGTGAAGAAGAACAAGGATGTCAAGAAGGTAAACTTTAGTGTCCTTAGCAAAGGTCACCTTCAGACTCCTGCTGATGACACAGCTGAGACGAATTACAAGTTCTATAAAAAACAAACATTAAATAAAGATTGGAAGTTTGCTTTTGATCCACAAGTAAAACAGTACTCGGTAGCTTAACAATGAACGCTAGAAGCAGTTTTGTGATTTTCTGTCAGCTTGCAGATGTGAATGTTTGCATCCAGCAGCTAAAACAAAAACAAACATCTGAAATGAGTTTGTGTTGCGTGTGTTCTGTGTAGGAGTACAAGCCTCCAGCCACTCGACGTCTTCATGAGATTTTGGGTGTAGAGACGGGAGGCCCGGGGGGCAGGAGGGCAGGAGAGCCAGGACACGCCCCCTGTGACTACCTGAAGTTCAAAGGTATGCCGGATTACAGATTCACCACATTATAGATTACCACATACCACAAGGACAGAGTCGTACTTATGTTTCCAGAATTCTGGTTGTGTGTGTGTGTCAGGGTTTACCAAATTTTTTTCATCCTTTTTTGGTCCAGTATGAAAAAGCCAGCGGGGTAAAATTAGGGTGTAAATCAGTATGCAAGCAGCTTTTTAGAGGGAAAATGTAGAGTGTGTGCTGCTTTACTTACCAGCCTTAAACAGAATGAGTTAAGTTTTTGTTTTGTTTTTTAAACTAACATCCCTTTACAATTGGCAGAAGAATAATTAAAGGGGTGAATAACAGTAACATTATAATTATTATTATTGAAAAAGGATAATATCAGTAATACTAACATGCAGATAAATATATAAAATATGTAGTGGGAAGAAAGTTCATATCAGAGTTCTGTATGAGAGCATCATATATGGACTACACATGTAGTCAATTCTTTTTTACACAAACTGACTGACAGTGTTATCATCTTTTGGCTTGTAAAAGTCCAGAATCCTAAGTGACTGTTGTAAGGATGTAATGCTAAACGCTTCAATATGTTAAATTTTAAAATGCGAATGCAGGATTGGAGAGATAGACCTGCTTTTTCTTGTTGTTTTAAATATTATGTATGGTTACCCGTTTTTAAACTCTAATTTTATTGAAGGAGGGAAAAAATCTGCATCATAAATCAGCCATCAGCTGCTCGGACTCCTTAAAAATAAAAATAAAAATCCATCTTCCCCAGAAAGAACGCTTCTGTTTAGTTAAACACTGCGATGGGTTGAAGTTCAAACTCTTTAAGATGATTAGTGGCAATGCAAGAATATGTTCCTCTTTAAGAAGAAAACAGGTTAGTTTTGTGGATCTGAAGTTCAAATTCATGTTGACCGAGAAAAAAAAAACCTAGATGTGTCACATAGATCTGTTGAGGATATCTGAACGATGAAAAATATAGTTTTTTATTTAGATGGCTACAGAAGTAGGCAGCTCATCTTTATTTCTGCACAAATACCAGACGCTAAGGCAGACCTTGTAGCTTTGGGGGCCCCCTAGTGGCTGCAGGGGGCACCTGCATAATCTATATGTAGCCAGAAACTGCTCCCATGTTGCATACGTGTATAAATACACATGTCGATCCAGAACCTCAGCATCCTGGTCTTGTGTTTCCTCCTGCAGACCTGATCCTGCGCATGCTGGACTACGACCCTAAAAGCCGAATCACGCCATTCTACGCCCTGCAGCACAATTTCTTCAAGAAAACGACAGATGAAGGAACCAACACCAGTTCATCGACATCCACCTCTCCTGCCATGGACCACTCCCACTCCACCTCCACCACCAGCTCTGTTTCCAGCTCTGGTGAGTCGCCGCACACACATCACCGCTCCATCAACAGAAATGGTCCACAGGTTTCTACTAACTAGTCCCACATGAAGAAAGCGTGGTATTACAGCGTTGTGTGTGGCTTCCTTCCAGGTGGCTCCAGTGGTTCTTCCAATGACAACCGTAACTACCGTTACAGTAACCGCTACTACAACTCTGCTGTTACCCTGTCAGACTACGAGATGACCAGTCCTCAGGTAAACGGCACACCTTTTAACATTTACAAACAAAACCCCTCATTACTTCCAGCTGCTGTTTATCATGGGCCTTTCATGAATTAATCATCAGCTGGTGTTCAGGCCTCTATAAATGCAGATGTTCTGGAGCTCTCAAGTGTGTTAACACAATGCCAAAGAGGGAAGACATCTGCGATGTTGTTGCTGCACATCAATCTCAAAAGGGAAATAAACAATTTAGAGTTCAGTGTTCCTACTGTCAGAAAGATGATTCACAAGTGGGAAAACATCCAAGACCAGGAGTGGACGTGCCAGCAAATGTATCCCAAGGTCAGACTGTGCAATGCTCTGAGGGAAAGAAAAAAAAACAGACCAAGAGTTTCATTTGAGAGCCTACAGGCCTCACTGAGCTTGCTAAATGTTAAAGTCCACGAAAATGAAATTAGAAGAGTGTACAGCCACTGTGTGTTTGCCAGGAACAAACGAACATGATAGCATGACTGGGGTTCACAAAACTGCATCTGAACAAACCAGAAAAACTTAGATGCGCTGTCAAGCACGGTGGGGGAGGAGTGATGATATGGGTGCGTTTTGCAGCAACTTGTAGTCACTGAGTGGACCATGTAACAGTATTCTAGCGGCAGACGTGAAAGTTTGGCTGAAACCTCAACACGACAAAGATCCAGTGAGTCATTAGATCCACTAAAACCAGGTTCTATATTTTTACATAAAAACAGGAGCGGATGCTGAAGTTTTCTCGACTGTAGCTATGAACACGTCATGTTTGACTATCTGTGATGGTGATGCAACCGTCGTCACGGTTCTGTCCGGTTTGTATTTTGACGTCAGCGGGTGAGAACTTCTTGTTCATGATTGAGTGTCACCCTTTTGTCTCCCCACTCCTCCGTCCCCCCACCCTCCACAGGCTCCCTCCCAGCAGCAGATGAGGATGTGGCCCGGCAGTGATGGGGGAGGCGGGGGTCAGGACCCAGCGTACACCCAGTTGCTGCTCCACAAGCCAGCTGCCACCCAGCAACACCAGCGCCACTTTTTGGACCCGCCCCACCACCCCCACCCGACCTACTCCCACCACGGGAACAGTGGGCGTGGCCTGCGGCAGGGCGGACAGACGGGCATGGGTGGAGGCGGGGGCCAGCAGGGCTCGTCGCCACAGATGGGCGACAGCATGGATGTGGGGGTGTCGCTGGGGCTGCACCACCTGGGGGCGGTGTCTTCCATGGAGGCCTCTCAGTTCGGCTCTGCGTCTCTGCCCCTCGCTCTGCCAATCGGACTGTCTGCCTTCCGGACTCGGACGGCCCCCACCGCCCCAGGGCCACAAGCTCCGCCCCCTGAGGACTACTACCCCGCCTCCAACAACAATAACCCCGCTGGGGGGGGCAGAGGGAGGCCGGACTCAGACGAGGGGCCCGCCAACTCTTGATAAAACCTGAACCACGCCCTAAAGCCATACGATTTTAACTACAACTACACACAGCCAGAGTCCAGAGACACACGGGGGGGTTTGTGCTGGGGAGGGAGGAGGAGGAGGAGGAGGAAGATGCTGGGAGAACTTTTATCCTCTTTTAGTTTGTTGTCGCGACTGAACGGAATGATTGACAAGTTTGTTTTTATTGATATTGTTGATTAATCTTATTTGATTTTCTCGGGTTTGAGTAGCTGTGTGTTCTGTTTTGTTGTTCTGGAGAGGAAGAAGAGGATGAAGAGGAGCCAAGTTCGACTTCACATTGAGCACGTGCAGACGGCGTGGAGTCACGACTGCAGCGTGTTCACATTTACATACACGCGCACCCACGTACACACGGATAAACGCAACATAGCCACCAGAGCCGACCAGTTCAACACTGGGAGTGTGTGTGTGTGTGTGAGCGTGTGTGTGTCGGGACAGACATCATCACGTGATCCCGGACTCGCCGCTCTACTGCTGACAGGCTGGCGTGGAGGCGACGGGACAGCGACGCGCTGCCCGCAGTCAAGACGGATCTCCTCCTCTTCCTCGTTCTTCCTCCCTCCCTGCTCTCCTCTTCCTCTCCTCCTCCTCCTGTCGTGTTTCTCCTCCAGACAGCTCCTCCTCTCTGTGCTGCTAATCACCATGACAACTGGTCCGGATTGCTGCTAAAGATCCAACACAGATCAATAAAGAAATAAAAAAACAAATAGAAACAGAAATAAAAAAAAAAAAACTTTTTAACCCTTGTGCTTAAGAGAAAAGGATAAATAAGAACCACTGCATCTCAATGTATTTATTACTATTTAACAAGAAAAACAAACTGAAAGTAACAATTGTTTTTTTGCTCTTCTTTGTTTGGTTGCCTTCTTTCTGCAGGTGAGCTCTGATTGGCTATTGTAACAGTGCAAGTAACTGGTGACATGAAAATGCCACTGGTTATGGGGGCCGGGTGGAGGGGAAGGGTTGGGGCAAAATAAAGTTGGATATATAATAAGAATAAAGAGTATACTTTTGCACACCAAAGTGAAGCCAACATCAGATCTCTGCCTTTCTTCTACTGTTCTGATGCTGCGACGCGTCCAGGAAACGCTCCACGTCTCCCTTTTTAACGTCTTTGCAGACAGTTTGTGTGAAGCTGTGTGTCATTATGGGTGGAAGCTAAGTGGGCGGGGACTAACCCGGAACAGTCCAGGTTGGTCGGGGAGGGTCCGGAAGGTGGTGGCAGGTCACTGGCTCGGTTTGTCATCATGGGTGGATCGAGATGTCATATTGAGAGGGCAGCATCTCGTATGAAATGTGGAGCTGTGGGTGGAGCAACATGAGCTCGTACTGGTGGAGTCTGGATCCGTCTCCCTAAAAAGCCACATTTCAGTGACAACGCCTCTCCAGTGAACAGATAACACCTACATGTGACCTTAAACGTCCAGAGTTTTGCTAATGAGTGCCGCAGTTGGTATTTGTATCAGATTACTGCAGGGCCTCTGATCTCCATGGCACTTGTAGCTCAGGAAGGTTTTTCTGAAGAGGTGTCCATGAAACGTCCTCTGTTGGACAGCTGATGGTATCAAAGGTCTGAGCCCATTTACAGACCAGTGATGCAGAAGCAGTGTGTGATGTCAAAAGACAAAAGAAAAATCAACTGAACTGCATGATTCATGTCCAGATGATGAGAAGGGGGAAAACAAACAATGAAATTGTTATTTGTAGCTCCAGTGAGTCTCAAGTCTACTTGGACTGTTGTGTGGCTGCTCTCCTAAAGAGACAATAAGAGCATTAGAATAAAAAAAACATATAGCTACAACAGGATAAAAAGTTTTAAAAAGGAAGAATGGGGCAACAAAATACATATCTAAAAAGGGAAGATCAAACCTTTGGCAATGCTGTAAGGGGATTTTACGCTAAGGGGGGGTGTGATGGAGGTCAGAGTTTTACTATATAAAGAGAAGTGGGTAAACCCTCTGTGACATCACCCATATGTGTCTGAAAAGAGTCTTTCAGGGCTCTTTCTCCCCTCATACTGCAGACGGCTGGAATGAGCAGGACTGGAAGCCAGCTGGAACTCGTCCACTCTAGTTCAGTTACCAAGTTAGCTATTTTAGCACGGCCAGCTGAAATTATGTGGGTTATGCCTGTCACCGTGGGCCTGACCGACCGCAGGTCCCAGCTGGCTTCTGCTTGGAAGGGGTCCTGAAATCCTCGGCTGTGCACGCTGGAGGAGTGGACCGACCTTTTCAAATGTCGCAACATCAGAAGTTTCGTCCTGGGCAATCCTAGTGGCACACCAAAATTTATTTAAATGTATTTATTCACAGCTCAGAAGCACAGTGTTAATCACTAAGTAGATAAAGTAAGGTCTTTACTAATCCCATGTCAATCATACAACCATGCCCTTCAGCATTACATTTATTTCTTTGTGGAGACCAAAACTTATATATGTTTATTTCTGCCTTGTTTAACATGGTGGTCATTGGAGATTGACTTGTTCCTGGAGCCTAACCCTAGTGGTCAGCTAAGGAACTGTAAGTTATCTTAGTTTCTTAGGTCTCGACCTGGAACTTGGAATGTTTCTCCTTAAATAAAAACTGTTGGTGCTAAATGTTATCACCCCTTCACTCAAAACTTCCTCATTCCTAAATATTCCACAGTCCTTGTCAGTGGGATTAGCTCAGCAACTAAGCCACCAAGTGGTGGGACATGTAAACTGATGGGGCGGGGTCAGCGGATGCAGACGCAACAGACCTCCAAACCTCATGTGGCCTTCAGATTAGCTCAAGTACAGTGTGTAGAGAGCCTCATGGAATGCGTTCCCATGGCGATTAGCTGCATCCAAACCATACATGACCAAGTGAAATGCAAAGTGTTGGATGCAGTGGTATAAAGCATGCCACCACTGGACGCTAGAGCAGTGGAGCTGCATTCTCTGGAGTGATGAATCACCCTTCTCCATCTGGCAATCTGATGGACAAGTCTGGGTTTGGTGGTTGCCAGGAGAACACTACTTATCTGACTGTATTGAGCCAGGTGTAAAGTTTGGTGGAGGAGTGATTATGGTGTGGGGTCGTTTTTCAGCAGCTGGGCTTGGCCCCTTAGTTCCAGTTTAAGGAACTTTGAATGCTTCAGCATACCAAGAGATTTTGGATAACTCCATGCTCCCAACTTTGTGGGACCAGTTTGGAGATGGTATCTTCCTCTTCCAGCATGACTGTACACGAAGCAAGGTCCATAAAGACATGGATGACAGAGTTTGGTGTGGATGAACTTGACTGGCCTGCACAGAGTCCTGACCTCAACCTGATAGAACACCTTTGGGATGAATTAGAGTGGAAACTGAGAGCCAGGCCTTGTGGTCCAACATCAGTGTGTGACCTGACAGATGCATTACTGGAAGAATGGTCAAATATTCCCATGAACACACTCCTAAACCTCGTGGAGAGCCTTCCCAGAAGAGTTGAAGCTATTGTAAGTACAAAGGGTGGACCCATGTCATATTGAACCCTATGGACTAAGAATGGGATGTCACTGAAGTTCATATGCGAGTCAGGGCAGGTGAGCGAATACTTTTGGCAATATAGTGTCTATCCTGGTCATGTTTTAGTATGTGGTTAAATAAAAATGTCTCTTTGTTTCTCCTCAACACAACCTCATATAAAATATTAATCGTCTAATCATTTTGGCAGCTTGTCTTCAGACCATTACTCTTCTGGGCCCCATGTTTGGATTTCTCCTGGGCTCCTATTGTGCCAGATTATATGTTGACATTGGATATGTTGATATGGGTAAGTATGTTGTAATTCTTTGCTGTGTGCAGTGGTGAAAGGTATCCACATCTGTATTCAGGCTGACATGACAACACCTCTCATGGCTCACTATCACTCACATATATCAATCCAATGTTTAAGGCTTCTAGTTATATTTCAGAACCAACCATTAATATGTATACAGACAGTATTAAAAAACAAAAAAAATTAATTTAATTCAAAAAAATAAAAATAGACAGTCTTATGTAAAGATAAAATGCAATTTTGCAATTAAAAAAATGGTGATTTTTAAAAAAAACATGGAATTCTGTCAAAAAGTCACAATCTTGTACATTTCACAATATTACAACAAAAAGTTATGATTTGATTAGTTTTTTTATTTTATCACAAATGTGTCTGTTACAAAGTTATTGGTTGAAATATTTTGGATTTTACACCCACAAAATGTGTGTTTTGGGGGCATAAAGAGGCAGTTTTCTGTCAAATACCATTTTGTTATTAAAAAGTCACAGCTTTGTGATGCAAGAAAAGTGCTGGGATTATATGACATAAAGTTGCAGCCAAATAAATTTTTGTAGCTACAAAATATGCAGTTTTGTTGCAAAGTCTAATTTTATTTTTTTTAAAAATCATTATTTTGTGAAATGTGAGATAACATGACAAACTAATTGCTTTTTAAAACAAAATGTGATATTGCCAAATTTTCACTTTTACAGCAGAATTTATTTTGTTTTTACAAATTTCACTCTTCTTTTCTGCATATAATTGATTAGTAATGCCACAGTTTGGGAAAACCTGTACATACATTTACATTTTTGTATGTTTGATATATTGTATATGCAAATGTTAGTTTTCCTGTGCATGAGCGAGTGTGAGAGTGGAGACACGTTTTACAACTTAACAATATTTAACAACAACAAAGTTGTAGTTTTATGTCAAAAAGCTGCAACTTTGCCAAGTTTGTGATTTTACTGTAAAATGTTGCACGCATCTCAAAAAATGTGAGATTTTTGGAAAAACTCTATGATTGTATGGTTGTAAATGACTGTAACTTGTTCTGTTGCCATATTATATTATATTATAGTATAATATATTATATTATATTATAAATTAATTTCTTGCGTTCAGCACCTGCCCCCAAAATTTCCATGCACGGCCCTTCAGTGTCTGAATTTGGTGTTCTAGCCCTGGATATTTTTTTTTTCTCCTTAAAAACAAATATTGCCTAGAGGCTTTGCAGTAACACAAATCTTTTGCATCTTACCACTAAAAATAACTCAGAAATAAACTTAAAATACACATGCATGACATTCAAAAGTGGCACAGTGTCTACTTGTACTCATACAAAATCATCATATTAAACTGACTACCAGACATTTCAGCTGATGTTATTTTTCTTTCCTTCTTGTTTTGGTCTGTACATGACATGTAGAAAATTGTGAACTTTTTTTTTTTTTTTAAACTATTCAGTTCCTCATGAAGTCAATTCACTGAGGGATTTTTGGCAAGAGCCTCTCGTTTTCGATAAAGCAAACACAGGCTGGAGCCTCATTTAAAACAAGCCTGCTGCTCACAGAGCAAAGGCCTGACACACCAGCACCAACACAGCTGCATGTTTGTCAGATTAGTGACAACTTTGTGTCCCCGTGCGTCTTGACCCGTAGTCACTCATTTTTTAAATTAATTATTAATTTGTCACAAAAAAAAGTTTAAATTCCACTGCTCATTCCCATCTCTAATTGTTCAGACAGAAATAAAATCTAAAATCCAGTGTTAAATGAAAGAAGCCCGTCTCTGCGTCTGCTGGATGATCACTCAAAAACCTCCCGTTGTCATGATGCAGAAAGCATAACCATCACTCTTGAAGACGCCCGCTGGGTGGGCGCCTGGTGGTTGGGCTTCCTAGTCTCCGCGGCCCTCCTGCTGGTCTCCAGCATTCCCTTCTGGTTCTTGCCTCGTTCGCTTCCCAAACAGGAGGGCGACAAGTTTCAGTCGACCCCTGCGCTCACGAGCCCAGTTGGCCCGGAGGATGCAGTCAACAGTAACCACGATCTGAAGCTGACCGACATTGCTAAAGGTACAGTACAAACAATCTTTCTCTGGGCGTACGTGTCCAGTCTTGTGGAATTTACTTGTATTTTTAGTGGATTTCCTGTCACAGGGTTTCTTCCATCGCTGAAACGTCTGCTGGGAACCCCTGCGTACTTCCTGCTTCTTTGTGCGAGCATCCTGAAGTTCAACTCCTTCATTGGACTGTTCACCTTCAAAGCCAAATACATGGAGCAGCAGTTTGGGCAGTCTGCATCTCGAGCTAACTTCCTCATTGGTAAAAGAAAAAAAAAATCTCATGGTCACATAATGATAGGTATACCTGTAACTGCATTTTGACTTAAGCTGCTTCAGTCATTCAAAACATAGCTTGGAAGCCAAAACAATATACATAACCTTGGCAATACAGCATGTTAAGAAATCCCATTACGCCACATTACGCTCATTTTTACCATCCAACTTAAACCTTTCGAGCAGCCTTGCATCCAGCATAAATCCCAGGACTGAAATAGTTTCAAAATGACAAAAACCCAAGAATCACAAGAAGAAAACACACAGATTTGGTTCAGGAGTTTTCTGACTGGTGGAAGTCCTGGAGGTCGTTATTACTCAACACCTCAAACCATTTCAAACATGTTTGAGCCAGAACGGAATATGAAGCTGGACAGCTCAATGAACCACAGCAAAGATTACAGCTGCAACAGCTGGACCCCTCTGTTCAGTAAATACTATGCTCATTACCTGCAGTTCTTTTTATTATATTCTCTCTCAGTCAGTCACCATGTACAGGTACAGTATGTTTTTCTAAACATCTGCATTAATATTTATTGATGTCGGAAGTGTGGTTATTGAGTCAGGAAACATCTGCACCAGCAATTACAAAAGCTGATGAGCCCGTAGGTACCAGCAATCAAGGCTACGTTGGTTTGATAATCAGTGAAACTAATTGTTTTTGTGCATGTGTGTGTTTCCTTTTTTTCTTGCTACCGTGACTGTTGTGGAAGAATATACACTTTATATTTATCCATGTGTCTATGACTACCTGTCAAAGCGAGACTGAAAGTCAAGACGTGACAGTTTCTAGATTTTAGTGAAGTTTAATTCTATCAAAGGGGCCACACAGTCGATCCATACAGATGCAGTTGACAGAAATGACCACCGGGACCATATGACATAACGATTTAAGTATAAGCAGAAAGGTTGCAAAGACCCCAAAAGTCAATAATGTCTGATTGACACATGACACATGAAGTTGTGAAAGAGACATCAGGTGTCCCCTAACGCTTAATTAAACATTTTTCTTTGTCGAGTTCTGAAAATCATAAGTGATCGTGCCCATCGTGCTCTCTGTAACCACGATGGGCCTCATTTATGAAATATCTGCGAGTATATTTGCACATAAATCATCTGCTTACAGAAAACCTGCTCTAGTGCACTGGCTGCAGAATATCCTCCCAGCAAACAGCAACCTTTCAGGATTTGGTTTGAATCCAGCATGGAACTAAGACGAGCTGCATTTCCTTGACTGACCACTAGGGGCTGGCTCCAAAAGCCTTGTCAGCATCTATTGACTTCCATGTCAAAATGTCCAGCTTTGCAGACAAAAAAACATTTTTGATCTCCATAGCTACATTTCACATCCATGACAACTACATTTATTTTAACTTCAGTTAATAATGAGGATAGTGGTCTTTTGATTGACAGCAGACATAGCCAATGGCGAGCTGGCATCTCTTTTGTTTCGTAGTGCATTGCCCTGTCTTCATTCATACTTTAAGGTGAATACTTTTTGTGGGTTAGCCTGAAATAGCATCAAGCTAATCAGCTGATCAGCAGGCAGAGCTCTGCTAATCCTTGTTTCACCTGTGTTTGAAAGAGAAAAGCAACATGACCAAGAGAAAAGCACACAAGTGATTTCAGATTTGGTCCAGAAAAGAGGAGAAGCAGGACTAATGGATAGATTGATACTCTAATAGTCTGGAAACTGTGAGGTCATCAGGTGGTCATTAGGTGACAGATAGAGTTGGTGCCCTAGTACAATGTAAATCTATTTAAATAAATAGACAGTCAGTGATACACATTTCTCCAACCAAAGTTTATCAACAAGAGCTCTCTGACATGCAGATACTGTACTTTCTAGTGTCCAGACCCTCTTGTGTTTTTCCTCCAGGTGTGTTAAACCTGCCAGCTGTTGCAGTGGGAATCTTCCTGGGAGGACTTCTGATGAGGAGGTACAAGCTGAGTGTGGTTTCAGGAGCTCAGCTCTCCTTTGGCACATCCTTCATGGCATATCTCCTCTTACTGCTGCAGTTTGGTACCAAGTGTGACAACATGCCTGTTGCTGGACTCACTGTGTCATACAATGGGTCAGTGCTGAGATAAACCAAAAAGAATGTTTGCTTTGCTTTGTTTTAGCCAAGCTCAGACATATTTTTTCTGCATGTGTTCTTTGGTATTACTTAAAAATATAAAGAGTCCATCCCCTGCAGGTCACAGAGTGTATCATACAGTGGAGAGATGCTGTTTTCCGAGTGTAACAGAGACTGCTCGTGTTCGGCAGATGAGTGGGACCCCGTCTGTTCAGACAGTGGGATCACTTACGTTTCCCCGTGTATGGCTGGCTGCCTTAGCTCCAGTGGATACAGCAAGAACACAGTAGGCTCACACACAAGAATGTTCAGTGTTCACAGCTAAGCTGCACACCACCAGGCAGTGACTTCAGACACTGCTCCGTCTCAGTAGACGCTCACAGTTGTCACCTCGCTAATGTTTAATGACCAATATTTTGTGGTTTATGTGTGTATATTAAGGCAGTCATTTGTCTCTAGCTGACTCAGATTTCTCTTTCCAGGTCTTTCACAACTGTAGCTGTGTGTCCACCTCATTTCCAGCAGGCAGCTCTATGTCAGTGAGGCTGGGACAGTGTCCTCGTGCCAAGGACTGCAGTCGCAGTTTTACGTCCTACATGGCTGTGTCCGTTCTCAGCTCCTTCATCAACTCTCTGGGAGCCACACCTGGCTACATGGTCATTATACGGTCTGTGCTACCTCACCCTGCAACACATGTGCCAAACTCAAGGCCCATGGGCCCAATTCGGCCCACGGACCCCCATCGGGCCACATTGCATACTTACAATTAGAAAATGTCTGAAGATGTGACTTCCCGTTTGATTTGGTATTTACATCAATAACTGGAATAACTGGGATGAGGAGAGCGGCTAGTTTACAATGAAAAGTAACAATTTTACGTCCATGTTGAAATTTTATCACTAACCCTGACCAAATGAAGCAAGTCCAAAAAAGGTGATCATTTTTGTCCAGTCACAATTTTTTTGTTTGCTTGTTTGTTTTTTAGAAAAAACTAACCCTAACCCTAACCCTAACCCTAACCCTAAAACATAATTTTTGGACAAAACTTTGCAGTTATACAAAATTTGCAACTGTGATTCTATAAATAGTTGCAGTTTTGTAAAACTCAATATTTTGCAACCAAAAAATGCAATTTTAAGTTAAAAAAAAAGTGACAATTTAGAGAGATTTATGATTATTGAACAAAGTCTTGAGCTTGCTAAATTTGCACCTTTGAAAACAAAGTATTGTTTGTTTGTTTTTCTTTTTAACAAAAAAAGTCATGATGTCTTATTATTTGGTACGCTTTGAGAAAATTTATGTATTTTGGTCCTAAACCATTCAGAGCTTTATAGACCAGCATCAGAACTTTAAAGTCTATCCTCTGATGGACAGG
>JBAMYA010000008.1:4014710-4035373 GCA_037176975.1 Arrhamphus sclerolepis
GGCTAGAAATTCCCACGTAGTCTCTCATATACAGACTGGTAGTATGTACCCTACACACAACATATAGCTCCTTTTTCGTGTCTGTTCCACTACGCTGAGAGGAGATCTGAAGTCACACCTGGAAAATGGAACCTGGCAGTTCCATACACGCGTGGAGACCAGGAAAAGCTGGTGATGTTCCTCAAAGAAAAGCCAGTATGTAATGGCCCAATGACTAAATGGGATTCAGGTGTTTCACCTGTTGAGGTCACTGATGCTCCCATCACTCCTGCAGTCGTCCAGTCTAAGTTGCTTTCTTGGTTTTGGTGACATGATTCAAAGTGTGTTTGCTAGGTAAAACATGTCTGCCCTCTGTGTTGTTTTCTTCAGTTAAAGGTTTAAAGATTCAGTTTTCTTTCTGACCTGAGACAACTTTGGTTTAGTTCAGTCTGGTTTCTCCAATGATATCAAACTACAAAGTGTTGACTTTTCTCTGTTTAAAGGGCTGAATAGCTTATGAAGATATTGAGGACGCATGTGATTCTAGATATTTTTAAACAGTTGCTTTGAAATGTGAGTAGAGTGAAGTGATTTATGATCCTTTTAGGGCTACCAACAAGTCTGTCCAAGCTAACTTAAGATATTCATTTAAAGTTAACAATAAATCCTTCCTTTTTTTTATATTTTAATTGGTATATTCTCTAACATATTAATGCCTCAGAGGTATGCATATGAAAGGCGCTTCTAATTATATAATTTTCAGGAGAAATGAAGCATAAACTGTCCACATCTGTATCAGCTATTATTAGTTGTTACATCATTAAAGAATCAGAAAGTGCTGTTTTTTCACTGTTCCCAGAGAGGGACTCCACCTCCAGCTGAACAACACTTTTTCAGGACTATCTTGGCTCAGAATGATTGGATTCTCAGACAATAAACCTCTGAGTTATCAGCTTGGTCACACCACTCAGGTGTCAGTGCTCCAGAGGCTGGCTGTCCCAGAAAAAGTGGCCACTGGACATGCTTTGTGTCTTGTGGGACATGTGCCTGTCTCTGTGTTAACTGGGTTTTGTCCCTTTGTTTATGCGGTCTGACTGGCTCAAAATAGGTTCAGCATCTTCCTCCACTAAACTGCAGTTTCAGATGCAGGGTGTGCCCAGCTCTGGCAGCCAAAGGACACTAAACCACTGCTTTGAATCCATCTATTGTGCTGCATCACACACCACAAACTGATCTGTACAGGCCCATCTCTCCTGAGAGGTAATGGTGTACCTCCATTTGCCTGCAAGAATCTGCATCTGCATTGATGGAGTGAAAACTCTTGACTTGTTTTGTGGGATCATAGTTCATAGTGCATACATTTACTATAGTTTTTACGATGACGGCAGTTGCTGGAGGCTGTAGAGGTGCACTCAGTGAGTGTTCCTAAATGTAGATGCATACCAGTTGAAGATAACATTTAAACTGCCTGAGACTGTATTTTGTGCAAATTAAATGGCTCTCACCTGTGCATACGTGGAGACTACAGATCTGGGGTTTTCCCATGGGGTCTGGTGGTGCGTGGATTATGTTGTGGGCGCTTGTTCTGACACATCATACGGATGCTCCATTGGATTTAGATGTCAGCAGCTTGGAGGTTTCGTCAGTGCCTTTGGCCCCTTTTTGTGCTGCTACTTAGCAGAGCTCATTGTCCTGCTGAGGGAGACCACTGCTGCTGGAGAGCGCCGTTACCATAGTGAGGTGTGCTTTGTTTTCAGCAATGTTTTGGTGGGTGGTACATGTCCAATGTTCACATGAATGTAAGGATCCAAGCTTTACCATTTCAAGATCACAACACCTTCACCAGCAGTGAGACCGTATGAATTACAAGTGTTTTTACCTTTTTGGCTGATCCAAGTATTGAATATGAGTAAACTCACTTTTGGTCTTTGAATTTTATTACAAAACGTATGATTATAATCCTTCTACAGCATCACTAGAGATTTAGTCTTTAGAGCCTATGCACATTTAAAAGCATGTTCTACCTCAGGGCACAGCTGTGAACATAATTTCACATCTGTATTTCAAGGGTGGGGGGGGGGCACATATCCTCTATAATGTCACATTCCACATGGTACTGCATAATGAGGAAATGTCTGACCAAGTCAGAAACTAGTTGTCTTTAAATTGAAAGAGGGATCAGTCACTGAACATGAGCACAACACCAGTAACTACCAATAACAAGAGAAGTATTACTCCAAAAGGAAGAAAACCAGCAGAACCATAACCAGGCAAACTACTGTGGCACAAACTTTGGAAAGATGGGAAGGATGTCCTGAGCTTGCCTTAATGACAGCTGACTGCACGGGGTCCAGGCTACAACTGACAGTTACCCTAACCATGCTAGGCTAACAAGTTTAAAAAGAAGAAGCTGTGTGTGGCTGCTGCTTTGATGACATCCAATAGTATAGTTTGGGGTTTGAACACAGCATTGTTACATTTTTCAGTCATATCAGCCATTAAAGTTTCCCATCATGCACTCACAGTATTGAGTTGTTTTTTGTTTTTTTCCCTGCCATTATGTGAAGTATAGATTTACACCCCCCGATATTTAATGGTAAATGGCATTACGTCTGTAAGAGACGACTGTTATTCTGTCTTAACTTATTCAGCATCTTGGACATGAAGAGGGTTAGGGTTGACCTAAATAATGGAACACCTTGTTGAATCCTGGCTAGGACCTTTCTGCGTGCTGTTGAAGCCATAAGTAAACCAGTTACCCTCCCATCACTGGCTTTGGTCTCATGAAACAAAGGTGCTGGTGGTTGTGAACCTGTACGTGTAGGAGATTTGATGCTGCTTCGTACAGTAGGTGTTGGCTAAGTAGTAGTAGTGGTTAAGATGTTTGGTTAAGTTAAGGTCTGCTGATTGTGGAGGATCGGTGGTTATATGAAGCACTGGCAGTCTTGACGAGCTTAAAGATTTACACAGACTGAAACCTGGTACCACTGCAGCTGCTAATGACTGTTTCAGGTGTGTTATGTTTGTAGTGGGATCTGACTGTTTTCTTGGATAGCACCATCAAGATTGTGCAAAGATCTGTAAATCCAGTTAGCACCGTCCAGCCCATCCCCCACAGCAATCCACCAGTGCTTTCAGGACATGTGCTGTCCTTCACCTGGGTCCTGACATAACAAAGGTGCTTGGGTCTCTTGAACCTGTGGAATCTTCTCATTGACTGGAGGGTGGGGACTCTTCCAACATGTGAACAAGTGAACTTTGTTCCTGCTGCTGGCAGAAATGCAACTTTCAGAAAGCTCTTGAAAGTGTGTCTGGTGTCATTCTGGCAGGAATCTCTAGATTTTGCTAGAGTGGAAATGGTTAAATGTCTGCTCTTTTCTTTTAAAAAAAAATCTTGGTTAGTCTCTAAAAAGCACACACACTCTCTCAGACAGTACTGCTTATATACATGTAGTGCTTTTTCTCTGTACAGTCTCGGATTGTCGTCATGCCCCATGGCACTCTTGGAAAACCGTCATGCTGTTGCTACTTGTTGCTCTGTCTGTTTGTTGTACAGATCATCACCACAGCTTCTGGTTGGATGCTGTTATGTGGCTGAATGCAGAAGGCTTCACATGGCTGTAATAAAAAAAAACAACCAACACAATGAGAGATACTTTATGTTCACCCAGGAGGGAAATTGTTCCATAAACATGGACAGGAAACACACTGTGCCTTGCTTGAGATCTTCATACATGACACCATTGTATGTTGGTGCCTTGTGTAACTGAACCACCGTTCAGGTTTGCTCATTTTGTACAGTTTTGTTTGTTTACCATGCTTGAAAAGCAAGGTTTACCACGCTTCAACTCCCTCTGATATGCCCTAAACAATAACCTCCAACAGAGTCAGATGTAAGCAGGAGGACGATGGGCCGTCCACATATTTCCTAAATCTATGCTTGTCAAATTGCTCCTGTAGGAATCTGATGTGATCCCAGATAACTCCCTAGCACAGCTGCATGGGACATCTGGACAATAAGCCAGAACATCAGCACACAGCTGTTGCTGTGTTTACCTGGGGGTTGGGTGGCTGCGCTGTCGGTGGGATCAGTCAGAGACATGGCTTGTAATTAGTGTCCCACACCCACCGTCTCATCCTCAGCAGGCTACGTGGTTAGTGTGGGGACTGATTACTGCATGCATGTTTCTCAATTCCCCAAGCATTCGTCAAACTTCAGAGCCTGCTCCTCCTTGTTCATCTGCACTAATATATGCTGTCCTCTACTTTACCCAGCAGCACTTCTGTTCCATGTTCATCCTGAAGCAGGACTTGACAGGAATGTCGTTTTTGGACCTTAGGGCATGGAGAAACACAGCCCTCACCCCAGCTTAACCTCAGTGAACTGAGCAGGGTCGCAGACCGACCGTTATTAGCAGCAGTTACATAAACACTGAGGCAGGGTGATGGAGGCTATATTGGGTACACCTGGCAACTCTAAGGTGATCCTTGCCTGTAAGTTTATTATTGAGGTCGTACTGGGTGATTGTGGTCTGCACTTTACTATCTTATGGATTACACTTAAAATGGAATGAAATGAAAGTATGAAATGAAAGAATGAAATGCAGTATAAACAAAGACCTATATTGAATAGTTTTAGGTATTACTTTATTGAAATATCAAGAATTCTGAAAAGCAGATGTTGCCCTTTGGATACAAACCTTTTATGAAACAATCTGTGTAAAGGTGTCCTTATAACCGAGTATAATTCCTAAATTTGGCTTTTCTTATGACACAGCCATACAGCAGATGAATGTCAGCATCACCTATAGCTGCTTCTTCCTGGTCATGGAGGTTTGCTGGAGTCTACTTCACCTGAAACGCAGGATGCACCCAGGACAGGTCACAGTCCACCACATCGCCTCACTAAAACGAATAACCATACACGTGTTCCTGTGGTCATCCCAACACACATGTTTAGATGTGCACTGGGAGAGCAAACTCCACAGCCAAAAGTCCTGTTAGAGGGAGCTCTCAGACCTGTGCCTTTCTGGGTAGAGGTTTCCTCCACTATTCCAGGTAGCGTAGACAGGATCACCACTCGTCTCACCATCAGTGGTGATCTTTTACTCGCCAAATTATAACATAGTCTGGAATTTCATATGAGGTTTAGCTTGTCAACATTCCTCCTTGTTTTATCCTTAGATCAGTTCCTTCTGAATCACTGGGAGTTCCATGTTGTTGTTTTAAGTTTTCATACCTTCCAAAAACACCAAAGTCAGCAGTAATGACCGATTTTGACTGGTGCTGCCACCTACAGGATGGGGTTTTTGCAGTACTTGGTTGGCCCTTGTTATAGCTAAACAGAAAGGTTTGTTTATATATGTTCACATTAATTTTAAATGTATAATCCCAAATATAAACAAATTGGTAAGCTTGGTAAAACATAAATAAAAGCAGCATTCAGTGATTTTCAAATGTCATAAACCTATATTTTATTCCCAATAGGACATTAAGAACATATCAGATATTGAAAACTATTACCTCATTTTGACTGGCAGCAGCACATCTCTAAAAAGCCGAAGCAGTGACAAAGAAAAGGCTGCAAAAGTAAATTGAGCAAATCAAAAACAAATGGAGGAACATTTGACAACTAATTAGGTTAAATTGTAAGAGTTTCAGAGAGGTCGGCCCTCAGACATAGAGATGGGCAGAGATTCACCAATGTGCAAAAAACTGCATCTACAAAGTTGTGGAGCAATTTCAGTATTCCTCAATGTAACATTGCAAAGTCTTTGAAGATCCCACCAGTACGTGATGTCATGAAAAGATTCAGAGAATCGGGAGGATTGTCTGTGCACAAGAGATGAAGCTGAAGGTTAAAATGTGTTGTTTTGTTTGTTGTTTAACTTAAATAACAAAAAGGAGGGTAAAATCACTGCAGTATGACCAAGTGTAGTCTGTGCCTGAAGTGTGCATGTCATTCAGAACACTAGTTATTTGATTATATCTGGGCCATTGCTGACTGGGACAAACCCAGATGTACCTGAGAAAGTGGTCTTGTTGCTCAGTGCTGCTCTGTCCTGTCCGTTTGTTCCGTTTGTTCGCTACCTTTTGATTCTGCAGCTTTATCAGTAATGAAAAGCTTTTCACTGAGTGCAGAAATGAAAGTGTTGCCTGAGAGCGTAAGAAAATCCCCCGCTGAGTCTCGCTCCTCAGGAAGAAGATTAAATGCTTTGGCCCTGCACTTGTGCGGCTGTGCAAGGTGTGCACGGTGTGCACGGTGTGCACGGTGTGGGGAGGGAGTGTTCATCACCAGCTGGACACTTTGGTCAACTACCTTTGTCTTTTCCAGCATAACTGGCCTTTCGAGTCAAATTTACTTCAAGCTTTGTCTTTGTTGAAAAGTGGTATGCTTTGATATTTTGCTTAAAATTGTCAATGACTGCAAACATGTACATTATTAAATAACTACTTGAAGCATTACAAACCCTTCTCTGATTCGCCAAGACTAGATCACATGAATTATTATTTTCTAGTTTTGGAAAATAAGATATATCCATACGATAACAAAAAACAGAGACAATTTGATAATTGTGTAAACAATAACATGAAAGCGCAACACTGACTTTGTTTCCTTGTCTGCTATAAAGCGAAACTGCATTACTAAAATCCCAACTGCCTACATACAGACGAGGAACATCGCTGGAATTTCTGGTTCACACTGTATCAGATGAAAGACGGGCAGTCGTGGTAAAGATGTTCCATCGTAGCTGAAAAACGGTGGGACAGGAGCAAAGATGAACGATGGAACCATCTGGGTCCCGTCCAGGACCAGAGACAGCGAGGCAGATGTCAGCAGTGATCGTGTAACAGTGTGACGGCCTGTCGCTGCCTCTAACCAACCAATAGGAACGCTCCATGCAGTAGCGTAAACCTCAGCGTCTGCAGCTCAGTAGCCTAGCAACAACAGCACCACATACAACGGAGAAACGGGGGAAACGTGTACAACTGAAATAAAGAAGAAAGATGTTCTTAATCTTATAAGCAGACCACCTCTGTGGAGTGTCACTGAAAAGAAGCAGAATCATTTATTAATTGTGAATTTAAAATGAGTATTATTAAATTGGATTTTTTAAATTTGTTAAATACATAAATGGTTACATTTCTAAAGTGTTGAAGATTTAAATTTGAGTTTTAAAACAATGAATTGTGTAATTAATAAGAAATTCATCATTAATGTATTTTTAAAATCTTTTTGGAAATCTGTTTTCAAATTGAGAAATAGCCAAATTTGAAAATTCATTTAGGAATTCATATGCTAATTAGGCATTTTTTTAAATGCCTAATTAATTCCAAATTCTGTTTCCGTTTTCTTTTCCCTGCTGCATTTTCAAGTCCTTTTCTAAATAGCTTTTTGAAATCTATTACCTTCTGCATTCACCTTCTCCTCTTGCTTTTTCAATATCACTTTTGGCCTTCAACAAAAAAAACATGGATTAAAGAATACAAATCCAAGTCCCTGAATGCAACAAAGCTCTGATTGGTCAGAGAGCCACATGGGACAGTTACTTGCTCTGATTGGTTGTCTGGTGAATGTGTTTAGGGTGTGTCGCTGTGTATTTGGACCTAATATGTAAAATCATAAAAAAGTCGATTTTGAGTAGATTCATAAATTGGAAGATGGAGGAATCCACGTTTAATAACCTAGATTGACCATACATCATCTTTTGGCCCTAAAATCACGTCTGGGGACTTTTAAATGTCCAGGTTTTGCCCTGTTTGTATTACAGACTATTAAAATACTCCACTGTGTAACTGGCTTTATTCTGGTTTACATTAGCCCAAACAAACCAGAATGGGGTACACAGTCTTGAGGATAAGACGACAATATCATCATCAAAAGTAAATAGGCATCACAAGGGAGTGATTTTATTTTTGTAAAGAGAATGGGGGAGGAGGAGGAGGAAGGGGAGGAGGAGGAGGAGGCTCATGCAGTGGGACGTCAGCACCATCTTCAGCTCTGCTATGTTTTGTTGTCTTCGCCCTTTTTTTTTCTCTGTCCAATAAAGGACATCTTTAAAAAACAAACAAACAAAAAGTACGGGAGCAGTGCACAGGATAAAATAAAAAGGATTTGAAAATGCAGCGAGAAAAAGAAAATGAAAATATTTTAATTTGGAATTACTTTTTTAAATACTCAATTAGAAAATGAATTCCTACATGAATTTTCAAATTCAGTCATTTATTTCTCAATTTGGAAATACATTTTCAAAAAGATTTTAAAAATACATTACCTAATGATGAATTTCTTATTAATTACACAATTTATGTTTTTAAAACTCAAATTAAAATCTTCATGAAGAAAACGCTTTAGAAATGTAACCATCCAGTCAATAATAATTAATAATAATACTCATTTAAAAATCTCAGTTAATAAATGATTCTATTTCCTTTCCAGTGCCTCTCCTGGTCCCCATACACCGCCACTACGACAATGCTAACTGGTGCATTAGCACGTTAGCAGCTACCTGCTAATGACGTAACGATGCTGCATTTACAGTGCGAACTGTTAATCAGTGTGCCTGAATTACATTTATAAGAAAAAAAACAAAAAAAAACGCATGTGAACCTGGCGTAGGAGCAACAGAGGTTACTTCCTGCAGAAGTTCTCAGCATAAAAGAGTACACCCCCCTCTGGAAAATAACATTTTAAACAATATATCCATGAAAACAAACAATTTCCAAAATGTTGACAAGACAAAGTTTAATTTAACATCTGTTTAACTTATAAAATGAAAGTAAGGCCAATAATATAACTTAGATTACACATTTTTTTCAGTTTTACAATTCAACATTTTGTTTGTTTTTATTGAGATATTGTTTAAAATGTTACTTTCAAAGGGGGTGTACTGTTTTATGCTGAGAACTGTAGATGGAGTACTGGTTTTAGATGAGACCAGGAAGGACTAGTCCTTCGATGTGTCCCTGCTGCTGCTGTTCCTGAATGGACGGCACAGAACCTTAAGATGTTCGGTCCTCTGTTCCATCTCTGTATCCATGTGGAAAGGAGCCACAGGACCTCTAGCTATGGTGGTCTGGTGTGGATGGACACTAATGTGGATGTGGTTTTGTTGTAAATAAGCATTTTATAAATGAAACGACACCAGCATGGAGGTAACTGTGGAGGTTACTCACACTGTGATACGAACTCGATGCTGCGAACTTCACAAAGACGTTTGGGAGGGGCCGAGTCACAGAGTGAAGGCCTTCATTAAGACGCTCACTTTCAGTCTTCTGTGTGTGTGCGTGTGTGTATAAAGAGTTGTCATTGGCTGGTCCGACACCACCCATTACCCAGTTCCTTGTCATCAGGCTTCCTACAGCAGCTCTCACTAACCACCAGCTCGCCGGGTCTCCATGAGCCATGTGGAGCGTCTCTCGGCTGCAACCCACACAGCCGTAATTGCAGTCCATGGTTTAAAAAAAAGAAGAAATTCCCAGTGTTGGAAAGGTTCTTATTTTCTGGAAGGTTTTCATTTTTTGTCCTTAAAGACACACGAGCAGTGGATACATCCAGACAGACAGATGAACAGACAGACCTCCACCAGCAGCCTTCCTGTGAGGCCTCAGTTATTGTGGAACATTTTCACTGAATTATCTGTTTATTGGTTCACTCATTGATTAAAAGACAGTCATGACGTGCCACACAATATTTCTAGAATTATGAATTCGTTTAATATCACATTATTTCACATGTGAGTCTACATGAATCTGTGATTCTGAGACCAGATGGAATTAGTTTTAGTATAATCACTTTAAAACTTTACATCCATACCATGTATACCATGAAAATGTCAGAGCTGATGAAGTCGCACGTCACAGTTGCTTTATTTCTGTGTCTCTGGTTGTAGGGCGTGTTTGTGTATTTGTTGAAGTGAGGCCTTATCTCAACAAAAGTGAAGCAATCCTCTGCTTCTGCTTTTTGCTGTATCACTGCGGTCGTGTTTTTCCGTTTCCTCACATCTACGCAGAGCTGTGTTAAATAGATTACCCGTTTTATTTCACTCCAAGTGTGTATGCTGCATGAAAGTAAAGTGATGTTCATGTCCTAAATTTAGTTTTGAATGACCTGTGAAGAGCTTGTTTCATGCATCCAGAAGTCCCTCTGTCTTCAGTCTGGTGATGGAGCTTCTCCTCCTGGGACATGAGTTGAAGACATCTGCATTGAGGCAACAAAGGACCTTTTCTGCTTGCTGTTAGCCATCAATAGTCGGACGACACACAAGACAACTAGGACACATTCCTGTCTTATCAGTTCTTTCACCGTGCTGCTGTAATAAGATACCAGGGACAGCACCAACAATGGGACAGATCAGGGAGAGTCCTCTTACTGGGATTTTTGCCATGCAAGTAAGTTGAGTTAAAAGCATTAATAAAATCAAAGTAATAAAACCCTGTATGAAGATTATATTGAACAAAATGAATAAAACGGCTTAAATCAAGGTTACAAGGAGAAGCGGTGGGTTTTAAGATTGCCCAGATAATTAGTTAATGTACTAAAAACACACACAGGTGCCATTTTACCAAAATCTTCTGGTGGATGATGTTTGACTGGGGACAGAGTGGTTCTGAGGAGCAGCAGGACAGGCAGGGACCTGCACGGCTGCTGCTCCTGCAGGCTTTTCAGTTCACTCGCTGACATCGCTTCATGTTCTGGAAAAGTGTGTCAGCATTCGTTACCTGCCCGTCTTCCAGCAGAGAAACCAGCAGGAGAAAATGTTGGAATGTCACAAAATCTCCACAACATGCTCCACATCATTCTGTTTTTATTACTGTAAAAGTAACATTCTGTATTTAAGGTCTTCAGGGCTGCAACTTAATAGGAAACCAAGCAGTAATTTCACTGTTTCTAACTGCAGTAATGACACGTATAAACATGAATCTACAGAGATATTTAAAATGGATATTCCATATGCAAAACATGTTTTGGAATTTGTATTTGATAATTAAAAATCTGTAACTGTTTGCAAGTGAATAACAAAGAGAAAAACAGTCAGGTGAGGCTTAATTAACTACAATCGTACACAGGCCTCCAAGGAAAGAAATGAAAAATGTCCTCCATGAATCAACCAAAACTGAACATTTTAACAACAAAAGTATCACAGATGGCCAGTTCAGAAGAAGCTTCCAGCTGCACACGTCACAAACCTTTAGCATTTTAGTTTACAGGATTTGTATTTCATTTACTGAAACATGACATTTTATTGACTTGGCAAACAGTTGCAACATTGTTGCCATTTCAGTGACGTGTTTGTGTCTTTAGAAACCTTTTTAATTGTTTTGATCATTTGAAAGTGAAGTAGAAATGGACAGAGACATTTACGTCAGCTGTGCAGTGGACAGTGCATCAGACGCATGTGTTGATCCTCCTCCTGCGCTGAAGACAGAATTATTTATTCACTGGCTATTTTCACACTAAAATATTGTCCTGGAGCGTGTGAATCCTGCACTCCTCCTGCGCTCCTCCTGCTCATGCCTGTGTTGGAGGACAACGGAGACCTTCGTCTTCTTCGCTGCAGTCCGTCTCTTTCTCGTTATCAGCACATTTGAAGCCAGTAGTGTTGTTCAGAGATGGGTAGAAAGACACAGGGAGCATCCAACTCTGCGATGCAAAAGACTAGCTGGTATCTGCAGACTCGTTCCTGCTCACCAGTGGCTCTCAGAGAAGATGTCTACCTCTGAGGAGGTTGCCCAGTCTGCTGATGCCGGTCTCTGCTGCCACAGCTCCCATGGCTCACATCAGTAGCAGAGCTGTTGTGGAGTTTCCGTGGCTCTGATAAGCTTTTTGCAGACTGGAAAATTAATTTGGGCAGATCACCCCTGTTTACAAGAGAGGCAATTACAGCAGCATAATACTGTCTCCAATTAGATTTGCATGGTGGCCACTGCTAATTGTCTTGCAGATTAGACCCAGCCGGAGTGGCAGAAATGCTGCAGGCCTCAGCATGTACTCTGAATGAGCCTCAGGCTGCACTTCCAACAGAGAGGAAACCTTCACTTACACATACAGAAACTCAAGAACCACATTCAGTTCCTTTCGTTTGTATAGAGCTTGTCCACGACAAGCAGGGTTCTCCCCAGCTTTGAGTTTTTTTATTCATTTAAATCAATGACTGGAGTGAAGCTTGGAAAAACCACATCAGTCCACGGTGTTTCCGCCGGTGCTACCTGCTGAGTCGGCGAGTCTGTAACTCACTCAGTTCAGCAACTAGAAAGCCAGAATCAGAGAGGGACTTGGCTTCACTGGCTTTCCTGGTGGAGTCGATCACTCACTTCACCTGAGTCCACAGTTTTTCTGCTACGCCGCTGACTGCTCTAACGCACACCATTTTGTTAGCATTAGCAGCCAGAGGACTCGTATGAACCACGTTAGTGGCGACGTTGGACCCGTGATTCAGGAGGAAGACTCGGATCATTAACCTGAGTAAATCAGAACCGGCCAGCTCTACACACACCTCAATAGTGGTGAGTGGGCGGAGAGACAGGAAGAGAGGTAATCAATTAACAAGATTCACAGGAAGTAGTTTGGTGCTTAAAAAAAAATGTAAATGAAGGTCAGTTTATTGTGGCGCGGAGCCATCGTCAGAATATGTCCGAGGGAGCTCAGACGGCGTTACGCCAGCATCGTTACATGGTGGGCAGAACCCTGACAAGTCATCTCCAGGTGCTTAAGAAACCCAGAGCATGACCCCCAAGCACATGGCAACGCCATCGGTGGTACCTCTGCAGAAACACTTCACCATCGCTAATTATTGCTCTGCTGACCTCCATAATATTCATTTTAACATGAATGGCTCCAATCTTTTTTTCTGTGTCCATATTCAGCATCTGTGGTTCTCAGTGTCCTCATGGCCACTGTGCATGTGCCACACACTCCCCTGAAGCCTTGTAGACGGGTCAGAAACGGCAGTCGTCATAACCCGGGTCTGGATCATGAGTGGTCAGCACAAACACAAAGTCTGAACACATTTCAGATCACGTCACTGCAGATGTGTTTGAAAGGGCCACCTTCAAAAGCAGTGAATCAAATAATTAATACTACTAATAATTAAGCAGCACAGAGGACTCCACGTCTGCATGTAGATCAGAACACTGCTCCTAGTTTGTACTTGCTTTACGATTGTTGCATTTCAGTTTATACATTTGCTTCTACACAACGTAAATGAGCCAGTCACCACATGTAGATGAGAACATTTTGGGGTTGTATTTTATTCATATCTGCTGTCAGACTGGGTTTCTGGATGCAGAGAGAGGAGAAAGTATTTACCTCTTTACCTAACTCAGCTAATTTCCAAAATGTTGGAGTATCTTTGTTAGTTTTTATGAACGGCTTACCTTTGTCAGACAGCCGTTTAAGTTTCTTGGAAGGAGAAAGGTATGTGAGGTTAATAGCTGTGAAGAAATTGAACTAATAATTAGAGCAGCGAGGTCGTATGGTCAGGAACCATGCTGGAGAGGTGCATGAAAACATCCTGAGCAGCTGGCTGTCAGCTGAGGTCTCTGCTGGATGCAGACTAAGAAAACACCGGACTCTAATCCGGCGTCGCTGTCGCTTTTTTTAGTTTTTCTTTAGTGTTAGAAGTGCAGGATAGCTGCACGTGTCACAACACACTTTTACATTATGCACTTATTAAAGTACAACTGTGTTTAGGAGATGCTCAGACCTTATTTAAGTTTGTCGTTGCGGTGGAGCTACAGGTCATCCTGTACATGGAAGAGTAAAGTAGAGCACATCTGCACTTATTCTGGCCTGTACTAACTCCATGATAATTCCAATATGAACTGTTTTTCTTGATAAGTCTTGTGATTTGATAAGCTGATACATGGACAACATGCTTTGTTCAGCCTTAATGACATCTTACCTACACCGATGAATGAATTCTAAATAAGTGAAACCTGCATGCAGTTTGAAGGTATCTCACTGTCAGTAACATGTCCTAAAACTGCTCCTGATGGAGAAAGTAGGGGGAATTAAATTAGAAATTAGAAAAACTACATTCATTAACAAAATTTAAAAAAAGGGTGGGGTAGATACTTTACAGTTTGTATAAGAGTTAAGGTGCAGGTCTAGAGTTTATTTGCAGGAGTATGTTTAAATCAGTCGCGTATTCAATGATTAAATGTGAAAAAGAGGAGTGTGGAGACTTGTTGGTAGCGGCTGACGAGTCTGTGAGTGACTTGAGGGTTCTGACAGCAAGGGAAGGAAGGTGTTGCAGAGGCTCTGCCTGAGCTCCACCCTGAGACAGATGCTGCGGTGCACATGTGGATGGCTGCTTTGATGAAGCGACAGAATTTGTGCATGGTATTGCACATGCTGTAATGTCTGGGGTTTCCCACCAATGTTTACAAGGATGTCATTTGATAATGTTCACACAACATGGGTAGTAATGCAGAACACAGGAAGAATGCACAGAGAGGCAGCAAAACGAAGCAATTGTTCAGCTGGAGAGCAGCATCTCTGCAGCATTCACACATGGGTTTGATGGGGCTTGAATGTTCACGCCTGCATCCCTTCCACGTGTGCTGCGTTCCATTTACCTTGGAAGTCGGAGCTGGGAATGTCACAGCCGAGTTTCAGCGCTGCAGTTACAAAGTCAAGAAAAGCTGCCAACCGCCATTACGAGAAGAAAAAGTTGGAAAACAAGATGGCAATGTCTATGAAAGCTGTTCTCGTGCTTGCTTTGCCCAAATATAAGCAACTGTAGGACTATTGTTAGCTGTTGTTAGCATGCTTGCTTGTAGCGCATAAAAAAATGTAAATAACACATATATATAAATATATAACCATATATTTAAGTCGAGTATATGGCTGATTTTAGTGCCACAAACACTAGTCAGAAGTGTTAATTAATTAGAGATGACTTGTCATAAATAGGCGCTATATAAATAAATAAATAGAGTTGTTCATTAGAGTTGCTTCTACTGTTACAACGGACACAGCCATCTTCGATTGAGGATTCTAGAAATGACGACTTCCCAGTACAAATGGAACACAGCATTAGTAGGAGCAAACCTCTCACTCCAGACTTACATTGTCTTTTCACCTTGAACCTGCACGTGGTGAAGACGGAGTCAAATACGTAGCTTTGGAAGTCCACGACATGTCGTGTTTGTGTCTTTGGAACAAACTCCACCTTCTGCCATCAGCTGCTGAAGATAAATGTATTGTAAGGACCTGAGGACCACCTCACTTTCACAAACGCTGATGCATCGAGTCCCGGTTGTTCATACTTCATCTGTGAACTCCGATGGACTTTAGTTTTGTTTTCTGCTCTGAGCAGGACAGACGACAGTCACAGATGGTTCTGATTTAAGAGCGTGTCCAATAACAAACATTAGTACAAGCCAATTGTGAGCTGTGAGAGCAGAGAGGAGTCTTCATACCTTCCTTCGTTTGTTCTGGTACCAGTCACATGAGTTTCTAAACTGGTATCCTTTTCGTCATGCTTAGGTTTTTCATACAGACAAAAATACAAGTGTGCCTAAATCTGTCACTTCAAACCATGTAATAGTGTCATCACTGCTTATTGGACAGATGTGTCTGCCGTGGGAACAAAAGTATAAATAAAGAAGATACTTTGTTGTGGAACATTCCAGCATGCTGTGTTTTCATGACTTCAAAAAAAAACAGGTGTGCATTGGTTGTTTTTTTTCCATATTTTGGTTTTATTTACAATCTCAGCAAATATTTTAGTTTGTAAATGAAGGAGAAAAATAAATATACTTGTACTTTAAGTTCTCCAGGCAGGTGGAGCCACAGGAATGGTTCTCCATCTAGAAGCAGTAGTTTTAAATTGCTGCCAGTTTCTGAACTGGTTCGTATGCAGCCAAAGACTGGATTTAATGGAAGTGGAAAGACCTTTCGGCCATGTTTACTCATGCAGGCACGTCCTGCAGGCATGGATGGAGATGTGTTCTGACACTGAGCTGAGATGTTTTTGAAAGTTGTGTGTTGTGTTTTAAAACGTATTAGCTTGTGGGTGTAGTTACAGTCGGATTTCCTCCCCCCTCTTCTGGTCTGGGTCTGACAGGCAGCCTGCTGCCTTCACAGCTCCTTCTCAGAGATCAGCTGGTCTCGTTAGAAAACTAGAAAGCTATAATCGTGCCCACTTCCCGCTGGGACCCAAAAAACATCATCGTGGTGTTATGATTTGATCAAATGGCTTAAATGTTTCTGTAAAGATTCTACATTCCAACGAGGTGAATGGTTATTCTGAGGTGTCCCCTCAGCAGAAGAATCAGTGTGAGCTTGATGTCTTTCAGGTGACTCCGTACCTGAGAACATTTTGCAGTGGTGCTGGGAACGTTGGTGGGAACATGGCCTCCTCCCTGCTCTGTTATCATCTGGAAACGTGGGAACACTTGTTTACTTTGCCTTCGACAATATGCTCCAATCAGCAACAGCGCAGCACAGCATTGCATCAACATTTTCTTTACTGATAGCTGGATATAGTTGGAACATTTGTTTAAATGATAACCAGATCAAAACACAGACCCAGAATGCATTGTGCATGGAAGGGAATGGCAGCCTCTGTACTTCAGTCTGTATGTTTTACCAACTTTGAGGATTTTATGAAATGATAAATAATTGTGCTTTTAAGATCAGTCAAACTTCCTTCCAAAACCACCCTACTGGCTGCAGCTGTGCAAAGACAGTGGGTCATTCTGAAAAAAGACAGTGAGAGCAGAACTTTTTTCTCAAGTGGGTCAGTTTTGCTGCACATGCTCTCTTCTGACTGGAAAAAGGGTGCTGGCGCTCAGGGCAGGGAGGTGGGTGCAGACCTGGAAGTGGCAGCTTATTTCTGGATAAGTCTGGTCACACTGACATCAGTCATGGCAACGCTAAAAGAACCATTTGGCTCATACCGTTCAGTCGTGTTATTTGCTGGCTGCACTCTCCAGTTTACAGAGGCATTTAGGAGAAAGTAATTACAAAGAAACTACACACGCACTAATTGTGCATGGAATACTTATAATACGATATTTGCCCTTAAAGTAGCAGGACGTGAGTTGGAGAGGACTCAAACTGCTGGGTCATCTTCACATTTATGCTGTACGTCTAGGCCATGAGAGATTGAGACACTCTACAGCTGCAGTTTGGGCTGTTATTTGCTCTCCTTTGGCTTGAAAATGTGCCACTCTTGAGTTTTCATGACTGCAGCAGACTGCCAATTGTTGAGGGTGTAGAGTACAGCTCCTATAAGGTTTTATAGGCAAAGGATCAAGTCTATTAACTTGTTTTGGGTTTTTTTGTCATCCATGAAGTGACAGAAATGAGGCAGGGCTGCTCAGGTTGAGCCTTTGTCTAATGGTAAATTGTGTCTTTCCAAGAAGCTGGTTGGATTTGAACTTTTCTCACTGGGGTTGACTTTTTAAAAGCAGACAAAGGAAACTTAGCCCGGGTCCCCCAGGTGGTCTGGAGGTTGACCTGCATGTATGACGGTGTCTTAGCTTTACTTCTGCTTGGTCTCTTGCTCCGTTACACCCTCATTTTCTCTTCTGTTATTACTTTATTGAGCTTTTTTTTTGCTTTTGCCATGATGTCCACTGTAGCTCTGTGGGGTAGTTTTGTCATCATTGTGACATTAGCTGTAAAGACGACCAACCTGAGATGACCAGAACAGGAGACCAACTATACTGTTTTTTTTTTCCAGTAGTAGGGACGGGAGTGCTAGAGAGCGGGTCAACATTTCCTGAAAGTAATCAGAGGATAAGCCTAACACAGTCCAGTCAACAATGATCCATTTCAGTTTAATTATATTCCAGTTTAATACAATTAACAGTAATTAATTAAGAAAGCAATAGGAATTGGATCAGAAACTGTCTGACATCTCTGCACCTTCATGTGTTATCGTAGAGACGGCTACATCTTTGGATAAGCAAAATTGGTACTTTGCATGTTTGCCAGGATTCTGCTTGGAAATAACAACAGACTATGTGGTGTCTCCACAGATGCAGCAGCTTTTCTACGAGAACTATGAACCAAATAAGAAGGGCTACATCCGAGAGCTCCACAGCAGCAAGATCCATCGAGCCATCACACTGCACCCCAACAAGAACCCTCCTTACCAGTATCGCCTGCACAGTTACATACTGAGCCGCAAAATTGCAGACTTACGTCACAGAACTATCCAGCTCCACCGAGAAATTGTCCAGATGGGGCGTTATGGAGCACCCGAGCCCAGCCGAGAGGACCTCCAGCTCGGCGTGCCACCTTCATTCATGCGATTTCATCCTCATCAGCGAGAGGATGTTCTGGAGTGGGAGTTTTTGACAGGGAAGTACCTGTTTTCATCGACTGACAGTCAGCCACCACGCCGGGGGATGGATTCTTCCCAGAAGCAGGCCCTGGATGACATCATCATGCAGGTGATGGAGATGATCAACGCCAATGCCAAGACTCGAGGTCGGGTCATTGACTTCAAAGAAATCCAGTATGGCTACCGGAGGGTCAATCCCTTATACGGCGCAGAATATGTTCTCGACCTGCTGCTGCTGTACAAGAAGCACAAAGGAAAGACCATGACGGTTCCTGTCAGGAGACACGCCTACCTACAGCAGACCTTCAGTCAGATCCAGTTTAGAGAGGAGGAGGAGATGGATGCCAGCACTTTGGCCAGCCACATCAACAAGGAGTCCGACTCACTGTCATTTCTGTCCAACTCCCTCAAAATGCTGGTGCCCTTTAAGCTAGCCACTTCTGGTCAGGACCAGAGAGAACCAAAAGAGAGTAAAGTCAACATCTTGGTGCCTCTGTCAGGGCGCTATGACATATTTGTGCGCTTCATGGCCAACTTTGAGCGAGTTTGCTTGATCCCCAACCTGAATGTCAAACTGTTGATCCTGCTCTTCAACACAGACAACAACACGGAGCGAGTCAAGCAGGTGGAGCTGATGAGGGAGTACCACATGAAGTATCCTCGGGCTGAGATGGAGATAAAGCCTGTTGCTGGTTCTTTCTCTAGGGCTCTGGCTTTGGAAGTGGGTTCCTTACACTTCACAAATGATTCCCTGCTGTTCTACTGTGATGTGGATCTGTTGTTCTCCAGTGACTTTCTGAAGAGATGTCGAGCCAACGCTGCCTTGGGGGAGCAGGCTTACTTCCCAATTATCTTCAGCCAGTACGACCCCAAGATAGTGTACAACGGAAAGGTCCCAAGCAACAACCACTACGTCTTCACCTCCAAGACTGGTTTATGGAGGAACTATGGTTTTGGGATCGTCTGTGTCTACAAGGGGGACTTGGTTCGAGTTGGAGGCTTTGATACCTCCATACAGGGGTGGGGCTTGGAGGACGTTGATCTCTATAATAAATTTGTCCAGTCAGGGATTAAGTTGTTCAGGAGTACAGACACAGGGATTGTGCACATCCACCACCCTGTCACATGTGACCCCAACCTAGAGGCGAAGCAGTACAAGATGTGCCTGGGCTCCAAAGCGTCTTCGTACGGCTCCACCCAGCAGCTGGCCGAGCTGTGGCTGGAGAAGAACGACCACGGCTTCAGGAGGCTGCCCAGTAATAATGGCTCAGTTAGGACAGCATGATGAACAGCCGGGCTGCACAGTCACAAACTTTGTGTTCACCTTTTCCTCGTAGTGGTGCTTCCACTGCTTAATTTATTTTTTACCAAAATGGAAGATTTCACATCATCTATTTTTGAGCATATGTCTTTTTAAAATGAATACACAGAAATGCCATGACAAACAAATCACTGAGAGTCTGACATGGCTCCAGTGTAGAGGTACGTGCTTTGGTTGGTCAGAGGGAGTACTGGGATGTTGTGGAGTAAATGGGATTCAGCCCATTTAAAGTAACATTGTTACAGCTGGATGACGTGGAGGAGGACTTTCCACATGTACCTCAGTCAAGTACACAGTTGTGGTCGTCAGATATCGTTTATCTTGTGTGCAAAAGTCCTTGTGTTCATGTACTTACAAGACCGACAGCGTCAGAACAAAACCCACCTCCAGGTTGCAGAAGGCTGTTTTGAAAGAAGAATCACAGCTTTCTCAGTGAATCCTAAGGGCCGCTTAGTTGCATTTCTTTGATTTAAAATGGTTTTATTTCCTCCCTGCTTTTATTGTTTTGGTAATATGATGCAACACTGTTAATGTTTGTTTTTCCTTTTTTTTTAATATATATTTTCTGCATTTTTGTGAACCCAACTGCTGGATTTGAGATCTGCAATTCATGATTTGCTGTCTTATTTATTGAGTTTGCAGGCTCCATTTTCTTCACTTTGATTGTTGAAATATGTGTATTGAAGCTGGCGAACTGTCCTGGGTGAAGCCCTGCTTCTCACCACAGCGAGCTGGGTTAGGCTCCAGCAGACCCGTGACCATGAACAGGAAGGAGATGATGATGGATGGATGTATCTTGAAAAGATTGTATAACCATGTCAGTAGTTGTAAAATACATTTTCTGTTGTTTTTTTTGTTTTTTTTAAGTCTGTTATCACCAAAGAGATGCACAGTCTGCTTTAGGTGTCATGTTGCCTGTGTGTGTGTGTGTGTGTGTGTGTGTGTGTGTGTGTGTGTGTGTGTGTGTGTGTGTGTGTGTTTTTTCTACACATGTGTGTGTGTGTGTGTCTTTTTTTTCTCACACACACACACCCCTCTCTTTCTCATAGAGAAAAAAACAC
>JBAMYA010000008.1:4035473-4059906 GCA_037176975.1 Arrhamphus sclerolepis
AAACTAGACAGAAGCTTTGGAAAGCTCACATTTTTCTATTTTCAGTCATACATACACTTGCCTGAAGGACCCCCCCCCCCAAAAAAAAAAAAAAAAAAACAAAACAAACAAACTCGTATGCCGGGACACTCGTAACTCCACGTACCGCTGTATTCCTCACTTTCCATATTAGTGAATGGCTGTTCTGTATTACGCGTAAAAGTCTGTTACACCGCCCAGGCGAACGGGGGCGCTGCTGCTTGTAACTGCGTCTGGTGACAGCTCGTCTTTGCATGCCGAAGAAGATTGTGTTTGAGCGGAGCGGACGGTCGACTAACATCTTCTGTTTAAATTGTCGGATATCGGTTCCGATTCTGTTCTCACTTTTACCTTCCCGCTTTTGGAACAGCGCGGTTTAATCCGACCTGGCTCTAACCGCAGTCGCAGATTCGGGATTAACGGCTTGGAGATGGCAGAGAACACAGGTGAGTTTCATCTGAAGCTAGACGAGCTCGGTTCGGTCCTCGCCAGCCGAACCTCAGCGGTGTTTGTGGTGTGAAACTCTGAAAGCTCCTGGTCCTGGTCCTGGTCCTGTCAGACTGGCAGCTGACTGAGCTGCAACCAGAACGTGGGGGGACCGGACCAGGCCAGACCAGAGATGAGCAGGTTAGCAGGTCTGCTGAGGTTCACCAAGGAATCTCTTTACCTGCTGGATCGCCATGGAAACCAACCTAAACTGTTCAGAGTTTCAGATTAAATGATTATGATAATCATTGGTTCTTTACCTGGTCATATCTCGGATGCAGTCCTGGGAGCATTACTCAAGTACTGGTGTTTGATGTCTCACTGTTCCCTTCAGGGGTCGCTGCAGTCAATCACTCGTCTCCTCCTACCCCCTGTCTCCTAACCCCTATGGTCTCTCACAACTACTAACCTCAACTTTAACTTGTCTTCTAACTCTATATCCATAAACCTCCTTCTCAATTTTCCTCTGGGCCTCCTGCCTGGCAGTTTCAACCACTTCATCTTTCTGTCCTTCCTCTGTACATGTCCAAACCATCTCAGTCTGTCTTTCTCTTACGTACTGTCCCTCTGGTGTCCTCATTCCTGTTCTTGTCCATTCTTGTCACTCCCAAAGAGAACCTCAACATTTTAACCTCTGCTACCTCCTGTCTTTTCTTCATTGCCCTGCTCTCTAAACCAGACATCTCACCAATCTTGTCAACTCTTCCTTTCATTCTTGCTTTTATCACACTTTAGCACACCAACCTCCTTGCACATGCATCTTCACCTCTTTTTCGCACTCTCCGTTACACCTCCTGAGAAAGGAAGCACACACTTCCACTCATTTAATGAATATTAAACAAAAATAAGGAAATAACTGACATGAGCAAGATTACATTGATTATTAGTCCTGAATGTTGGTTTGAATTCATTTTCAGTAAATTGTTCAGCCCTTCTTGAATCCTCCACCTTCTTTAGTTCTGTTGCCTGAAGTCCCACTGTTCCACCTGGGTTCCTCTCATTCACACACATGGATTCGGTCTCGCTGTGCCAAACCTTCTCTCCATGACATACCTCCACCTCTCTAGATGTTCCTCCACTTGCTCTCTGCACTCACACAATGTCATCTGCAAACATCATAGTCCACGGGGATTCCTAACCTCACCTGTCAGCCTGTCTATCACCATAGCAACAAAGAAGGGACTCAGAGATGATTGTGGATGCAGTCCCACCTCCACCTGGGACTGCTCTGTCACACCTACAGAAACCTCACCACTGTCTCCCAGCTCTCATCGAAGTTCTGCGCCACTAACGTACTTCTGCTGCTCCAGACTTCCTCACTAATACCACAGCTCCTCTTGGGGTCCATCTCAGTCAGCCCAGAGGAAAATGAAGAATGGAAAGCCAGTTGGTCCTGGTGATGTACAGGTGGGGGTATGGAGGCATTACTGAGAAACAGGAGTCTGCAGTGTCTGAGGTGTGCTGTAGGAATAAAAGAGGGGTCTCAGGGTGAAGTAGGAACCCATCAAATCAAATCTGTTTTGCTGATTTTATTCAGGAAGTGAAAACTAAACTCCTATCACACTCAAAACAAAACAGTGTCCCGTTATAAATCGCTGTCATGTAGTAAAACCGGTGTCCCACTGGAGACCAGTGCTGGATAACAGTCTTCTAAATGTTTCTTGTTCTCTTTTCTTCTCTTGATAAGAGCAAAATGAGACGAAGCATGATGGTGCAGCGTCTACTGGAATGACAGACCAGGAAAAAGAACTGGCCACCAGTGCATATGAAGCTTTTCTGGTAAACGCTCTGCTTTGTGTCCTCACACTCTTGAACATCTGAACTGTAGAGTTTAGAGAAATTAGTCATGAAAGACTGAATGAATGACTTGTTTTTAAATTCCATTAACAGCAACCAACATTATCAGCATGCTGTTCTACCAGTTTTACCAGTGTTAATGAGGTTGTTAATGCTGGGAGACTTTGTTGTTGGTCAGATTGATGGAATATCGTCTTTTTTTTTTTTTTTTTTTTTTTTCTTCTTTTTTTTGCAGGCTGAGAAGTACGACGAGTCTCTGAAACATCTGGAAGCTCTGCAGGAGTTCAACAAAGAGGACTACAAGATCGCCCTGAACAAAGCCGTGGTTGAGTTCCACAAGAACGGACAGACCACCACGGGGGCTCTGAAGCAGACCCTGATGGCCATGAAGAACCGGGTACCTGCAGATCTGCAGTGGTGGTTGGACGCCAGCACAGTCCTGTTTCCCTGACGTCCTGCTCTGTCCTTGTGTTTCAGCTGCACTCTTCGTCGGATGATGCCGACGGTGTGGACGATGTGGAGAACAGTTTGCTTTACTACAACCAGGCTATCCTCCACTACTACACTCGCCAGTACTCCGAGGCTATTGCCATTGGAGAGAAGCTCTACCAGTTCCTGGAACCCTTCGGTACGCCTTACTGCTCAGACTGCTTTACGTGGATATAAAAAGGTCGGCTTTTGCTCAGGGCACGTGCCCACTGAACATGAGTGGTTTAGCGTACAGTTGCATCACTCCTATTTTCTTGCTTTGTCCTAATGCATAGATTAAAAAAAAAAAACAAAACAAACAACTTTAACGACATGAACCTAGGACATGAAAGTACTTCTGCTCTTAACCTCTGCCACCTTCATCTAAACCTAGTTCCTCCTCTCGCTGTCCCAACAGACCAGCAGTGAAGCATCATAAATAAGTACGAAATGTACCACGGTTGCTATCTGCTGTTTTTAATTTGGACACAAAGTTTTCACTTACTCCGTTCTGACATCACCACTAACAACGGACAGTTAACGTAGAGAACAAAACCTACTTTGGTCAGATAAAGTCATTGCTCTGATGCTTTTGCGTAGTTCTGCCTGCATGCATTTGTCCTGTGTTGTAAGTTCACGTTTATCACGTGTACGTGTGTTGTAAGTTTACATATGTCAGTCTTCAGTCTGGGGAACTCTGTGTTTTCTCTTGCAGAGGAGAAGTTCGCCCAGGCGGTGTGCTTCCTCCTGGTGGACCTGTACCTGCTCACCTTCCAGCCTGAGAAAACCTTCCACCTGCTGGCCGTACTCGACAAACTCTCTGCACAAGGAAACAACAAGAACGGCAAATCAGAGGTAGTTGCCTAGTACGGCATCTGTAGTTCCTGGTAGGGATGCACCAGTCCCATCAGTACCACAGATGGTCCCGGGGTCATTTTTCAGGGTTGGATGGTTGACACTTGCCTCCATTAGCAGATCCCTGACATGTTCAGTCAGATGGAGCTCATTAATGTGAGCTCATTAGCTGTTGGGTGTACGTTTGATTTCAGGGCAGCAGTTCCAACAAAGATGCATCCAACCAGAGGGCGGAGTTTGCAGCCATGATCGAAGCGGCCAAATCCAAGATGCACCAGGTAGGAGCCCGAACTCCCTGTGATGGCTCAGCGCCCCCCTCTGCCTGCTGTTGTAACTGCATGTTGTTTTGCAGTACAAGGTGAGAGGATACATCCAGATGAAGTCTTCCAAGGCCTGCAAACGGGAGATCAAGTCTGTGATGAACACAGCTGGGAACGTGAGTGTCTGAACAGCATTAATACACTGAGCTGGAAGTGTTCATGGACTAAATAATAAATAAATAAATCTTTGTTGTGGTATTTCTGTTTAGAAAGTCCTCAGTTTTCAGTTTGCTGAGAGCGCTTCCTTTTTTCCTGAATATAATTCGCAGTGATGTTTGTGTGGTCATAAGTCTCCAGAAGAGCGAGAGTTTAAGCAAGGATCAAATACGTTTTCCATCTTGGTGGGTCTGTTAGTACTACTTGTGATTTTGGTTTTGTTTCTAAAGTGCCTCCAAATAAATAGTTTCGCCTGTGAAAGTTGGCCGACCGTAAAGCAGCGGATGTAGTAAATCGGTTTGTTTTTCGGTGACATTTAATGGAGAATTTTTACCATTTCACCTTCATCTGCACCTGCTGACATGTTTGGATACAGAAAAATAGATGTAATAGATGGTGAGTGATTGAAAGAGGATATTATTGGAAATATATGACGACACCAGGTGATGACCAGAGACGTCCAGCTGTAAAAAAGAAGTGGACAGAACCTCTGTGATGTAACCCGTAGGTTTCTGAAGAGTGGCTCTGAAGTCCAGCTGTCCATCCTCCTTTCAGATGTCACTACTAAAGTGTGTGACTGAGCTCAAAGCTGGCTTTTGCGAGAGTTAAAGGTGAACTAAAGTGGATGCTGTTGACAGTAATAATTAACATCACAAGAAATTGTCTTTAAAATATTGTGCTCTGTTAAGTCTTTATCCACAACTCAGGAGATAAGAACATAAAGAGAGAGAACCTATGGAAAGCCATCTTTGGTCCCAGGATTTGAGCCTGTTTATTTCTGCTCTAAAATTAGACATTTAAACATTGGAGAGTCAGTGGAGAGCGACAGCCCCCTGTGGTCATTAGAGGAACTGCACTTCTGCGTTTGGCTTCAGAAAAGAAAACCTGTGGTCGTTTCTTGGCTGTCGTCTTTGCTGATGCGCTTCATCGTGCTGGCCACTTTCATGTTGCTCCTTTTTGAGAAGATGTTCCAGAAGCACAGCGTCTTGTGATGCAGAAATGTGAGCCATCATCTCCTCTCATCAGCAGTCCTCCAGGAATTTGACCAGTCGGAAAGAACCTCGGCACTTGTCTTGTTATAATTACAGGCAGTGCAGAATATGGACATTTTACTGTTATGACATGTAGATACTCTGATCTCTGAAAGTTCTGCTTTGACTCTGTTCTGGTTCTGACCCGTTTGTCCTCCTCCAGTCTGCACCTTCGCTCTTCCTCAAGAGTAACTTTGAGTATCTGAGAGGAAACTACCGGAAAGCAGTGAAGCTGTTGAACAGCTGTAACATCTCGGAGCATCCTGGACCCTTGAAGACAGGTGAGATGGACCTCCTTCGTCCTTCAGTGCAATCATCATGAAGACTGGACTGAAGCTTCACGGATAAATGAATTAACTTTATTTTATTACATACTGTGTATATATATATATGACTTCTGCTCCTCTTTTCATGCAGGGGAATGTGTTCGCTGTATGTTCTGGAACAATCTGGGCTGCATTCACTTCGCCATGGGGAAACACAATCTGGGTTTGTTCTACTACAAGAAGGCGCTGCAGGAGAACGACCACACCTGCGCACAACTGGGAAACGGCAGCAACGGACAGTGTAGGTCACAGCAATACGCCTGACGCCTTTAAAAGAACCATCTGTTACTTTGTGTACATCCAACTTCTTCAAGCACAGAGGCACCAGGGGCAGGTGGTGCAGAGATCATTCAAGCGTTATTTAACTGAACAAAGCATGATGCAACACCTGCAGCGCTGGAAACGAAACGTCCATGGACTTGCTTTCCTCTGGTGACTTTGAGAACATCCTCAAAGTTTTCCTTCCAACTGTCTAGCAGTATCCCTGGTCAGCAGCACCCCACCACTAGGGCGCGTATTCTTTAGCAGAATCTCTTTGACCCTCATTGAATTTTCCTTTCCAGGACCTCACTGAGCTCCTCCCATGTCCATGTTTTTGCCTCACCAGCCACTGAGAAACTAACCAAGCTGAATCTGACTTTTTATTCAGTCTGGTAGCCACCTCCACCGTTGGGTTTGAGCATTGCCACCATGGCAAACGCCACGGCTCTGGTCTGCTACCTCGACAGTAGAGGATCACAACATGGCCCATTTGGGCTCAATTTTTCCCACCTTCTTTGGGATGCAATTGGAGATCCTTCTGACAAACATCCCCACCAAACCTGGCCTACAGGGTCTGTCCAGCATCCTCCCACACGTGATCCAACTCACCACCAGCTGGTTATCAGCTGATAGCTCTGCTCCTCTCTTCACCTTCACAGATTTGGGTCTGACGACATGACTGTAAAGTTATTTATTCAACTTCAAAGTATCCTGATGCCATGTGGATTCGTGGATACTTTTAGGTTTGAACATGGTGTTTGTTATGGACAAACTGAAAAGCACAGTCCAACAACAGAATACCGCTCAGATTTAGATCATGTACCCTCTTGTCTACTGAGGAAAACCACAACGTACAGGCTCCAAGCTGGGGTTTGTACGTGAGCTGACTCCAGCTTGACTCCTCTGGACTCCAGAGTGGAACAAGGTCCACCCTGGAGAAGAGAACCCACGCTGTTTGTTGGAGCAATCACTCTTGACCTCTTGCACAAGCTCAGGTCTCTTCCACACCAAAAAGGTGATATTCCATGTCCCAAGGAAGCTGTTTTGGAAGCTGAGTCAGCCATCAAGGCCCCACGCGATGGTTAAACTCTACATCTTGGCCACTGTAGTCCCTGAAGTGTTTATGTAAAACTGATTATACACCAGACATGACACACTGAAAGGAATAATGGTTGAAGAATCAACATCACTGACGTCACTGTCTTTCTTCTGCTCCTCCTGCAGCTAAAATGTTCTCAGGCATCCCGATGTGTGCGTTACTGGCCAACAAGCGCTACGAACTTCTGTACAACTGTGGGATCCAGCTGCTGCACGTCGGCAGGCCTCTGGCAGCGTTCGAGTGTCTGATGGAGGCGGTGCAGGTCTACCACTCCAACCCCCGACTGTGGCTGCGGCTCGCTGAGTGCTGCATCGCCGCCAACAAAGGCGTACGTGGTCTTACACTTCATTCTGTTTCAGCATCTGGACCTGCTGAGTTTTCATCACATCTGGTTTTTCTTGCATTACAAAGTGGCAACAGAAAACAGTCTCTGTGCTCATGTTTGCAGGGCTCAGAGCAGGAGAACAAGGGTTTACCCTGTAAAAAAGGGATAGTTCAATCTGTAATTGGGCAGGGCTACCATCGAAAGATCGTCCTGGCGTCCCAGTCTGCCCAGAACACCATCTACAGGTCAGTGTGGCAGCAGCTCTGAACACAGCCTTGTCTTTGGTTTTTCACCATCACAAATAAAATTCCAGCAGAAAGCCTCCACTAGATTCATTTAATAACAGTTATTTAAATGTTTTTTGCTCTCAGAACGTTTCTGGTGCCAGACCATTTGTACAAAAGTCCCCGAAATCAAAAAGCACCAAATCTGGTCTTGTTTTAACGACGACTTTTGTTTTCTTATTTGATCCAGGTATGAGGTTTTCATTTCAGGTAATAATTTAATGGCAGCTTCCCAGAAAAGTGAGAGTCCTGGAGCAGAGTGAAACAGTTTGTGTATTTTGTCTATGCACAGTTTAAAAAAAAAAGAAAGAAAGAAAACAACCCCCCACTCAGTTTCACAGAGCAGCCGCTCCATTTATAAATGCCCTTTTTTGGATCATCATCGCTGTGTATCACATTATATAAAATCAGTTTGACTGAAGGTGATAGTTAGAAATGCTTCAGAGTTTCAAATATTCATTTGTTAATTAAAAAAAACTCAGACCCCATTCCCAGACCTACCCCCAATTACCACTTGTTTAGTTATTTATTTATTTATGTATTTATTTATTTATGTATTTATTAAATTGAAAAAAATAAAGATAATTCATTCATTGACAGGACAACAGAATCATGGGATGTTGTTTGTTACCATGGTTATGTTCTAGGAAAGCTAGTTGTTGTTTGATGCTTTTGCTTTAATGTTTTGGAGAATTCATCCTAAAGTTAGCAGGTCACTCAGGAAAGTCAGTGTTGGTATGATAACCAGTGACACTGGATTTCTAAATGTTGAGGTTTTCGCCACATGAATCCAGAGATGTCCGTCCTCTCCCGTGTCTTACAGTGAAGGCCAGTCAGCAGCCATCCCAGTGGCCAGTATGGAGTTTGCAGCTATCTGTCTGAGGAACGCTCTGCTGCTGCTTCCTGAACACCAGCAGCAGGACACCAAGACGGACAACGGCTCCAAGAGCTGCAGCCAATCAGGCAGCACGGAGAGCGGCAGCGAGAACAGCGACACCTGCAGGTCAGACCCTCAGCGACAGCCAACAGTGTTTATATTCATATGTGCACCATTTAACAACAAAAACAATGTATAAAGCTTCTTTTAAACTAACAGATTCAGTGGAGTGAAATTAAATATAGTTCAATACAACCCCCACTGCCCAAACATGGGTGGATCACATATAATCTGCAGATCAGAGTGTAGTTAGCACCTGCAGTGGCTTCTACAAACCCGTCCCTACTGCTGGAGCTCTTCTCATTGAGCCTCATAGATGAAATGTGAGCAGAATGGATTAATTAATGAGCTTCTTTTGGAGTTAATCCCTTCACACAGTTGTAAGAGGAAATCTGAGTTTTATGCAGCATTTGTGTATCTGGAGGTTTTTACTACAGAGGGGATTTATGAGCACACAGATCTGCTGCTCACAGATTTCATGAATGAGGCCCACTGTGTGCGCGGCGTGCACACTTCTGGGCTGCCATCAGAACCGACCCACGCTTCTGGTCCCGCCTTTGAACATTAAGGTCATGAGTGGAGTCTGGGGCTAAGTGTCGTTTAACTGGGGGTGAGCTCGAGGGATGTTTGAGGAATTCTGTGATTAATGCTGCTGTTGTGTTTTTCAGTGGAAAAGGTCAGGAAGCTGATAAGTTTCTGTCTGCAGCGCCGTCGTCTCCGCTCAGGAAACAGGAAGTGGAAAATCTCAGGTAACCACGGCATTCGTCATGTCCATCATCATTAAGAGTCAGTTGTGTTTGACAGGACGTGTAACCGTAACTGGTGTGCAGGTGCTCCATCCTGGCCTGCAGCGCCTACGTGGCATTAGCGCTGGGAGACAACCTGATGGCTCTGAACCATGCAGAGAAGCTGCTCCACCAGACCAAAGTCTCTGGATCTCTGAAGTAAGTCCACATGCGGGTGCTGCTAACAACTAGCTGTAGATCTGTGAAGGTCTGGAGGTGTCTCGTCAAAAACGTACACCGCTCCAGTTAGAGAAAAACCAGGATCTGAAATGTTGAAGCTGAGAAAATAAGAAGGTCATCTGGAATTTGGTGGCAGCAACACATCTCAAAAGATGTTTCTTTTATTGTGAAACTGACGTTTGTTAGTTTCACAAAGGAAATGTTTGTTAAATGCAGCAGAAACAGGTTTTTCATGTCTTCAGGTCATATGATGCACCACTTCTGTAAGAACTGGCTCCCTTCATCATGATGTAGCAGGTCATCTCGAGATCGAGATCTTTGTTTCTCTTGGAGTAAAACGAATATTGACTTGAGTGGTTTTAGAAATGGAAATGAAACTGCTAAAGAGGCTCTGGACATCCACCTCAAGGATTTATCTGAGAGAACAAAAAAAGCAGAAGCAGCTGCCTCAGGTGTAGAGATTTCTGCTGCCTCTCATTGGTCCGTCTGCTCTGTCCTCTCTGATCCAGGTTCCTGGGTCATCTCTACGCTGCAGAAGCCCTCATCTCATTGGACAGGATCTCTGACGCCATCGCTCACCTGAACCCGGAGAACGTCAGTGACGTGTCAGTGGGAGTTCAGAGCAGTGATCAGGACCAAGGTCAGTGGGTTCACAGGACCAGGGTGGTGGGTTTCATGGACCAGGACTTGGGTCAGTGGGTTTCTACAGGGCCTGGACATAGGAAGGTGGATACTGCAGGCTTTACAGGACATGGATTGTGGACCAGGACCAGGTTCAGTGGCTTTTAAAGTACTACGGTTAGTGGATTTTTAAGGGACCAGGAACTGCGTTTTGTAGGCCAATGAGTTTTATTTAATTTGGGTTGGTGGGTTGCTGGATTTAATAGGATGTATATCGGTGGGTTTTTACAGCAGCAAGAACTATGACTGTGGGTTTTCTGGGTTCTGGACCTGGGGAGGAGGGTTTTACAGTCCTGCTCTTTGTGTCTGTAGGTCCTGATAAAGGAGACGAGCCTGTGGAGCCCTGTGAGTCTTCATCTGGTAAATCTCCCCCAGTGTCCAAGCTCAGATAGAACCGATCTCAGTGTTGTTCAGGACGTAACGTGTGTGTGTTTGTGTGTATGCACAGCAGGGAAGAAGACCCCCCAGTGTTACCCCAGCAGTGTGACTGCGGCTCGGGCAATGATGCTTTTCAACCTGGGAAGCGCTTACTGCTTAAGAAGCGAGTACGACAAGGCCCGCAAGTGTCTGCAGCAGGTGAGACTGGGGTGGTTCTGGTTCTGCAGCAGGTGCAGGTGGTGTGTGGAGATCAGAGGAAGAGTATAAGAGTATAAAACAGCAGTCAGACCTGAAGACGGACATGAACGTACTGTTTGGTGAGTGCAGCTCAAACATCAGGATTTGTTCGAGTCCATGAGTTTGTTTTGTCTCACATCAGGCTGCATTACTGGTGAACACAAAGGAGATCCCACCTGAAGCCATCCTGCTGGGGGTCTACCTGGAGCTCCAGAACGGTCAGTTCTTCATATCTCGGGGTCATGCAAAGCACCTAGAGACAGTTTGTATCCCAGACCTAGAGCACAACCTTCAAGCAAAAGTGGTAGGCAAGAACACCTGGATGGTCAGAGGATCAGACTGTAGGCCAGCATGTAGTTATGGAAACAGAGGGAAGAGGGGTGAGGGGCAGCTCATGTGGTGCTGAGGGTTGCAGGTCGGCCATGTCAGTCTGTTGTGCAACAGTGGCATCTAGTGCAGAAGTGTAGGTGCTGGGATGACACCTTAAAGAGGGTATGGAAACACTGATGATGGTCTCTGATGTACCTTCAGGTAACACCCAGCTGGCGCTGCAGATCATCAAACGGAACCAGCTGCTGCCCACGGTGCTCCACCGGGTCTCCCCAGAGTCCAGGAAGAAAGCCCCCCAGTCCTTCCAGTCCGTCCAGCCCATCCAACTGCCCCCATCCTTCACACAGGTTCAACGGAAATGAGCTGCTCCACCAGAACCCCATGAACTCCCAGTTTAGCTCCAGCCATGGCAACCAGCTGGCTTTTTATTTCACTGTAAAGAATACGTTTCCCAAACATTGAAAATAAATTTTATTTCCTGTATGAACTGTAGATTCTGGTTTGTTTGTTTTTGTTGAAACACACTGAAAAACGTTTTAATAGTTTCCTTATTTCAACATCATCAGAGATGAAATAAGCCCTTCATTCACAGGTTAAAGGTCATGTCTATATAATATCCTTTAACTGCATTATGAATGTTGACGGTGCAGTTTGTCCACCAGAGGGCACTCTGCAACTGCACCTCAGCTACGTGTGTAAGGAGCTCAACACAGTAATATGTTGGTCAAAGTGATGTTTGTTGTGAAAATAAGTTTACTTTTCATTTTAGGGATTCAGATAGCACAAATGTTAGACAAACTGTTTATGCTGTGTTTCTGGAAGACAAATTCTATTTTTACACCATCAAATATCAGTATCAGTCTTAAACAGGTTTTAATTTAATGCATCTTCACACACACAAAACCCAGAGGGCTTAGGGTTGATTGTAACATAGATTCTAGACAGGCTAGACCTTCAAAATAACATATGTGTGTGTCTCTACTCCATACAGCCTCAAAATTAGCAGCTTTTTCAAACCAAACATCTAAAAAATAAACATTTAGCTTCACTGTTTCCTAGTGTTTTACATTCCTGAACTGCTGAGCTCTCCTGCGATCACGACTTCACAACGATGCTTCTGAGTTACGAGCTCAGACAGTGAAACCATCACAGGATGCTCAAACACTGAAATCTGTCCAAAAACTGGCTCATGTAGCAGCTTCATCTGTGGGAGGAGCCTCTGTGCTCATCATGAACCATGCGGCTCCTCTGAGAACGTCTGACGACCTGATCTGGACAGGTCTGGACCCGGTACCCCCTTCCCCTCAGCCCTTCCAGTCCCAAGGGACACACACGACCCCATCCTCCAAGACCGAGTAGAAGCGGGACACGCAGAGGTGGAGGCCCTGCAGCACAGGGGGGCGGAGCTCCAGCAGGCGGCGGCAGCACGCCACCATCTGGCTGCAGCTGACACTGGGATCTTTGGTGAGAGTCTGCAGAGACACAGCCTGGAGGCACAAGTCCACCACCATGTCCTCCTCCGCCTGGAGCCTGAACACACACACAGATAGACGTGAGCAGAGCTGATGATGTCAAACACTCCAGCTGAGACAACAAAAGTCCCTTCAACAGCCTTTTGCTTTTCTGTTGTAGTTTTACAGCCATGTCAAAAAGTCAGAACCCCCTCTCTTTTAATCTGGTTTTGTTTATTTCCTTAGTTAAACTAAAACACCATCTGATTGTAGCGGATCTAACAAATTCAACCTCAGATGAACAACATCACATCAACTTATTTTCACAGTTCCATTAATTATTTGAACAAAAAAAGAAGCTATTCAGATTGATGTGCAGCAACAATTGCTTCTCTAAGGCCATTGCTGATGTCTTTCTCTTGGCATTGGTATTAACACACACCTGAATACTCCAGACCAGCAAACAGCTAGATGGTCTTCTTTTACCAGCTGATGACCAGTCAAGGACTGCTGATCAGCAGCTGCTCTCTCTCTTAAATCCAATAGAAGCAGTGAGGGGGTGCTTAGGATTGATCACATTTTTTCTTTCCTTATTGGACAGAATAACACGAGGAGCTGCTGACTACTGGACATGACAGGCTGCGGGACAATCCGTGTGTTTGGCTTACTGTTTCCTGCGCTGGGTTCGGTGTCTGGCCTCGGAGGCGTGTCTCTGCAGGAACACCTGGAGCTTTGGAGGCTCGCAGCTGGTGGGGATGATGAAGTGTCCCATCTCGTGAAGCCTGGGGGTGGAGCGGTCGCTGCGGCACACACGAACACAGCTGATTTCACATGGAAACAGCGGGTTTCAGGAGAACCTTGGACATGCATTTATTTATTTATTTTTTATTAAGAATATGGAACGTATCAAATGCAGGAAAAATTAGACATTTTACCATTTCATGAAAAAGAAAAGCTCATTTTCAGCTGGATGGCAGCAACATGTTTCTAAAAGAAACACCTGGAGGAACATCTACAACTAATGCGGTTAAGTAAAATGTATTAAAATAACGGGAACATGTCAAATTACAACAGAAGCACAAGAGGAATATTTAGACAAACTTTCCAAGTTGACTATTTTGGTGCATTTAGTCATACTTGTGTCACTGAGGTGTACCAGGTTCCACATTATAAAACTGCTGTGCACCCCCATGAGGAACAGTCGCTGAGCGGTGGCTTTAACTGTCTGCTGCATGTAGCAGCTGGTCTCTAGTGACAGTTTCTGAAGGCATTCTTGTCTTTTTGCAACGAGCTCCTGAAGCTGCTCAGTACTGGAACTGCGTTTTGTTCAGGTGGAAATGGACTTTGTGTGAATAAAGCTGTTCGTCTGGTGTGCAGCGTCTGAATATTGTAGCACAAGTTGTGATCTCTTTGTCATCTGATTTGTTAGGAACCACCTAAAACAGCGTCTTCCCCTCAGGCGGTGTGTTTGGTGGCAGTTACGCGTGAAAACAAACGGAGAGTACGTACTTCTCCAGCATCATGGTGAGGCCGTGCAGGCTCCTGGGGTGCAGCCGCAGCCGTCGGGACACCAGGACTTTGTGGAAGGAGCTGAGCATGCTGTAGTGCTCGGTGATGAGCTGCACTGGTCCCAGCCTCTCCATGTGGACCACCGTCGCGCCTCCCAGTAAGAGGCTGATCCTCTCCTTCAACCAGTCAGTCTGCTGCTGGAGGCTGCGGTAGCTGGGCAGCTGCTGGAAGAGCTGCAGAAACCAACAGACAGGGCTCAAAAAACAAAAGCAAAAATCCAAAACAGTAAACATACGCAGGCCGTGTGACGCGACGACCACAGCAGCGTCACCTTCGTCCACTGGTGGTGAACGTCCATCGTTCCCAGCAGGACGTGCCCTGAGGCGTTCATTCCTGACTGGTCAGCAAACACAACAGTGTGTCCTGGAGGGAAGGAGGAGAGTGTTTGAAACTCAAACCTGGGTTTTTATATGCAACCATGTCCAATTACTGTTTTGAAGAGAGAAAGAAAGTTTTACCATTAACCTGCAATCAGTAAAATGTTTATAACCAAAACAGAGGAGAAAAATAATGACGAGCGTTCTTCCACCAGTCCAGAAGCATGTCCCCGTCTTTCTAATTAATGCCACTTTTGCAAAGTTTGAAGGGAAGTGAATATTACTTTATTAATTCCCAAAATGAAATGATACTGGTTCAACTGTTGGATAGTTTGAAATGTAGCAGAGAGGTGTGGTTTGTTGCCTGGAAACTGGGAAGCTGATGACATCACAGCAGGGAGCACAGAGAATGAGCTGGACAGAAACTCAGAACCAGCAGCCTAATATGTGGGTGCAGAGAGGCTCCTTCACAGTAACATGTCCACCAGAGTCCTGCGGTCCCTCCTGCTGTACTCTAATCGTTCAGCGTGCATGGATGACCTGACAGAGAGCTTCTGGAGGCGGCTATATGTTCCTGGATGTACGTCTCTGTCAAATACAAATCTGCGTTCCTGATTTTCCTGCGCTGTCTGTCAGCGCTCCAACTTTCTTTGGGGCTGCTCCTTATTCAGGGTCACCACAGTTGAATGCACCGTGTGATTAGTCTGGCGCAGGTTTTTGTTTTGTTTTTTTCTCACACCAGACGCCCTCCCTGACGCAACCAAAGGTTTTCACTTTCACCCACAAACCCTTGCAGACCAGTTAGTACCATTAACAGCACAGCCATGTTAAACACTAAAGTAAGAGTGATTACAGCCTCATAGGTCAGGAGTCAAAGTCGCTGAAGTGATGACACCACAGACTGCAGTGAAACTGTCACTCAAAAATAAAAGCGGCTCTAAATATGCAGACGTGTTGCTTTACATACCTCATGAGGTGCATAAAAATGCGTCCCTGACTGTGGAATCTCTTTACCTTGCAGGTTGATGAGGGCTTCGGGGTTCTGCTGGGCCAGCCGGCTCAGACTCTGCAGCTGACTGCACCTGTGGGCCACCCCCCAGCTGCGCTGCCACCTGAACACACACAGGATGACATCCCAGCGTCATACAGCCCAAAGATTCTTACTGGTCCACCCACAGGAACGAAAACTCCACCCCCTAGAAAAAAGCTGCCATACTTTGACCACTGGCTTCATCGAACCATGTTCCCAACAGGAGAGAAACACAACAGACTTAACGGAGGTACCTGATACCAGCCAGATCAAATCTGTGAACCAGCTCCTCCTTCAGTCTGCTCAGCTCTTCTCTCCGAGGAAGACTAGCTTGGTGTTTCTTCGTTGCCTCCGACTCGTTATTTCTAAGCCAAACACTGGCGGAGAGAAGAGGACATAAACATAAACCCTCTGAGATGATGAGACCAGAAACATCAATCTACACTGGATTTCATTTCATTATGATTCTACAAGAACAAATGTTTATCTTTATGAAACCTTCAACTGGTCCAGAATGCTGCAGCACCAGAACCAACCACAACTGGGTATAGAGGCCACATCTCATTGGCTCTAGCTTCATTACATTGGCTCCCTGTTAAATCCTTTTAAAGTGAGGCTTAAGACGTTCCTTTTTGATAGTCTTTAACTCTGTAGTCTTTTAGACCATCTCTTAGATATGCTGCTATAGGCCTAAACTGCTGGGGGGGTCCGTCCTATTGTGCACCGATATCTCTGTTCAGCTTCACGTTTTATGGAAAATAAATCCCAATATTGATAGCTGAGGCTGCAGGTTTTACTGGTTTAACTAGTAACTATAAAGACTGGTCCAAGGGTTCCATTTTAAGCAGCATCTAATGTGCAGTTGGTTGACTTTATTGGCCCTCTGAAAATTAATTGACATTATAAAAAAGTCAACCAACATTTCCAAATGTGAAATACTAAAGTTCATAAACTTTAGAACTTGTGGACAGAATGCACAACATTGGAACCATTTGCTACTAGGAGGTGGCACCACTGGCAAATTTGGGTTACTTGCACATGCCTTGAGAGCGCTAAAGGAGACGGAAAATTCCTCTTACTTCCTCTGAATCCAGAGCTTGTTTTGTGGTCACATCGATATTGCCTTAGTATTTCTGACAAAATTCAATTCCATAAAAAGGAGGAAAGCAAACCCAGCATGAATGAAAAGTTACCAAAAGAACTGATCAGTCAAACTGTTTCAAAGTTACTTATCGATGTCAGTTAAAGGCCATGGTCCTCATTTATAAACGTTGTGTACGCACAAAACAGGGCCTCAAAGTTGTGTTCATCACTTTTCACGTTAAGATTATGGCCTCTGACTGTACGTTCAGACCAAAAACGATAAATGTCTCAGAGTTGCCAAAGAGTCCCAAAAAGCATTGCTGGACACAGCAGCAAAATTAGAAACAGTTGAATGTTCTATGTTTCGGATGTCGACGTTGCTATTGGTTGTTGCTGAACCGTGTCATAGCTCATTCCCATAAAGTTGACTGAGGTTTAACTTTTTTCACTCAAGACATCCAAGTTTCGTTGCCCACGGCTCTTGTTGTGAATTAAACGAAAAAGTGAATTACTTCCGTCGCTCTTGCCACCTGTATCGCTTTTGGCCTGAACAAAAAAGAAAAAAAACTTGACGGGAGAATATGCACACCCGTATGCAAATTTTGAAGCTTGCAGATGAATATTTTGGAGACGATGAAAACTGGCGACGCAGATAGTGAGGTGGTGAACGATCATCTCTGAAATTTAACTTCCATCAGACAGATCTGCGTTATCATAAACTGCCAAACCTGCAGCATCATAGATGTGTTCCTGCAGTGATCTATTACTATTCCACAGACACTCAGCAGTGCGTTCATATATCATACTTCCATAATCAATTTACATTCTATAGCAGTGGACAGCACTGACTGATGCATTAATTATGAAAATGTGTGTATCAAACAGTCTAATCACTGTAAACACAAACAGCTCAGTGACGCTTGTATGTAATGATGCATCATGGATCCTGGAGAATTAATGGATCAGGATGGAGAGAGTTTGAAGGGAACGCCACGATTTCCTGGACCCTGATGACGACTGGCTAATAGATCAGTGCTCTTGGATCTATGTGCTGAACTGGGTCCAGTGCTAAACAGGCTGACCCGTTGGACCCACACCATCCTGGAGTATGTAGACGTTGATCGCTCTTGTGTTTCTGGAAAAAATGTCTTTCCAGCAGGAATTAACCGATAGGTATATAATGTTAAATTAGAAGGAATTTTTAACGTGACTAGTCTAACATCCAGTTTCCCTACAGTCTCGTAGAACAGCAACATTAAAAGACAATTTACAGCAATGTTCAGTTTCACAAATGTAATTGTTGCCTGTATTCACGCTGCTATGAGGCATCTGTCAAACTCGAGCCCTGCGGGCTAAATCTGAGCGTGAAAAGATTTCAATGCAACGACCCGTTTGATTCGCTACTGACATCAAAAAGTAGAGCAACAGGTGGAGGAGCAGCTTGCTCATGTCAAAAAGTCAAGATTTAGCAAACGTTTGCGAAAGATTTTACAAGCGAGAGTTGCTCATTTTTATCTAAACTTGTCATTTTGGTAAAAGTTGAAATGATACAAAAATTTGCAGTTTTACAACTGATGTAATTACATGTCAAAAATGTTGCTAAGAGTTGATACTTCATAATAAGAAAACTTATTTTAAAAAGTTAATTTTGTGAGATTCGTGATTGTATGATGATGAAAAAAATCGTCTTGCAAATTTTGCAATTTTGTAAAAAAAAAGTTTTTTGACAAAAAATGTTTTTGAATTTGTTTTTACAAGAAAACTGTGATTTTAGTATAAAAGTTTTGTTTCTACAATAAAGGTTGTAATTTTTGTGAAATTTGAGATTTTATGACAAAAATTCACTTTTTTTTATTAAAAATGTGCGAGACTGCAAAATTCTCCATTTACAAACTTCTTTTTTTTGTGAAAAAAAGTCAGTTTTCCTTTTTTTTAATTTGCTATTATACAATATAAAAATTGTGATTTTAGTACAAATTACGATATAAGTTAGGAATTTTGTGAAACTTCAGTCAGGAGACAGAAATGAGGTTCGTGGTACTAACTCCAGTGTTGGCTCCACTCTGGCAGCCTGCTGCAGCTCCTGTTCGGGGTCTCTGAAGCCCGTGAAGCTGTAGTAGCTTTTATCCCATCTGATGGGTCTGTAGAAAGGCACCCCTGACTCAGGGGGACTTTTAGACGTCTCAGAACTTCCCTTAAGGTCCTTCATGTGCTCTACGGGTAAGCTGCAGGACGCCAACACGTTCATCACCGTGCTCAGGACGTCTTTCGTGTGCAGAGTGAAGCTTACCGTCCTGAAACCTGCAAAGCAAACAAAGGTTTTACATCTGAAATCATAAATCCTCACCAGGATGACAAGGAACATGGACAAACCTGTACCTGACGAGAGAAGGTCTGGCTGTACGTTGCTGCTGTCCTTCGTGTCCCTCATGTAAAAGGTGAGCTTCAGTGGCTGGACTGAACTTCTACCAGGTTTTTGAAGGTTTTCTAGGTAACCGTTCAATCTCTTTAATGAATTCTCATTTACTTCCTGTTAACGAGAAACCATTTCAGACACCCCAAGACACCAAAATATATCATATTTTCTCCAAATGTGTTTATTGCACAGTTTCAATAATGGATATTTTCTCTTTGTACTATTTTAATTACGTAAGTATTAGACTTCAGCGCACACTCAGAGCATGCACTGACAGGCACCACTGTTGATGAAATGGAACACACAAGTGGACGATAACAGGAACGCATGAATTATTGTTTAGTTGAGCCACACAAATATGTGGGTGAAGCAGAACATACAGTTTACAAGCACAGAGGGAAATATCCACTCAAATATATATTTTAAAAAAAAAAGATCAAAACGAGGCGCTGTAGCAGTCTCACATTGACTCTAACAAAGTGTGAAGGTAGATCATAAACTTTATTTGAAACAGCCAGCTCTGACAAGCTGGCTGGATTGGTTTCTTTGGTCTACTGAACTGGTGGTGCTGAGATCTGTGTTTGCACCATAGCTGCTGCTGCTGCTGCTCATGTGGGACTGCGGTACTGGGAGCCTGGCTCCAGTCTGCTGGAGTAACGACAGAGAAATCACCATGTTCTGGCTCTCTGCCAAGTTCAGGATTGTTTCTTTCACTTTTGCAGATGATGTGGTGTTGTCATAGGCTGCATGAACAGAACTGGACAAACCCTCTGTGACACCACCAACAGCTTTCTCAAGAGTGCATTTGAAGCCTTTTTTTTTTGTACGTACAGATTCTGATTATTGAACCTATCATCACTTCACAGATGGACAGATTCCTATCCTTCACTTCATGAATTAAAAAAAAAAAATCCTCCCGTAAGTGAAGCTTACCCGCTCTCGAGGATACTGGCCGAAGAAGTCTGGATGGACAGCAAAATAAAATGGTCTGAGAGCGTTGACAGCCTCAGCGCCTGACAGAGCTCTCTGCTGTCCTAAATAGGAGGCCACGCATTTCCTTTGTGCCCTGTAGAAGTGAAAGAAATGTTAATTACTAAAGTAACATCTGTCCTACAAACAACCGCACCATCACTGCTTTAAAGGTCTGGCTCTAAGTTGTCATGAACCCAGTTTTTAGGACGTCTAGCTGTGATTTCAAGAGATAATTAATGAGGCAGTACATAAACATTTTGCTTTTTGTTTTCCAAACATGACTTTCTTCTTTCTTCGCATCTTCATCTCACAGGGCAGATTGTCATGGTATTTCTCAGACAGGCATCTAAACCCACCGTGGACTCAACAACAAAAACATCTGGTCCATTCTTCTAGCAAGTCCCGTCCTTCTGATGTCCACCTCTTCCTCAGTGCCACGGTCACTGCATCCATTCCAACCTGCTCCAACACACTTCTTCACCTCTTTTCCACTCTCTCCATTTCTCTGGACTGTGGACTTTAAGTACTCCTCCTTCTTTACCTCTACTCCCTACAGCCTCACTGCTCCTCTCATTCACACATGTATTTTGTCTAATCTTCATTCCTCTCCTTTCCAGGATAGACCTCCACCTCTCTAGATGTTCCTCCACCTTCTGTGTGTGTGCGCGCGTGTGTGCGTGTTTGTATGGGGGAGGTTACCTGGTGGAGCAGCGCAGGAGCGCGTTGACAGACATCACCGCTGCCTCACAGGTGCGTCTCTGATGACGGACCCGCGCACGTCGCGCGCACGCTCATGACCTGACAACCGGCCCCGTCCCCGCCCCCGTCATAGCTGCGTCTGCGCTGTCCCGTTATTTAGCCCTTCGGCAGAGAAAGCAAAGTCACACAACCCGTCCCTCCTCCTCCTCCTCCTCCTCCTCCTCCTCCTCCTCGTCAGACTTCACGTGACAGAAAACGGGTCAGAACCGCTTCTGAAACCCGCTGGAGCAGAAAAGCAGCCGAGCAGCTGGGTTAAACCGTGCTAATGTTCAAACCAGTATAACAGACGTTTCCGCAGCGTCAGAGGTCATCTGTGAGCTGGTTACTGATTTATAAAAGGATGTAAAGATGCTGTCAGAGATCATGATCATACCTACAGCTTCTGTTGATGTTTGTCCTTCTTCTTCTTCTTCCTCTACTTCTTCATCCTTTCTGCACTTCACCGCTACCTGTCGGTTGGAGGACACAACGGTCCTCTCAGTGTTCTGCAGCGTAAACACATTTAGTCCCTCAAAATAGGAAATTTAATGGCAAAAGTAGGCGACTCGGAACATTTTCTTAACAAAACAGCAGTTTGAACTAATGAATTAATGTATTTCATGGCTTCCCAGACAACATTTTTTTGTCTGCACCTATGTTGTTAGTACCGACTGGCAAACAACAACCAAAGCAAAGAAAAAACAAAAACAAACGATTTTTTAAATGTGACATTCAATGTTACTGCAGATGTCCATTTTCTTGTGCAGTGAAAAAAATGAAACTAGATAGGTATTGGTAATGCACTGGTGTTGGTGTAGTGTATTATGGCGTATGGAAATGAGTGTATTGTTTTTGGGTGCTGATGTTGGTGTAACACAGATGTATTGGATTTTCTCTCCAGCCCATCAAGAACCATTATCCAATTCAAATGAATGATTTTTTTTTTTTAACAGACAACTATATTTTTGAGAAATATAAACCTAGTTTTAGGTGCAATTTGGATTCTCAAAACATTTCAGTCCTGGTGCTACTGGATCTAAGCGCAGCCTTTGATACAGTAGATCACGCTATTATTTTAGACTTAAACACCTGGCAGGTGTCTCTGGGACTGCCCTAAAATGGTTTGAACCCTACCTCACAGATCGGAAATTTATGGTGAATATGGATAAATGCTCCAACATCCAGTTTCCTTACAGTGTGGAGAACAACATTAAAAGACAATTTACAGCAACGGTCAGTTTCATAAATGTAATTACTGCAGTTATTGGAGTCATGTTGTTTATATGAACCATAAAAATGTGCATTCGATCAATGTACGTGCATATATGACTCAAACATGGTTGTGACATATGTAGTTGACGGTAGAGTTGTAGTCAAGACTGCCTAAACCGAAACAAAGACACTACCAAGACCAGAGAGTATCAAGACCAAGACCAAGACAGACCAAGTCGAGACCAAGACTAGTTCAGCTCAATACCAAGACCGAGACCAAAAAAAAAAGCTGGATGGTGATCGGGATGTCTGGACTTTCCTAATCAAGCTGCTGTCCCTCTGACCCGACATTGGATAAGCGGGAGTTAATAGATGGATGGATGGATTTGAATTGTACTTAATTTATAGATGAAACATGAATTTTAAATATTAAAGACTTATCGACGGACTGTGCAGTGACACTGTACTGTTGTGTGGCAAACAAACTCCTTGTGGTCTGTAAAACCAAACTTGACCACTGACGAATTTGTTGACATTTTGCGTCCTCCTCCATGGATCCGTGACTGTGCTTTAGAAGGGGGAGGGGGGAGTGAGGGCGTGAGAGGACGAGGTCCAATGCCGTCTTTGACACAAAATTCATGTGATTGGTGCCACTTGAAGGGGGCGTATAATGAGATCAAAAAACCAACCAAACAACAACAACAAAAAAAACTGTGCTTGCCTGGATTTTATAGGTTACTAATCCCTTAGAGACCGCTTGGCCAGTCCAAGACATTCTGAGACCGAGAGACCCGAGACCGAGACAAGACCAAGACCAAAGACTGTCAAGGCCAGAGACAAGACCAAGACCACAAAAAATTAGTCTTGAGACCAAGACCGGTCTCAAGAACTTCAAGTCTAGTTGACGGTGGTCTGGATCCACAGAGAACAGACAGACAGACGTATGCATATGATGTCAAGCAGCAGGTGATTTCGATGCAGAAATCATTCACAAGGACCTTTTTTTGACCATTTATGGTAGAACATGGGTGTGTTGAGGGTGGAATATTCAGCAAATCAACCTGCACAAACTTCCAGATGGACTGTGATTTAAACTGCTTGCAGGTGTGCGTGTGCACTTTTTTTTTTTTTACACATGCCATTTTTGGTGGTAGGACTATCTTGTGACATTCAGCACACTGACCTTTGCTTTGTCCCTGTTGTGTCCTTCTCACACCAGATTTCACATCTTCCATCTTCTCTGTGCAGACAGATCTTTCAGTCACTTTACCCACATCACATCAGCCATGAAGGGATAAATGTGTAGCTTCTGTGTTTTAGACCTATGTTCTTGACAATCAAACATTTCATACACCCAGAAGAGTGACATCTGCTGGCCGTGTGTTAGAACTGCAGCTGAGTGGATAATATGTGATTTAGAGCAAAAAAATGGCAATTTTATGCCAGCTAAAACACCATCAAAGATGCACTTTGACTTTTCAGACCTCAAATAAACAAGTCCACAACTCTAAAACAAAAAATACTAATGTTTTAACTAAGAAAGACTCCAGAAATCAATATTTGGTTGAATTACCATGATTGTCACAGCTGCCATGCGTCTTAAAATACTCTCCTCGAGTTTTTCCACATTGCTGTTGGGTGATTTTATCAGAGCATCATTTAATAGAATGAAGTGTGCTTGTGTTGGAGTTCAGCAGACACTGAAATTGAAGTCATACATGTGGACATAATGTTTTCAAGAAAAAAAAACATTGCAGTTGTCTCTTAATTTGTTCCAGAGCTATATATACAAACACACATATATATATGTACATACATATAAATGGTGAGTTTTATTGTTATGCAAACAGAGACTCCAGTCTGCCACCAGATGTCCCTGTTCCTCCACACGATAAAACCCTGAAGTTTCAAATAACTTCAGTCATAAAATTTTAAAAAAGGCTCAGTACTTCACACTATCCACAGATGTCCCAGTGAATCAGATCCCTTTTAAAGCCATGACATATTGATTGAAATGCTGCAACCCAACAAAATTCCCAATGAAGCAGCTGGACATACAATGTGACATAACAAAGCTGCGCTCGGAGTGCTCATGAGATTGTTGGTGTGCCACCGCAGGGCTCACAACACTATCTAATGGCACTTCCGATTCAAAAGATCGATACTGCGTTGAGCAAACGGGCTTCAGCGTAACATCACTAGCAGTAGTACGCCATGGTAGTTTTGAAGGTAGACAATTGCAGAAAATGAATGATCTGTAGCGCTTGTTTCGGCTTGTTGCTTTCTTTCCCAGAACTGGTCGTGTCTGCAAAAAGCCCCTAATCCAACACATTACTGCTATCTAGCAGATAAAATAGCAGCATTTTGCAGTTCCCAAGTAGTCTTTGTTTCCAGGTGCAGCCATGGGGTGGAGGGGGTCCAGTTTGGTGGTCAGGATTTAGTCTCTGCTTTTTGCAGATGATGTGGTCCTGTTGTTGTCACTGAGCAGAGATCTTCAGCTTGTACTGGAGGGTTCACAGCTGAGTGTGAAGCGGAAGAGATGACAAATCAGAAGTTCCAAATAGCTCTCCGTCAGAAAAGGATGTAAAACACTCTCTGGGTCAGAAGCATGGCTGCTTTAATGCACGGGCTTACCTGGGCTGAAGCCCAGGGGCCTCCCAGGTTCAGGGGCCTCCCAGGTTCAGGTTCATG
>JBAMYA010000008.1:4060006-4072283 GCA_037176975.1 Arrhamphus sclerolepis
GATATATATACATATGTATATATATATATATATATATATATATATATATATAGAGAGAGAGAGAGAGAGAGATACATATATATATATATATATATATATATATATATATATATATATACACATATATTAAGGGTGCAAAAATACGCGTCTTTGTATTGAACTGTTCGATACAGAGCTCTCGGTTCGGTACGCACATGTATCGAACGTTAAATTTATTTTATCAACTTGTCTTCTGACAATGCGCTCTGTGTTGGACGCTCAGTGCATCTGCGTTGGCCTACTCTGCCTAGGCTGCACTGTCAAGCACAGATCCACTGAGCGCCTCCCACATTCAAGCTTTATTTTATACTTATAGCATTTAACATGTTTCCTGTTGATTCTGAGAGCGGAGCATACTGGTTACTAGGGCTGCGTGATATGACTTCAAACCAAAGTCATGACTAATTGAATATGTAACCTTGATCGTGATTAATGAACAAGGTTTTTGCTGTAAATGCGCTCCAATATTAAGACATAAAATATTTTTCAACTGAGGCATTCCAGTCACGTGCGTTTCCATTTGTTCCCATTTCTGCCAGACCAAACAGCACCAACCCCGTCCTCAGTCCTTTCAGCCATCGTGTCTCCACTTATGGTGACTGTTTGCATGTAAACTACCATTCCAAACCACATGGTGGCAGCAGCACACCACTTCTGCTCTTCATCAACCACCACAAAAAAGACGATGTTGACAAAAACAAAGAAAAGCAGAAAAACAAACTTAAAATGACGTGGAAAACTCTGGAGGAGCTAAAGGTGTTTGTAGAATTTCTGTTTGCCATTTGAATAGTGGATAATGGTGGAGCTGAATGAGAAAAGTGGACATTAGGCAGCAGAATGACGTCATATACTGTAGTACCCAATCGGCAAACCAACACCACCAGTACCATCCCATACAGGTAATTCCTCGTGGCCGCTCTGCACACCGCTCCCACAGCAGGACTCTGAAACTGAAAGCCTTTTTATTGGGCCATTTCTGATAATCCGGCACCCAAAAACCACCCTGAACCCACACTAGTTGAAGCACACCCATTGAATACACATGCAGAATCCACCTGTAAGGGAACAGGACATGAGCGCGCACAGCACAGGGAGTAATGACAGAATTAAAGGAAAAAAATTCAAGTCATTGGCATGGGAGTGATTAGATCATTTACAGGTTCTGAATATCAGTAGGAGCCACCCAACTTTCCAGACCTACACCCCCCTAGTCCACCTTGAAGCATTTACAACATGAGGCTCAAGACTGATTTCACAATGGGAACTAAAAGTTAACATTGCTGGCAAGTTCAGATGCCAAATTAAGTTTCCTTTACAATACACAATTTTAAGCTTGATTTACAGGTTCCTCAGCTCACCAACAAAAACCTAGTAAGTGGAGATAAACTGGCACTCAATTTGTATATGTAAAATACTCAAAGACGGATCAAGAGCTACAACCAAAAGGCTACGATGTCTAGCCTGAGGTCACTGTGAGCAGGGGAACCCTGCAAAGCGAAGGGAAATACTGAATCACTCATGAAATGACAACAAATAGTAACAGCTTGATGGTCACAAGAAAACCTTCGACACAGCAAGCAAACATCTTCCACCGCCCATTCCATTCTTAAAAACATTTTGGATTTATCTTGTTTCAAATAATGGTTTTGCACCATTTCCCACATCAGTTGTGGTGTGATGAATTTTTCTGCACTTTCATAACCTACATGCATGCTAATATACTTCTGTAAATCACAAATATCACCCATCACATGCTCATACTTACCTTGTGTTATTTTACTTAACTATTCATTTGCAAATGTTCTTAATATAAAGGGGCACTCACTGTCACATCTTGTACTGTGTGACCACCTGTTGCCAGTCACACCATGCGACCACTGCAAAACTGCAAGACTTATGATAAGACTGCAAGTTGTGTAGTTTGAACGGTGCAGTAATTTGTTGACGATTGATGGAGTGATCGTTATTTGATAGACACACCACAGAACTGGGTTCTAAAAAGAGAAAAAAAAATCATACCTCAATCCATGTCTGCTTCTCATAACCATGTGCCAAACATATCTGCCCACTGTGAGAAAAAGGGTCACTTTTTATGGAGTCACAAAATTAACAAAAATGTGTTCATTTTATGACTCCATAATAAGACAGCCAATTTTAGGAGCCATTATAATTGTTAACTTTGATATGGGAGGCTTGTGGCTGAATAGAAGCTATCCAAGTACTGTGAAATGTTGCTATTTTGGTACTGATGATCAAACTGTATATCCCAGGACTTACGTCATAATCCATGGAACGCAGCTTGCCTCTACTTTGGGGTGATCATATTTCAACACAAATCCGATTCACTAATAAACATCTTTTATTCAGCAGAAAAATTACTGTTGTCCTTACAGGTCTGTCTTGTCTTTCCTTTCCTCTCCTCTTCTACACCAGTTATGACCTCTTTGACCAACTATTCAGCCAAATAAAGCAAAAGTTAAATAGCCAACAACAATAGCAAGGACAAGTAATCAAAGAGTGTTCCTGTCAGAGGTGACTTCTCTAAGACTGCAGGGAAGCTCAGCTTCCACTAAAATGGCAAAAATTAAATGTTCAAATATGTAAGTAAACGTTCATAGAGGTGAGACAGACATTTTCCCGATCGCGTGTAGGAAGGAGAGAGAGAGGCCGTACCACAGAACGCCAGGAAAACGGCAAAAGCTGTGGCTCTAACCTTTCTGTCCTCCACTATCAAGCACCACATCACTGAAGGAAAGGAGAGGAGAAACAAAACAGCAAACTCCTGTCATTCACACTCATGTCTGAATTTACAGATAAATAAACTGACAAATTTTATGACGTAATCCGACAATGAGCTTCCCCTCTTTGAAAGACCAGCAGCCTCCACTGGTTCCCATTTATCCTTAGGTGCAGTCAAATAATTCTTCATGATCCTCTGAAGTCAAATGTAACATTTACTGGACACTTATTATTACTTGCAGCATAACGGTTTTCCACTTTTTCCTGGGTTCTTTCATAGGTACATTAAGTTAATTTCAACATTTTAACTTCTCAGTCCCTTGCCACTGTAGCTCTGGGATACTCTGGCATCCCTAAATGAATAATCTTACATTGATTGGTGTGGATGATGACAACTTGCTGTTTTTCCTCTCTCTCTTGTTTTCAACTAATCAAGTAATATTCCTAAGATAAAAGGCAGAGATAATGAAAATGCGATCTCGGCCTGCACAGCCCACAAGTCTGGCAAAAAGTTGTCCGAGCAGTCCTGCCACCAGCAGTGAAGCGACGCGACCAAAGCAGCAACAAGAGTCAACAGTGTCGTCTTTTGCAGCATCACACTGTAGGAGGAGAATGCTGACAGGAGTAGAGTAGTTACACATGCCATTTCATCTTGTTTAGCAAAAGATGATGCTTCTGAACATCGTCGACAAAGTTGGATTCAGACACACAATTAAAGTGATGGACCTTTTTAAATTTTTCTAAACTTGTCTTACCTTATAGTTGATTCATGAATGTATGATTCACCTGTTTACTTTGTTTAATTTTGTGTTACATCTACAAACATTTGAGATGTTTGCTTGGCAAGAATGTTCTGGCCACTTAATGAATGTAATGGACAAACTGAATATTTTAAAAGTATGTTATTTTGAGATGGCTTGTTCTAAAGTGGCATGATACAAAAAAGGAAAACTGAATTTAAATTGTAAACATTTGTGACTGATGTGAATTTAAGTGTACTATTACAGTTGCCATTTCTGATTGACTGTGCTATCTGATGAGAAAACCAGACAAAACGGAAATAAGAACAAGTAGTTTCACTGAAGCATAAACCAGGCTTTATGTCTTATGTTTATTATAAACCTGCTGGACGATGTGACCAACATACAATTCAGCCCTGAGTAATAAATTGAAAATTAATCAAAACCAACATCCAGAACCAATAATCAATAATTCAACACTTGAAATCTAATTCCTTTGATGAAAAAGCCTAATGTTGTGCAGTTAAAACACAAATCATTCAGAGAACTCAGTCAGCAGCCTCTACCTTTTACTGGTATCAGAAGCATCGATACAATATTAATACCTCAGTAGACCTCCTCGGTGTCGGAACGGCTGCCAGAATATATTTGGAAAACCCATCACATACTTTTATTTTCTACTAACAGAAATAACCTGCCACACGCTCTCTGTGCCTCACATATACAAACAACTCACATCACCTTCTGTTAATGCACATACTGAATCAAAACAAAATAATGCACCACTGTAAAACAGATTCTGCAAAATTCACAACTTCTACTTCTGACTAGGAACTTACAAAAAGCTGAAAAAAATCTGCCTAACTATACATTTCATTAAGCACTTCAACAGCTAGATTTAGTCCCAACATTTTCCTGTCAATGAAGCTACTCAATATAAAACATGTAAATGTCATAGAAGGACACACAATCTGTCTGTCTGCACGCTGTCAGTCTTCATGGAAAATCAATGAGACAGTTAATTCAGTGCAATGGGACACCTACGGACATCAGTGTAAGTAGAGCCGACCTCGCACCACATGGTCTTTAACCATCAGCAAAACGATCAGTGTCAAGCACTGTTAGCAACATACTGCTAACACAGAAGCTGGTGTTTCAAATAATTCCAACCATGACAACAAGAAGGAAACCTTATTAACATCGACAAACTGCGACACGGTGAGATAAACAGGTGCAAACCAAACTGACACACAACCTCTTTGAACACTGCTGGAGTTGGGTTGTGCTTCAATTTTGATGAAGATGCCTTTGTTGTTTCCTTGGAAAAGCTAGCATCTTTGGCACCAAGACAGGATTTCTGGGAAAGGTTTTATAAGTGGTTGATAAATGGGCTAGAGACAGAGCTGGGGCCACAAGCAGCAAGTCTGGTCATTAAACCCCAAAGCCGACAAAAGATCAAGTAGAATAGAATATATATTGAGTGGCAAAGATATATATGTGTGTGTATATATATATATATTTGATTGATTGCTTTAATTAACATCATGAGTCACTTCATCACTCATCAGTCTACATTTGTTTTACCTACCTACAGCTGGAGCGTCATACTCATCGCCCAACAGTATTTCTGGTGCAGAGTATGCGAGAGATCCACAGCTAGTAGTCAGCTTTTTCCCCGGCTGAAACTTGTTACTGAATCCAAAGTCAGTGAGCTTAACCAGTCCTTGTTTTTCAAAGAACACCACATTCTCAGGCTTTAGGTCCCTGTGAACCACATGCAGACGATGGCAGTAGGAGATGGCATGGACAATTTGAGCAAAGTATTTTTTAGCTAGCTCTTCATTCAGACCTTCCTCGTGCTTCATGATGTAGTCAAACATATCCCCTCCATCACCTAGCTCCAAGATGAGGTAAAGCTTGGTTTGAGTGTCTATCACTTCATACAGGCGTACAATATTGGGGTGCTGCACAAGCTTCATGCAGCGGACTTCCTGGAAAAGATGGCCTGTTGCCACTGTGTCCAGCTTGGTTTTGTCAATCACTTTTACAGCCACTTTCTCCCCAGTGAAGACATGGCGTGCCAACTTGACCACAGCGAAGTGGCCACGGCCCAGTGTCTTATCGAGGTCATACAGGCCAGCAATCTTGCCATCATAACCCCGTTTGAAACCTGCCATAGCTGGAGAGGGTGACGGGGAGAGGGGCGCCCCTGCTGCAGCCAGGGGTACTCTGGTGGAGCTGTGTGGGTCCAGCTTATTTCAGTTCATCCAAGCCCAAAGAACAAATCCATGGCTCCAGGTTCCTGCACACATAAGACAAAAAGAATCCTTATTAGAACTTTAAGCATGCCAAATGCAAAATGGTTATACAAAAGAAGAGCACACACGAATATGAATAAATCTGCACAGCAAATACTTTCAAGATTCTGTGAAATAACAGACTGAGACAAAATAACAAAGAATATAGTCCCTTTCTAAAGTAGAGTGGATTATAAGGACATATGACAGAATGATATACGTTAGATTGTATTAAAATATATATATCTATATTTCAACAGATAGCACATCAAATCCGCTACGCCTCTGTATCACAGAGAAACTGCAGCTTGTTCTGACGGGATGTTTCCAGCACTGAAGCTCATTTATCCTCAGGTGCTGCTACAATGCTTTTTAAAACTTCTACAAGATTATTTTAAACACACGGAGAGAGTAAGCTACCGCAGTAGAGCCAGCTGAGTAACAGAGGGCCCAGTCACAACAGAGACAATGAAGCACCGTTAGCCTGACGGGACCAGCAGCTAGCTCGTTGTTCATTGATTTATCGGTGTTAGCGTACAGAATGACTGCTCTTAACCGCTATCCTTTGTTAACGTTAGATCGCCACAAGATAGCCACGATAGTAATGTTTACACACACTATTTTTAACCTTGTAAAAGAGCACCGGTCTCACATGTACACAGACGCCGCTTTAAATATCTGACAGATAGCCTCAGTTAGCACGTAGCATTCAGGAAGCTAAAATTACTGCGGCTCTCTGGACTCACCTCTTCAGGAAACATCAAGCCTGGCTTTCATGTCGGGGACTATTTACTGAGAGAAAGGCTGACACAAATTAGGACACAACACAAAAACAGTATAGCTTCTTGGTGCTGACCGAAGCACCCCAAAAGTGCCTGATCCCGGGGTTCATCCGTAAAACGAGGTGTTGCATCGTTGGCAACGGCTGCCCTGCTCGGAATGGTAGTATCCTCCCAGTCCAGGCTGGAGCTGGCAGGATGCCTTCAATGACTGCACAAAAAGTCTGCACATATGGACTACAAATATATGAGTACTCTCAAGCCCAGAATTATTCATACCCCTGTCAAAGACAAGGAATTTCCTAATTTTCTCATTTACAGATTATTATTTCACTTTAGATTTTATATTAATAGGACACAAGAAAGTCTCAATCCATGACCAGTTTATTTGAGATATAAAGTGTAAAGAAATCTCGAAGGTTGAAAACAAAACCAGTGTCCAAAATGACTCCTACCCTGTCTCAATAATCAATAATCAAACCCCTTATTTGTCATCACAGCCTCCAAATCATTGTTGTAACTGTTCACAGGTTTCTGTCAAGTATCTGCAGGGATTCTGGACCAGTCCTTTGAAAAAGTTTCTAGATCCTTGATGTTGGAGGGTTTTGGTGCTGTCACACATTTCTTGAGCTCCTTCCAGGTTCTCAGTGGGATTTAAATCAGGACTCTGATTGGCCACTCCATTACATTAATAACATTTTTCGACCACCTTGGCCATCTGCTTTGGATCATAGTCCTGCTGAAAGGTCCAATGCTCCCCCAGGTCCAGGTTTTCTGCTGACTGCTGAGGTTTTCTTCCAGAATCTTCATGTTCTGCTCTTTCCTCATGATGCCTTCCACTTTAACCAAGTTTCCAGGCCAGTTTGAAGAAAAGCAGCTCCATAGCATGATGCTTCCACTTCCATGTTTCACAGTAGCGACTATGTTCTTTGACTTGTAGGCTTCATCCTTCTTTCATCCCAGATGAAAGCCACATCTCTGTATCCAAAAAGCTCTATATTTTGTTACTTCTGACCACAGAACTGATGAGCAGGAACTTTCGTCTTTCTCTAGGTTCTTCTTTTCAAAGGTCAGATGAACTTTTACATGCTTTGGTTGAAGCAGCGGGGTCCTTGGTGGACGTCCATCGAGACCTTTTTGGTGCAGTACCTGTTGTAGTGACTGCCTTAATATAGCCACACCACTTTCATTCAGTGGTGAAGGGGGAGAAATGCAGGAGGGACAGTCAAGGAAGCGAGAGTTTGGATGTTTAGAAGCTGCCAGTGACTGGGAAATGCAGGTAGATTTAGGTGGAAAGCTCAGTTGTTCCTCAGGAAATAGCTTGCACTAGAGATAAGCCCGAACTCTAAACCTAACCACCTATGCCTCTGCCTCAGCCCCAGGCCATTGTGGCCTCTGCCTTTAATGCCTTGGAAGGGTTAAGGTCTGATATATTTTAGTAATCAGTTAGTCAGGAGATAGTTTATTTTATTGAGCTGACAGTTCCCTGGAAGATTCAGAGGAGGAAGCTGATGAAGCTAAGTAGCGAGGATGGAACGTTAGGGTACGTCCAGTCGAAGTTGGATGTGTAGGGGTTTCATAGATGGATCTGCACTTTCATTACTGGGGGAACTGGGCAGAGTTTGAGGAAGCTGGTCAAAGAAATGTGAGATGAGGCAGCCAGATGTAGTCAGTGGATCTGGATTAGGAGGACTAATGTTAGTTGGGGACCAAAAATCTGGTTTTAGTGAACCTCATCTGTTAATGAAGAAGAGGGAGTGAAGGTAGAGAGAGTCCACCAATCAGGCCTCAGAGGACGAAAAAACAGAAAGTGGTACCTTACTTAAGGAAGTGAGGGTGACCTACTGGAGGGGGTGGGTTGGGGGTGGGGGTTGAGGGGAGTTGTATCCCCCATAGTGGTCGTTGTTTGTACTCCCTAGGACCGGCAGGGTTACGAACAAAGGAGGAGCAGATGCAGGCATCCGGGGAAGGACAGCACTGAGACCAGGAGGCTCCGCAGACTCCAGTTTTGTTTCTTAGGAACATTGATTTTATTTTTTAGGAGGTTTCAGAACTTTTTATTGTGATAAACTTTTGAAAAAAAAGTTTTATCCGTTTTTTTTGTCTCTTCTCACTTGGCCATTGAAAAATATCTTCTATGACTTAGGGTTCTTCTAAGTTATTTATATTTTATTATAATTGTATTTATTATATTGTACTATGTACAACCAGGTGCCATGACCGCAGTTTTTACGAGTGTACGTGAACGCAGCACCGGAGCATCATTAACCGCATTCAGATCTGACGTCAAAGTCTTTTGATCGAGAAAGGCTGCAGCGACATCAAAATATGTTTGGACAAACAGGAAGTTTCCACATGAATGCTTATCTGATATCGAACGACAGTTTTGTTCTACTGAAAGACAGATGGAATTATGTTTTTATAAGATACTTACAGCAGGTGCACTATAGGAAAATAATAGGTAATAATTAAGAGCGCGCATGACGCCCGCGTGTGTGGTGGGGGATAGTAGCCTTAATTACTATTCAGGCTACTGTGATGGGAAGTCTATTGGATGTTTTCTATACTAACATTGCCATATTTTTTGCCTGTGATGGGTTGGTCTAAATTACTTGACTGAGACCAAAGTGTTGGTCATTGCTTGGCTTCTCTCTTCTTTGCTTTCCTCCTTTGAAACAGAATAATGTAGTATTTTAATATCAAGGTTTTAAGACAAAAAAGACACAATCTTTTTTTTCCCCTTCACTGTCTGACATTAAATAAGACTAATGTTTCCTTGTTTTAGGCCAGTTGGGACTTTCAACATTACTTCTATTCAGGTTGGGTCTTGGCCTGCCCCCTCTCCTGGATCATTTTGGGTCTCCTGCTAAATGTGGGGGCTGCTTCCCCCTGTCACACTCCCCTCTGGTGACCAGTGACCCTGTGTTACATTTGTCTCTTGGGGCCACTCCTGGGGCTCCATGCTTGGGGGCCCGCTGGGTGAATGGGGCTCCGGTCTTCCTCATGTCTTCCTCATGTCCTCAGGGGGGATCTGTGGGTCCCCACATCCACTATTGAACATGCTTATGAAGAAACCAAACAGACATTAAACTGGCTGTCTCACAATTTTCTCCGTCAAAATGAGAGTAAGACAGAATCCTGGCTGCTTCTAAACCATCCAGTGGTGCAGTACCTCCCATGGTCCCAGCCCTCCCCAGGTCTTCACCTTAACCATGTAGGCAGGAATCTGAGTGTGACATCTAAACAGCTGTTTAAAATCTGCTTCAAGCTCTTGTCAACTTCAACTCCTTGCTAACTCCTGTGTTCTGCTGGACAACGCTCAGAGGTCCCACGGATGAGGTTAAAAAGTGTGGGGTGACCGTTCTCTTGCGGTCACTGGTCCCAGACTCTGGACCACGCTGGCCCTGGAGCTGTCACTGACCTGCCTCTGCGCCAAAACAAACTGAAGACATACTAATTCTGGAGAGCATTTGGTACATATTAGCACTACATCACTTTTATCACTGTTTTCTTTCTTTCTTTTATTCACAGAGTTTTATTTATTTATTTATTTTTTTGTTTGATTACTATTTTATAGTTCATGTGTAGCTTTTATTTGTCTTTAATTGCCGTGAGGCACTTTGGTCAATCTTGGTTGTTTAAATAGGCTAAAAATTGATTGATTGATCATGTCTAAAAAAAACAACCAAAAATGAAACATTTTTTGACATTCTTTTTACTTATTATAAGTAGCATATATGGTCTCCTTTTGATCCAAAAATGGAACTTTTTCCAAGATGTCACCCTCACCTGAGAGGAGAAGTTGCGAGGCTGGAAGGAGTGTCGAAACTATGAGATGACACTGTTTTTTGTTTTTTTGTTTGTTTTTTAAAGCATGGTGGAGGCCCTAATTCAAGGACAATGACGCCTTTCACGAATGCCATCTTTTGCTGCTGTTGGTGAGAGACATGCAAGCAACAGCAAAAAAAGTCCACACCAGCAAGAGAAGAAGGAGGCAAAAGAAAGTGCCAACTGTGTGTACCAAGAGATAAAGAAAACGAGCTTAGTGTGCCACAGATGTGGTGTTTATAGTTGCAAAGACCATGCGCTGACCTCAGAATACAGCCCACCGTGCTTATGAGAGGACACAACTGAAGAACACTGGCCAGAGTTGCAGTTGAGAAAATTGTAAATTTGCTCATACAATGTATATTTCAAGCATTACTTTTGTAATATAGTTATGTTTCTCCCTTGTACATTTAGGCTTTTGTGTTCAACAATAAATCATACTGATAAGTTTTGACTGGAAGCACAAACATGTGCCACAGTTTTAAAAATTTATCTGGTTTCAGAAAAAGTGACTCTGGTAAACATATCAGTGAAGTACTCTGTAAAAAAATATCTGTCATATATCTGTCAAAATAATGCTTATCATTTTTCCTTAAAACATAAGTGGTATTAGCCTGGATAATGGGGCCTGTAGGACATGTACAGCAAATACAAGTTCAGAACCTTTAATATTCACAAGAACTGAAGCTGAATTTTAATATCAAATTAAATGATAATATATGTATTACTGTGGATTTATAATGGAATAAAATGATCCAGAGCACTTTGTTAGATGTAACAAGCACAAGAGGAAGTTAAATGTCATAATTGTTTTACCTTCCACTGCGTTACCCTTTTCAAACTCAAGATGGGAGTGTTCCTTTATGTATAACTAGTTCCCACTCCACATCTGGCACAGTTATAGCTGCTTCTCAATGTATTACTGAAATTTGTGTCATTGAAGAAAGACTTTACAAAGTATATTTTTTAGGAAAGTGATCATCTCATCATAATCATGTGATCATCTCACCTGCCAAATGACCATTTAACTCCAAAACTATCACTTTTTTTATTTTGCACCTTATCTCATTACTAAGAAACTGAGAACAATATCAATTTGATAAAAAACAAAAAATATTCAAATTTATTTGCATAAATGTGCATAATTACAAAACAACAGCAACTGTTTTTCCAACTATTTGACTTATGACTCATTGGTTTTCTCTGTCAGTTGCAGAGGGAAATTTCAATAACAAGATACTTTTCAAAGGAAGACATGGCACAGATAGAATAAAGCACTGGTGCAGCAAGTCTGACCAATGGATCAATCATACTTATCTGCTTCAGTTGCACAGTCCTGCTGTTCTGGTACTGTCACGCTTCATTTCTTGATTTTTCACAGATGGGGGATTTGACTTAGCTGAAGGTTTGTCTTAAGGTCTCGTTAGACTTCTCTGACTCTGTCACTCCATAGACAAGAAGTCGTATCCATGGAGATGTGGACCTTTCAGACTACTCCTTTGCTTGGTGAATGTTGCAAAGCAGTTTACCTCCAGGACAATAGGGGGTGTAGTTTTTTTACTGGAGATCAGCCTACTATCCCGTTTATGGTCAACAACCATTGATACTGTGGAATAAATAAACAATAAACAAGCTGAAGACAATAAACAGTCGTTTATTTACATCAGCCTGCCACGCGCAGACCTGAGGTCTGTTTCAGAAAGAGAGGTTACTGAACCCCGAGAAATAGGGTTCACTTCCAGTTTCAGAAACGGAGTGCTGCATTAACCGCCTCGGAACTAAATCTGGTCTCTGTTACCACGGTAACTGACTCTGAACTAATCGTGGTCTCTGTTACCACAGTAACTGACTCTGA
>JBAMYA010000008.1:4072383-4102566 GCA_037176975.1 Arrhamphus sclerolepis
TAGAGAGAAAAAAAATAAAATATATAGATATATATATATATATATATATATATATATGTGTGTGTATATATACATACATATATGCTGATGGAAAAACTGTCAGCTGACCTCAACCCAGACCAACAGAAACAACCCCAGATCATAAACCACCACCTACCACCACAGGCCTTCTTGGTGGGCACCAGTCATGGGTGCATCACTTAGTCCACCACCCTTTTTACCCTGATGCCCCCATCACTCTAGAACAGGGTGAATCTGGACTCATCAGGCCACATTACTTTTTCCAGTCCTTTATTCACATCATATCGAAGCCCCTTTTTTGTGATTATTAATTTTATTTCATCATTCTGATGCAGATTTGCTGCTGTGTTTGGGTTAATTATCCTGTTGCGTGACCCAATTTCAGCGAAGCTGTAACTGCCAACAGATGCGCACACATCTGCCTCTAGAATATGTGGTCTACCCAGTGACTGTGAGGTGTCCAGGTCCGATGGCTACAAATATCCCCAAATCATCAGCCCACCTCAGCTGTGCCTGTAAGAGCTTCTTTTACTCATACGCTGTGTTCTGTTTTCAACAAATGTGCAGTAAATCTGCACACTTTGGCCCCTCCTTTGGCCTCAGCTGTCTTTAGAACATTGTTCCAGATACTTGTGGATTGTTTGGATGCAAATTTGCTAATTAAAAGCCATAGTTTTGTCATTTAGATAGAAGTTATTCTTCTAAAGTCTCTATAGTCATTTCAAACTTCTCTTTTCGAACTGTAATGTCATGAACATTAGAACTGATGAGACTGACCACTGTCTTGAATGTTTTTCCATTTTGAATAATCTATATCACTGCAGAATGTTGAACTCCAAATTGTTTGGAAATGGCCTCATTATCTTTCAGCTGCAACAACAAATGGGTTTATATTCAATTCAGTTCAAAAATACTACATTAATGCCTGAAGGGAAGTTAACTATTATATAGAACATTTTTAGTCCAGGGACCAGACTGATATGCAGCTTCTCTAAGATCATTGCTAGTGTCTTTACTCCTTGGCATTGGGTTAATGCATACCTGAATGCCTCAGATTAGCAGAAAGACAAAGCCTCTTGCTTATGATCAGTTAATCCAGTGTATATAATTAGTAGCCCCCAGCAGCTTCATAACCTCTTAAAGACCTGATAACAAAAGCCTTAGAAGTGTATGAGTACTTTATTTTTCACATGATTGCGTGTCATCTGCGTGAAACAAATAACCTGAAAAACTGCTCCAGATATGTTCATTTTATTAGTTTATTTGTTCCACTGGATCTATGAGATTTCTGCAGAAGTGTATATGTTCTTAATGTGTATATGGCCTGATAAAGCCATGATGCAGCTGCCTATAGAAAATATCATTTTATCTCCATGGAGCAGTCTCACCTGGGGCTGCATTTCCAGGCTCCCCCTACGACTAATATTTGTTCTTTTTTTTTTTCTTTTCATCAGCTTCTTTGTTTGAATATGGAGGATGAGAGAGGATTGTCAGCGGGATGCTATCAACAAAGACAGAGGCGACTATTTTCAGCTGTAACTTATTGATTCTATTTGATGAACCCACAAGTAGATCCTTCTCAGTATTGCGCCTCGGGAGGAATGCACATGTAGAGATGCAGAAGGAGAAATGGAGCAAGAGATGAAAGCGTATATGTCCATTCAGGCACAATCAGAAAAACAGCGCAGAACAAACACACGAGCCTTAATTTCCATATAATTGGATATAAGTCTCTCCGGCAGATTAGATTTATAGTAATTAGTTTTTCCATGTGGCGGGAACACAGCCAGTGTCTTACATCACATTATTAAGCATCCCCCTTAGTGACAGGACTAAACAATAAGGAGAACAGCAAACATATCAACAAAGAAACCTGCCACGTAGCAAAACTGCTCAGTACCTTTTGCAGTTTTTGTCTCGGACCTCGTGTGTGGTGTATGTGGGGGTTAAAATAGCTGGTGTTTAAAAACGAAAAAAGTCGACGATGGTAGTTGGAGCAGTTCTTTGTCACTAGAAGCACTGTTGCAGAGATAAGCTCGTGGCTATTATAGGCCAGGCATGCATCCAGGCTGCCTGACTGCCTTATCTGCTGCTGATATAATAACCCAATCAAGTCGTCACCCTGGACACGGGGGAGAGTGGCAGAGTACAAGTGGCATTTGGATTCAAACAATGTAGGACTGAAAATGTGGATGGCTCATTTGGTATTTTGCTTTTTTTCCCTTTTTCTCCTTGGTAGAGAACATAAAAATCATCTGCATCATCATCACTTTATTTAAGTCTCTAGGTCTATTTAAAACAATAAAGACTGCGTATCTGCTTAAATCTAGCTACACTTGGCACAATAACTGAAGACTTTCCTTCAAAGACAAAGTGCAGCACTGGTGGACGTCCTTAGTGTAGTAGATGCCATTTCCTCATTTTAGTGCATTTTAGCAGGTTGTTAGACACCCACTTTTACAGGTAAGCAAAAATTTGACTACCAAGTAACATGGCTGACCCTTCAACCCTCAGTGACTGCTACCTTTACATTTTTATATATACATTTGTGTCTCTCCTCTCTATGTCCTTCATCCTCCCTGTCCCATCTCCATCCTCTTTTCCTCCTTTTGCCTGGCTGGCCTTCGGTGGGATTATACATTGGATTTTCATTACACTCTCAGTGTGTATCATGTTTATTAAAAATAGAATTCATTGCTAGATACATTGATTTTGTCGTCTTCCTTGTCTTTGTCAGGATATTTGATCTGAGGTCAGTTTGGTCATCAGTTTCCAGCAGGAATGTCCACAGGGTTTACCATTAGCTAGCAGGTTGACTGTTGGTCCTGTTGGAGTGAATGTTATGATCCAAACATTAGAATTCCCAGTGCATTGGGCTACAAAGGCAGACTGGAATGTCTGCAGCTTTAAAGCAGAAAAGCAAAGCAACAACACAGAAATATCACTGACAGCAGTTAAATGTCTTGCATGTATTTGCTTGGATTTTAGAGCTGATTTTGCAGTTTTGACACCCCCTTTTTTTGGGAAACAAAACAGTCTTACCAAAAGTGTTCTTACTACGCTTTGCTTTTGTGGGGTGGTATACAGTGATACATTTTAGAATTTTAAATATAGTGTAGGATTTTTTTATCTAGAAAGAAAAAAAAATGTGATAATGTTTTAATGATCCCTGTTAAAGTTAAAGCTGACAGAAAAAATGTCTCAAATAAATGGCAACCTTGTCAACTGACAGGAATGTCAATTTATGGAGTTAAATCATAGAGTTTGGTCTTTGACACATCTGTGTGACTACATCAAAGCTAGAAAAATGAATTGGAATGATGAAGAATAAAGCCAACTAAAACACATGTGAAGGAAGTGACAGGGATTTATGAGGTGCCGTGAGGGACATTATTCAGAATTAGCATTCATACACACATGTGAAACCAAACTCTCTTGTGTACTGCACTGAAAGCCACACACACACACACACACACACACACACACAAGAGAAATGCTCTCGTTCATACAACCGAAAATCTCTTGAAACTGCTCCACTGGATAATCAAATACATCCAGATGTATGTCATGTATGGATTTTTTTTTCCTATTTAATGCTTACTCTAAAAGAAAAAAACAAACACACACACAAAAAAAACACACACAACAAGTTCCCAGTGTTAATAACCATAGTGCATCATTGAATCCATCAATCCATCCATTATCTATTGCTGTGCAGGGTAACAAGGGTCTGCTGGAGCCGATCCCAGGTGTCTTGAAGTGAGAGGCATGGGTACATCCTGGACAGGTGGCCAGTCCACATGTACACAAGCAACCTCAGCATCATTCTAGCCATCCATTTCATCCTTTTCAGAGGTAGACGCTTGTCTGTGACTATCTGTTGCCACCAGCTACGTTGGATATAGGATCGAAAGTCTTTACACTGGGTTTTATTTTGAAAATTGACCAGATTATATCTGCTGATCTAGTGTCTAGCAGTCTCATGTGCTTTTAATATATCCATCTCAGTTTGCAGTTTAACATGGCCACCATAAAATGAAATAGCATCGACCAGTTTTTTCAGAGTAATGTTTCTGAAAGGCACTGAGGTGCATCTGACTGTCTCACAAGCATTGTCTTCAGAGGCTGTAATCTGCTGGAGTGCAACACACTCAGCCCTGATTGAACATGCTTTCTGCTCCACATGTTCTAAGAATAGTATTATGCATCCGTCTTACACTTATCTGGATTCAAGTTCGGGGGGGGGGGTCAGCGGTAGAAAGGCCTAGATATCCCTCTCCCTAGCCACCTCCTCTAGCTTTTACCGAGAAGTTTCCAGGCCAAGATGTGATCTTTCCAGCAAGACCTGGGTCTGGCTCGAGCCTTCATCCAGTTAGACAGATTCCAGTTAGATGTTCCAGGGGGATCGCTTGCTATGGAGTGTTGTAGAAAAAATAAAAGGAAAGAGATCCTATGTCGATGAGAAAATCACATACAAATTTATTAGAGAAAAGAAACAAAACTTATGCAGCATAAGACCACCACACAGAATACTGAATGAGGACTCTGCTTTTCACAGAGTGGGCTTCTTCTTTTATACCAGGACAGAAGATGTTGGTTGTTAGGCAGGTTTTGCATACAGAGTGGTTTTGCATGTAGAGCTGAGGGGGAATAATTGAATTTAGGAATGTTTACAGGGTTCAGAGTCACACTTTGCCTTTTGTCTGCCTTTTGCCAGACCCGTGATCAAGGATCACACCTGGCCAGACATTTGGTCTCTGTCTGTGGGATGTGCATTCTGTTAAAGAAGGAAAAGTTACTTTTAAACCGGTTTGCTTGAACACACATATTACTAAAGATGAATAAAACTAAATGAAAAATACAAGATGGATAAGACAAGAGAAAAATTTCCTCCACAGGAGGAATAATGACTCTTTTTTGAGTGCCTCCCACATTATTTTTTATTTTATTCTTCTTCTCACCAAACCTTTTAGGGAGAGTCCAGCTAGTCCAGCCTGGATGAAACTCAGTCAGGTCATTTGACAGGTAAATAGAGAATCTTACCTTTTGGTTCATCCCTCCCTTCACCATAACAGACTGATATAGAGTCCACTTTACAGTGGATGTTGCACTAGTCCACCTGTCGATCTCCTGCTTCGTATTTTCTTCACTTAAGATACTTAAATTCATCCATTTGAGCCATATGAGACAGTACTTCACACCCCACCTAGAAAGGGCCTTCTGTCCTTTTCTGACTGAGAGGCATGGTCTTGAAAATGGAAGAGATAATTCTCATTACCACTGCTTTACACTCACTGGTGTTAACTGGACCACATCATCAGCAAAAAGCACAGATGAAACCCTGAGGTCACGAAATCAGACTACTTCCACCCATTTGCTGTCCCAAGAAATTCTGTCCATGAAGGTTATTGACAGAGATGAGGTGAGACTTGGACTCCTGATGAAGTCTAAGTATCCCAAATGCATGCTATCTCACAAAGCACAAGCAGACCAGTTAAAAACTCCCATACCACTCCAGGACTCTTGGGGACTCTGGGGTAAATGACTGGAGCAGTGTTCCAGAGCCAAGACCACTTAGCTTTTGTAACTGATAGATAATGCACCAAGGGTGCAACCTATATCACTATATCGTTACAGCAAACAGCACTTATCACATGCAGAAGTGGCCATGAGTCCACTGGAGTGAAAACTATAAACGTCTATCCAAAGTCTGAATGCACGCGTGCTAACTGTATTCAGCATGCTTAATGTCATGAGTGGACAGCACAGATTTACAGTTAAGAGCAAAAAGGCTGTTAAGAGAGCACAAAACTGCCAGTGGGTGGAGAGGAAGCACTCTCAAATCTCAGTTCTGCTCACTCAGAGGTTTTCCTGTTTGCTCGAGTTGTTTTCTGTTCGCACACAGGTAAGAATGGTTGAGTCTGTGGAGGCAGAGCAGGGTAAGTTTTGATCACACACACCCTGACATCTCTGTAATCGCCTGTCCAGGAAGGAGCTTTTCTCATAAAATCATTACTCATGAGAGTAACATTACTCACATTACTCATAAGGTCTCTGCAACTGTCAAGGGAAGCCTACATAATATTTTTTGATCAGTTCTAAGCATTGGATTTTTATAGGAAACTTTTGTAATTTTTGAATATTCTTCGGTATCTTCATAATTACTGACCTCACAACATTTCTGACTGTCTAAAGTCACTCACTACATATTTTAGTTCATTACTCCTTAGTCACTACATTAAGAATCTCTTTGTGGGGGACAAAGAAGTGAACTTGTGATCACAATTAACTTTAGGGTGATTTCAGGCACAGCCTATCTCATTAAGAATCATCTTCTGAAAAACTTTATCACTTTATGTTCAAATGCATTGAACATATGCATATATGCAATGTTGTACTGTGGAATTTTTTTCTTATTTTTTTAACAGGATGTGTATAGATTCTATTATGGTGTTGTTCTAGGCTGGTGGTGTAGCTCTGGTAAGGTCTCTCTATGTGACATCTTGAGATTCTCTACGTGGCTATTTTTTTGTTATTAAAATGACAATTTTTGAAACATTTTCCTGAGCTGGTTTGGATGGTGTGCTGCTAAAAGTATTTCTGCTACATTCCACTTGTTTCAACATTTTTGTGATTCGTAACCCTGACAATGGAAAGACATGAGAGCATCTGAGTGAGCTTCGCCCAAGTGAGGTCAAGTGAGACTGTTGGGAATTTTGTTTTACAAAATCATTGCTACAGGAACACTTCCTGGACGATTCCTCTTTAACCAGTTTGGGAAACAGCAACTGCAAACTGAACACAAACAAATCCATACATTCTCAATGCAGACGTCACTGTAAAGGAGGGTCTGTGCTCCCCAGATACTAAACTCTTGGCTCTGACTCACTACCCATGTACATTCTGAGAGTTTTATTAGTTTAATTTTATTCTTATTTTATTCAGTTCAAGAGATAATATCACTAATCAACCAACAAACATCTGAAATGTATACAAGCTTTTGGTCTTTTTGGCCCCTGATGTTTCCGTTCTGTTTTTCAATATCTTTAGGGAAAAATAATAATAGCATGGCTATCACAGCATGATCACAAGAATATTATTCCGAGAGCAATAAGATAAGATACCAAGTGCTGCAGATATTTGGAATTAAAGTTTGGGTTTAACTTTTAGGATGACAAATTTTTAATAACAGGCTGATGCCTGCATGCATTTCTGTGGCGTGTCCACAATTTTCTTTCACTGGAGTTTCCATCAGAAGTCGCCTCGAATCAGTTTGCAGCTGGAGTTGCTCATAACTGCCGAACAAGGGATTTATAAATGGAAGCTGCAAAAACAGATGTCCTCATGAATTAGTGAGGCACTCATGAAAAATTAACAGCCGACCGAGGACATAAAGCCAGGGGGCTCATGCTCATTTAATTCTTCCTTTAACATGCAATATGCTGCCTGCAGTCACGGTTTTTTACGCTCTGTCCCTGCATTTAGATGTGACAAATTAATAGTGACAGAAATGTGTCTGTCCAATAAATAACAGCATAGGCTCTGGGATAACAGGCATCATTAGAGTTGCTGATAAATGGCTGAAAAGTAGAGTTGTATATTTTGAAAATTATGTCAGCCTCAAAAAGTTGTCTAAATAAGTGTTGTGATTACTTGGGAGGGGCTGACATGCATAAACTGCACAGTTTTTACTCGTCATGAGATGCACAGAGAAAAAAAGAATTTGGAAAACATCCTGTAGGCTGTATAGCTTTATATCATGGCAGTGATCCAAAACATACAACCACAATGGTTGGGAAAATGTTCTCAGGGAATTGTATGGAAGTCATACGAAACCTTAATCATGTTCAGCATCTGTGGTGGGAAATAAAAACCAAAATGATGCCAAGGAAATACTTCAGTCTCAAAGACATAGAGATCATCAGGGAGGAGATTTCCAGGGAAGTTCGTAGAAATGACGTTGAGTGAAGAGAGGCTTTTGCATTGATAAATGGAATCAATAATATTTTGATAATATTCTGTTGTGAAAATATTAAAAGCAACTAAATAAATAAAAGAGAGTGGCAATGGTGACAAAAAAGTTGTGAATCATAGCAATAAAACATTATTGAAGTGCAACAACTAAGGCGAGGCATTCAGAGAGGGAGCAGACAGGTCAATGGGAGAGTGTGTCGTGGAAAAGAGTTTGATGGAGAGAAACGTCAATGGAATACAAATCAAATCCAACAATTGTTGCTGTTTTTGCAATCAGAATTTGAGAATAACCAGTGTGCTCGAACACTCAACCAATATCTTCGAAGTAAGTAACCATGTTTAACACAGGTGGCTAGAGCGATCATTATGTACATAATCATATTCAGATTACTTCTTGAATAGCTTCCTTTATCATTAAAGCAATTTTACCAGACGCTTCTTCCTATTTGTAAATGAGGTGGGCCTCATCGACCACAATCCTGAACAGACTGAAGCAGCTTTGGCATTGACAGTTAAAGACTTGGACTTCTATGACAAACAGCTGCTACCATCTTTACCATCCAGGCTACAATGTCGCAGCTCTGTCGTCATTGCGTTAAGCCTTCTTAGAGATGCTCTGCGAGGATAGATTGATCTGATTCACTCCACAAGACTTTTAGTTAATGAGCTCCAACAGATGGTAGGTAGCTGGACCTGCCAAGCAAGTTTACATTTGCTAGCAGTATGTCTAGACTTCAAGGCTGTTGAATCTGAGCAATTAAATGTTTCTCATTTTCACAGCATTTACATTCTAAGGTACAAACAGTAAGATGCAAAGCTTGTAGATGTGTGACTTGAACAGATTTTGACTTAATATAGCTGCAACACTGTTCTTGACACATCCGTGATAATCCATGAGGTCATGAAGTCAATGTTAACTCGGCATGAATTAAGGAAGTACTGCTAGGTTTTTATTTTGAAGAGACTTCAAAAGGAATTCTATGAAGTTCTAGCTTGAGGGATCATGCTCAGGGTCTCTAAAAAATAAAATAAAATCAAACATATAAATCTGACCAAGAAAAAAAATGTTTTGCCAAATTATGTCACCAGCCATCAATACATATGCAGACAGTTAGAGGAAAGGGTCACCATGGTGACGTCTGCAGTCACCAATTTAGTCCCTACTGTACCTCAACTGTTTGCAAGGAAGAGCAATCCAGAAATCCTCTTGGTTGTTTTCCTTCCTATGGTTGATGACTTTCATGTAACGCTGGATTTCTGGACTGAATATCTGGAATTATTTAAAATGCAAATAATCTCTCAGAGTTTCGTTTATCGCTTCATTTTGAGCTCTTTGTTTCTGACTAATGTTGTGCCAAGATTGCTGTCACTGGCAAAAAGAGTTATGCGCATTCATGAAGGACTCTTGCCCTTCACAAAGACAGCAGAAACTCCTGCTGAATGCACAGCCTGTCTATTATCATATCATATATATGATAGGATATATCATATGTGATATATCCTATCATATAGTGTATCATAAGACTGAAGTGAAGAACATACAAACCCCACTTTTACCATTGAACTTTCACTTTAGCACTAACTACACATTACACAGGATGTCCTATTGTTGAATCTGTTTCTGACCACAGAGGTATTTTTATGAGACAAAACCACCCACATCTTCAGACTCACTATCGACAACTCCACTTTGTTCCCCTCCAAGCACATCTGCAACCTCACAGTCATCTTTGATAACATCTCCTTCCAATCATATCACAAGAACTTCCTTCTTCCACCGTCTCTGCCCATCACTCCCCTTCTCTGCTGCGGAGTCTCTCATCCATACCTTCATTACATCCAGGCTCAATTATTGCAACAGCATCCTGTGTAGCTCATCATCCAAAGTCCTCAATAAACAAACTCTGCTGCTTGTCTGCTCTCCCACCCCAATCCTCCAGGAGCTCCCTGTCCCTCAGCGTATCCTTTAAGAGTCCTCCTCCTCAACCCCCCACAACCAGCCCCCCTGCTACCTCACTAACCTGCTCCAACCTCCTCTCTCCAGCACCCAGATCCAAGAACCAGACCTGGGGTGACCAAGCCTTTTCCACAGCTGCTCCCACCTCTGGAGCTCTCTCCCCACACACATCTGTGACTGTACAGACTTTCCCACATTCAAATCACCTCAAAACCCACCTTTTTAGAATTGCTTTTAATGCTTGACTAATGTCCTGTGTATGTAATTTAACATCCTGATTTTTGTTTGATTCTTGTCAAGTGTCTGAGTTTCTTGAAAAGTGCTATACAAATAAAATGTTTTATTATTATTATTATTATTATTACTATTATTATCAATTACTAAAACAGCTGGAAATCAACAATAGTTGACATCAAAAAGACAGGACAGACACACATATGTTCCTCTAAAGTTTAATTCAGACTTTTCTATATCCTGTACCTTAGACCATCAGGTCTCCTTGGAGAAATTCTGGTTATTGTCAAAATGCAGCATTAGTGGTGATCTGTTTGAGGTGCATCTGTGGGTAAATTCCCACTGATGGTTAACAACACTTTGACTCTGACTCTAGAAAAAAAGATGCACTTTTGAGGTGAGAAAGAAACCTGAATAATGTTTTGAGGGACGTGGATGTAATTAAACTTTGAACGGACACAAATATCCTAGAGGTGTAGGGGATGTAATGTGTCATGTGAATGAATGACATTAATCAGCGCTCTGTAGGACGTAAACCGGGAAATGGAAGTCTTAATGAGAGTGACAAAGGAAGAATTATAATAAGGTCAACTTCTGGAGTTTTTTTGTCATTAACTTTTTTATATAAGTAATTTGTTGTTGCTTTCCTTTAAAGCTTTTGTATTTTACCTTACTATGATTTTCTTCTGGTTTCTTTGATTATTTGTTTACATATCTGTTCATCTGCAGTAAAAACACAGAATATAAATACAGTCATGTAGAAAAAAAAGTACACCCTTCCTCAATTCTCATCTCTCAGGAACATTTAGAAGACATTCATCCATTTAACAACAAAATTAATAACAAAATTTAATAACAAAATGAAATTTATCAATTAATTAGTTTAATTTAAAAAAAGAAGAGATCTCCAGTCCAGTCCAGGACTAGCAGGTCAGGAAGAAGAGACAAGACCATGACTCTTTCTCAGTGTCAAGAACACAAGATTTGGACTTGAGTACCTGGTAGTTTATACCTGAAAAGTTCAACTTGGCTGAATGCAGTTTGGAGTTTGTATGTATGAACGTCTGTATCCAGAGTATCTGGACTACTCTTGATCAACTGGATTTACGTAAAAATATTGAAAAAAAAAAATCCAAACATGTTTTTTGCAAGTATAATAGTGCGAGAGAGCTTTCATGAGTTGTAGAACTCCACAAATATCCACATCTCCACCAAACCTGGGATGCGCCTGGATGAAAAGAGCTTTTTATACAGTAAAAGAATAAGAAGGTATCCCCCTATCAGTTCAAATATTGTAGGATCAGGGATCTGTATCAAGAACTGAGTAAACTGGGAGAGGTTTCATTCATGGACAAGTGGTTTTATTTACAGTGGTAAAAAAGTATGTGAACCTCTTAAAATAAAATATAATTTTTTTTTCATATACATTTTCTCACCAATGTATAAAGATCATATATACATTTTGCATTTATCTATAGCAATAAATATGGTGATTATTATCATCATCATGCATGACTCACTCAGTGTATAGAACTATATTTATATTTTAGTCTCAATCACCCCTCACTGGGTTGCTACAGGAAATCACAGCCTCGCCAAATTATATTTGCTATATGTTATAAGATTACTGGGTCTCATTCTAAATAGTTATTTCTACACAAATCACAACATGTACATTTTTAGCTATCTGGACTTTGTCACGGGAGTTACAAGAGATCAGCACAGGCGGGATGACGGGTTGAGCTGTGGATCGTGTGGTTGACGGAGGTTCCTGTCGTAATCCACTATCCACGCGGTTAAATCAGCTATGAATGACGACTCTTGATGTCGTGATGTCTGAAGGGATCACAGATCACAGGTGTCCAACTGAGACTCACTTCTTCGTGCTTTACATGCTGAAAATGGACTCGTGGTCTTCTGCTCAAGGGAAGCAGAAATAAGCAAATACCTGGCATCATGTCGATGAAGAATATTGTTTCTAAAGTTGCACTGGAAAACTTGTCACCTCATGGAGGTCCATGTTCATTCTTAAATGAATAAAACAAACTATAAACATCTGTAATTTTTTGAAACCTCTGGACAGTGTACATGACTTGATGAAGCAGGGAAATGATGCTGGTTCTGAGAGTAATTTTTAAGTGAAAAAAAACAAACAACTTATTAAAACTCCGCACCAACTTTATTGGCCAGGTTTAGTCTGGATACAGTGCATTTTATACTCCTTTCAGATGCTCGTTTGGCAGCGTGAGATACAGTTTTATAAGCATTCAATCTGGTAAACTGGGCAGCTGCTGCTACTCATCAGCATCCTCATCCTCCTCCTCCATCACCCAGAACCACATTCAAGTAGTTGAAGAGATCAACCAAATGTCATCAAAGTGCCAGTCCATTAAAGCCCATTGTCGCCTCTTGTAGCAAGCGAGGCAAGTGGAGGCTAATTCCCTTTGATGGTTTAATTAATGACATGAGGTTAATGCGTCTGGATGGATTGTAATGATGTTACAGGCCACTTTTTCCTCACACTACATCACCACAGCACTGAATGCACTGGTGTTGAAAAATGAGCCACTGAAGGAAAATCAAGCTGAAGTCACTGCAGCTCGGACAGTTTTTTTACGCCATTAGTCAAGGACTCATCGGAGGTAAGAGAAAATGTGCGTGTTTGACACAACTGTCATGACAGGTGTTCGAAACAAAGTGCCATGAATTCTCTAAAGGTCACCCTTCATTTAACATGAACAGGTTGTAAGATGATGACAAAAGGCTGCAGCAAAAACATAAATGGATGGAGATTACAGTCATCATCAGCTTCTGTGGCTGTGCTGGTTTCTGAATGCTGTCAGCTATTAGTGACAAAAGTGTTCATGTTTAACATAGCAGGGGATATTTTCTAGTTCTTTATCTTACACAAAATCAGAAAACAGTCTCATTGATCATTCTGGGTGGCTTGTAATTTTTACTTCGGGGAAGTAGTAGCTCTGCATGTTCCAAGGAGGAGTATTAAGACATTTTAAACCAATAAAAATAGATCGAGTCTGTTTTGTCAAATAGTAAAAAACCATTTCACTCTGAAATAAGTCTTTAAATTCTCTGGTGGCACAGATTCAATCAAATTTTCTGAAGCTTTTTGGTTGGGTGGTCTCCTCTGTCTTTGTCTGTCATTAGGAGAAGTTAAAATGATGGATTAGTTTATGTTAAGTTGTGATGCTACTTAGCTAAGCTTCGTCCTCCAACCCACAGTCAGCTGTGTACAATTAACACTACACATAAACACAGCATTTCTATTGGCTCTGGTGGCAGCCAATCAAAAGATCACACCACTAATTATGCACACATGTGTAGCCTTTTATTTTTTTTAACCGATGTGGTCCAAAACACTCACCTCCTGTACAGTTGCCATGGATTTTAAATAAGAAATAAGAAAATAAGACATAGTAGGCATATCAAAGGCTGTAAATATGTTGTTTGCTTTTGGTGCCAGCCCACCAGGTGAGGAAATGCAATTTTTCTTTGTGCCATGGAAGCAGGGATGAGGGTGCTTTGGCTCTGCCAAACTTCCAACTACATTACTGGACAGCAAAAGTCCATTGTATGTGATGTTGGAGGCACTTTCGCCTTGAACCTTCTTGACCAGTCAGTGGATGCGATTGGATGCACTTGCTGGTCAGCCACGTCCTTAACTGCAGTTTAAGGTTCTGCATTATCTCTAGTTTCTGACATTTCTATCAGTGATCCAGTTGTTAAAGAATCCATAAGAAACTTGGCTCAGTTCGTGAAAAATGTACGACTGCAGGCTGCTTTCTCACTTCTCAGCTCTCTCACTGCTAATTGTCTATTTGCCTCCTCGCCGCCTGGCTGATTTCATTTTAGAACAAAGGGCTTGAAATCCATTGGTGACCTATTCTTAGCTGACCACTTTGCTTTTTTCACTGAGTCCTTGGCCTCCCAGATGGAGGGGTGCTGTATAAGAGTCCAGTTGATTGCTGAACCTTGGATTCTGGAGGAACAATGTGGGTTTTGTCTTGGCCAGGGTGCACTGGACCAGCTCTTTGCCCTTCTGGTAATTTCTGTTAAATTCCACATAACCTCGCGGCTGCCCTTTGTCAGAACATAATTCTGCTCATTACTTTTCAGAACAGATTTCCATCCATGGTGTGGAGGGTGTCTGGTCTGCTGGTCTCAGTATTTGTGTGAATCATGTGGCCCTGCTGCTGTCATCTTCAGCTCTCACTGGAGGATTTCTCAACTGTGTGTGAAGTGGAAGGGATGAGAATGACATCATCAAAAATCTCAAAGTGTGGCTCTAAAGTCAGTTTAGGAATGAGGTGCTGCCTCCAGTGGAGGGGATCAGGTATGACAACCATGATGATTGTTCACTTTGATGGTGACCTTTTTGAATTAATGTGGATGGTCATTTTTTCTGAACTGGGTTAACAGAGAATTGTATTGATGATAATCTTATGATATTAATCAGGTTTAAAAAACAAAACTGCTGGCTGGCTCCACTGGGGTCTAGGACAGTGGTGATTTCTCTAAGACTGTAAGGGATGCTCATCTTCTCTGGGGAGGAATGGAGGAGGCCTGGATGCTGAGCTTCCCCTTGATGATTGGAGGATCAGTCAAAAGGCTGAATCTCATTTTGATTGACATTTGTCCATCCATCCATCCATCCATCCATCCATCCATCCATCCATCATCTGTACCCACTATGTCCTGTGCAGGGTCATGGGGGTCTGCTGGAGCCTATCCCAGCTCACTATGGGTGAAAGGCAGGGGTCCACCCTGGACAGGTTGCCAGTCCATCGCAGATTGACAGTTGTTTTGAGATATAAACCATCACTTAATCACTGGGAGCTCAGTCCCATGGTGGATTTTGCAAGTGAAGTCAAAAGACAATCTGCAACCCATTTCTTGGTATTTGCTCGGAGAAATTACTGGACCATTTCCATTGTTCATTTCTTATACTGTAAATAAAACACACTCACAGTATTTCCTTGTTTCAGTTGTACATAATTTCAACATTTCCTTGTTTGATTTTAATATAGTTTTGTTAGTTCGTTCACAGACCATTTTCTTGGAAAGGAACGGAGGACATCTCAAGTCTCCCAGAACTTCCGTGAGTCTCCCACATTCAGATAGCAGCTCCCTGATGCCCTCAAGTCATATAAAATGTCCCAGAATCTAAAGCGAGCGGCCAACAGTGCACCTGAACACACATGGAGGTGGACAGAGAGAGGCCATACCTCAGAACGCCAGAGAAACGGCAAAAGCTGCAGCTCTAACTTTTCTTTTGGCCTCTATCAAGCACCACATCACAGAAGGTAAAAGAACAAACTCATGTTATTTACATTCATCTCTGAAATTATGTATAAATAACTGGCAAATTTTATCAGGTAGCCAAACAATGAGTTTCTCCCCTTTGAAAGACCAGCAGCCACCACTGGTCCAGGGACTGGCTGGATGCTCTTCTGTGTCAATGCTACATATTCCCAGCATGGCTGGGGCATAACCCAAGTGTGGCCCTGTCCCCATCTGGCTCTGAGCATGGAACTGGGTTGAGAATCCCAGGACGGCAGCGTGTGTGCTAAGCGCTATCCTGTTGCAGCTTGCTAGCCGTCGTGCAGCTGCAGGCCTGGACTGCTCGGGTTGTGCTCCCTCCTGTGTTGGGTTGAGTTTTCAGCTTCCCTCTTTCAACACTTTCATGCATCTTCATGAAAATACGTTGATGCATTCTTACATTAATGTGCTCATCACAAAAACAGGCTATATAAATAAATAAAAAACAACTATCTTTTCTAATCATACAAAAAATATTAATTTTTCTTTTTTTATTATTTATTATTTATAACCCTTGATTAGTTTTTGTCATAATGCAACTCCACTTTGTGGAGCACAATAAATCATTTATTTTCGATAAACTTCATATAAGCTGGTTGAATATTGCAACTATTGTATGTGACAGATTAGCAGCAACATTTATTTTAGTCATTATTACTTTTTGCTTAATGTCAAATGCTCCCGTGAGGGACCCTGTGCTCAAAGAAATAATCACTTATTTTTGATCCCGCTCCATTAAAGAGCATAAAACATGCATCTTCTCGTTCCCAACTGTTAAAAACTATGAATGACTTTTGTTGTCATGTTTAGGGCTCACCACTTTACAGCATAACTGTGCAGCTGGCTTGGTGGTGAGGAAGTAAGTGGTGGGCCGAGTGCGCTACCGTCCTCGTTAACTCCCCGTCCACTCCAGCCCTCTGATTTTAATGCAAATACTACTGATGTTCTCCAGTTGAACCAGCTCGCTCCTGGGACTCTGGGCTGGTGTGATCTTTGTTGGCTCTGGTGGGCTCACCACCTTGGTCATGGCTGGGTGGTTTTTGTTGCACCTGGTTGGAAATCCATTCCTCTAGTGGATGAAACCGGACCAACACACAAGAGCTGACTGTGGTTAGTTCCATGGAGCAACAAATTGCCCCTTTGGAGGTAATAAAGTTTACCTAGACCTTGGTTTAGCCTTCAGTACTGGATGCTGAGTACTGCTTGATGTCCGGCTACACTCGCTCATACGTTTCGAGCATCGTCTGCGTCAGTCTCCATAGACGTTGAATGAATTGTGGGTTCAGTATGTTGGGTTGATAGGGTTGCCTCTGTCAAGAGTGGGGGGGATTTTTACCTTTTACCACATCAACGCATGCGTCAGCAAATCGAGTTCCAGCTACACTCCTCGATCTCGCCAATGACATCGTTAATGGATGCAGACTGATTCAAAGCACACGGCTTATTAGTGTAGGGAGGGCGGAGAAATTCAGTTGTTTTTTTCTTTTCTGGTATGACAAGAAACATCCCAAACTCCACCTCTGTGGTGCTCTGAATTCAATGTGGGTAGGGGGTTGCATCAAATATCACATCATAATTCACCTTAATTTGCATATCACATTTACATTTACCACACAGAACAGCAGACTACACATCCAGGACCGCTTGACTTTGTCTCTCCTGTTCTTTTGTGCTTCACCGTCATTGATTTATTCCTGTCTGACAGAAAGTAGTCACATTCAAAAGTTTCAGGCGTTAATAAAATATGTTTGATCAGACATTTCGTCTCTCACCTATGTCCAGGACAGCCAACATCAACATGCATATATGTACAATGACATTATTTTCTTTATCTTAGCTCTTTTCAAACTCTAGACCTCAGCTACTGCTGGTAAAATATTAAAAAGAAGCTCGACTTGTAACTTTTGCTAAATCAGAAACAAACAAATAAATAAATAATAAAACAAACAAGCCAGTTTGTTGGTGTTGTTGCGTTAATCCTGGAGGGAACAACCGCAAAAGGGCATTTTACAGACTGCATGGAAGACATCTCCAGTTTACAGAACACATCAATCATTTAAAGCCACCGCTTAGAAGGCATTAAAACGTCTTCTTCTTTTTCAAAAATGTATATTCCTGTGAAGTGGTTATACGGGAGTTGCTCTTCAACATGTAAGTTCAGAATATAAAATGTACATTCTAAAAGAAATTCATGTAAATGCTTTAATTTGAATACTGTCTTATTCAGAACAAGGTAAAGAATTGTTCTCCATGCTACCATCACTGTAGGCGAGCCGAATGAGAACAAGCGGACTAGTTTTTTTATTATATAGATATGATTTTATTAGAAATAAGACACATTCATTTGTGCTCTGAAAACTGTACATTAACAAAGAGAAAAGGCGACCCCAGTAACATAAAAAGGGGAGTGAGGGGGAGTGGGAGGAGGCTGAGATTCAATGGGTGGGGCACAAATCAGTGTTGGGAGGAAGTTGGAGCTCAGGGGTCAGCAACCAGGGCTTTTTGACAAATAGAGATCTGAGGGAGTGACTGGTGATATCAAAACACACACTGTTACGTTGCGATACAGAACACTCGAATAGTCCAGTACCCTGAAAAGACACAGGGAGGCGATGGGGGGTGGGGAGCAGTATCAGAATAATCATGGTCATATTTATAATAATGATAACGACTACCCCCAAGCACAGTAAGAAAGATATTTATAGGCTAAAATCAATTCTGTAGAACTCTGTTGAAGTAATTACAATGCTGTACATCAGGACTCCAAATGAGCCTTGTGCTTTCCCTGTGTGCAACCACCCCCCCACCCCCACCCCACCCCCCGCTGGCTCCACCTCCTATATATCATCATCTCTAACCAACATGTCATATATATTTATAGATCTAGTCATTTACTCGTCTTGCAGTACTCACCACGCACACATTCACACACTCGCACACCCTCTTCCTTAGCGTGTCTGAAGTCGTGTGAAGCTCTTTCTGCACTACGCCCGCTTCCACGTGGAGGAACTGACCAATATGGCAAGTGTTTTCTGAACATTGCTCCTTCTGGGTGCACTGATGTCCATGTTGTCCCTCTGTGGGACAGATGAGGGACGGATGCACACCAGCATCTCTGAGGTGTCCCTCCATGACAAGGCAAGTTTTGCAATTTTGGTGTGTTGTCTTTTTTTTTTTTTCTTTCTTTTTTTTTAAACTCCCCAAGCAAAGGTTTTACCGGCCACTGCAGGACCAACCAACTCACAGGGTTTGTTGCTGAGAGGAACACCGTTTTTTTTTTTTTGTTTTTTTCTCACCAACACTGATGTTGCAAAACAAAGAAATTCAGAAGCATCTTGAGCTGCGTACATCAGTGTTTGTAAAGAAACATCAGGAGCGAGCAGATCAGACACAAGAATACTCTCAATAGGGGAAAGAAAGGAGAGAAATAATTATGATTATTACATTGGAACCATTAAATACAGGGCTAAGCATTGCATGATTATCTTTGCTATGCTGTTTATTACAGTGTATGATGCGCACATAGTAGCATAACCTGCTACTTTGGTAATCTGTCTCCCGTATGAGCCTCCGGACCAAATACAAGAAGATGACCAGTACTTCGCTGACATCAAATCATCAAATGAAACAACATAGAAAGAGTTGCCATGTTCCCGCTCTCTCTTGAAGTGGTTTAGTTGTGTTTTCTGATCTGGCGACCGTCCTCGCCATCCTTCACCATCCTTCGCCCTCGTTTTCCTGCAGAGGACTCCACCAGCATTTGTACAGAGCAGGACAGTGTGTGTGGGGTGTGTTGGCTTGTTCGTTCTTTTGCGCTGAAAAATAAAGGCCTAAACCAGTTGTCAGGTTGAGGCCTGAACTGGGGTCACACCTCGGTTTGCAGGTCCATGACCTCTTGGCCCACCAGTGGAATGGTGGCGCTGGTCTTCTCCCACTCCACCGTCTGCAACTCCAGAGGGGAGGCGGCCACCGTCTCCAGGTCCTTCCTCACCCAGGATGGGGGAGAGTGGGTCTTACGAATGCCCTCCCACGCCCTCTTACTTGGGGTCGGCTGCTTGTCCTAATAGGAAGAGGACATGAGAAAAACCTTTGGTGTTTTGTTTTTGTGTGTGTGTATTCAGTTACTCTGGTGGATCCACTTTACCTCATGTTACTGTCATTTCTGACTTTTCTTAAATGTTCTAGCTTTACCAACCTGAAAAGAAATCTCATGACTGTGTGATAAGTTTAGATCTTGAGTTGGGCTAGATTAGTCACTTTAGTTTGAAGTCTAGAAACATGGTGCAGATTAATCTTTTTCACCTCCAAAGTCTCAAAAATGGACATAGTGGACTGATTTATTTATTCTTGCTGAAATGGCCTACGAATGTAACTTCGCAACCAATTTTATAAAGATTTACAGTCTCAAGGAAAAGGGCAGACTCCTTGTAATTAACTGATTTTTCTGATCTCCACTGACGTCACGGTGACAGACAAGCACAATCAGTTTCTTGTGTCCGTCATTCACATTCATAAGAGTCAGTGTTTGGGGGAACCTAAAGAGTAATTACTTCAGCCAAACCAAAACTAATCAGTCAGTGCTTCACACACCAATCAAAGACATCAGGTGCAGTTTAGAGATGTGCTGTTTCATCTGCTGATGTAAATCAAGGCTGTTTCTAAATATGCGTACTGGCCTGTACTTTCGCAGTTGTGTATTAGTGAAATGTCAACAGTGGTAGCCAGCTGTTACAATTCAAAATCCCTGTCTGGGAAGTTTCCCAGCAGCCTCATGTGAGTGTACGAGTCACCAGATTCTCTATTCCATTCTTCCCAGCAGCTCAATGTGAAAGACTGAGCCACAGCTTCACCCCGAGATAAAGTCAAAGCATTTTTTTTCTTTGAGTAGAGTGAATGGAGACTTCTGGAACACTTCAAAACCACTTCACGATGCCACCAGTTTTTATTGACCAGAATGGCTGATTCACCGTAGCTGGCCTGAGCCACTGTCGTCCCAAACGCTGCGGATTCTTCAGACAGAACTCCTCTCCTGCAGTGATTACCGCATGTATTAGTCAGGGGTTAGCAGCGGTCTATATATCAAGACTGTGTTCCAATATCCATACTTCCCGTACTTCCCATAGTCAGTTTGATTACGTAGGGTGATTACGATCGCGATGAAAATAAGTAGGACACGGATGGTGTACTCAAAACAGCCAAAACGCTGAGTGTGGAACAATATACACTCTTTGTACTTCACGTCCGCCATCTTAGCTTCGTAGTGGAGGAGGTGGAGCCTGACTGACCCAATTCAGAAACATGGCTTATGTATCGCAAAAAATGGCAACTGGATCGACTGCAGCTCCCGAACCTTACATATGTATGTTTTGTGGTTTTACATTTTAATAATTTCCTGTATTTCTCTAGCTCACCGTTTAAAGTTTTTGGTGGGTGACGAGCCCAGGCGGCAATCGTGATCATGATTTCCGGTAAGTGGACCACTGGGTATGCGATTTGGAACGACACTTACCTGCCGAACTCTGCACACTTAGGAAGTGCAGAGAGTGTGCTGCGTTTAAGTGTACCCACTAAAGTATGGATATCTAACCACAGCCCAAGATCACTAATCTACAAAGATTAGAGTAGAGCTCTGTGATTTTGTTGTAGTTCAAGTTTCTTTTCATGTGTTTGACATGAAAAGACAGAAAACCCCGTATTACTTGACCTCTAGTGGTTATATTGAGATGTTACCAAGGTAACTGGAGAGTTTACAGGGAGAAGTTAGCATACAGTAAGACATGTTTACAGTAAGCAGAGGTTATCTGGAGACATTTTCAGAAGCTACAACAATTTCTTCCCTGTTAACAGGGCTGAAAAGGGTTCTGCAGAGAATAGAGGACAAAGTTGCACAGAAAGTTAAACGTAATAATAATAATAATAATGCTAGTATCTAATGATTGTTTATTGATCAACAAAAACATTTAGCTCATTTTAAATGTGTGTACCTCATGGATCTCATATTTGTATCTGGTTCCTATATTTGTATGATAAAGTTCTTTGATTTGAATGACAACTCATGCGTGAAACTGTAAGTGTGACTGCAGCCACATATAGAAATATTATAAAAATATGAATATAAGTTCATACTTTAAGACCACCTCCAGTGATCCGCTTAGCACACAGTCATGAGTCATCTCGTTCTCAAGAAAAAAACAACATAGTTTAGAGTCTCTGTTGACAAATACCACGAGAAGGATGCTAATATGGCAGAAGTTGGCAGTTTCACAAACTAAATATATAAATGGTAATGGTGATGCATGCACAGCTCTGGCTACGGCATATCTTCAACACAACACCTCTTACTGAGAGCTGAGTGGAAGATCCCTCTGCCTCTTTCTGCTCACGTTATCGCAACAATATCAGACTGTGTTACTGTTGTTGTCGTTTACTGTGTGATTCTGCAGATATCATCCCTGAGTTGAATCTGACTCCAAAGGTGTGAAAGAAACAAAGCTCAGATTCTTTGACTAACAAAGTCAGCATGGATCATAGATTTTTATTTTATTTATTTTTTTGCTACTGTCCTTGACCCCAGTTGTCATCAAATTGGGTCCAAACTTTGTTTCCCATTTTCTGGAAGGGAAAATGAAGCATGGCTTCCTCTGTAACGTCTTGAATCTCAACATGGCATTTGTATGTGTGTTTGTGCTGTTGTTCATCACAAAGATGAGCGACCGTATTACAAAGAACGGCTTTGAGTCTGATTTAAGTGCTGTAGTCAAGCTCGTTGAAGTGTTTGAATTTAGCGCTGTGGTAACTGCTGGAAAAGGAAAACGACTGTTAAACTTAATCATAGGGAGGATTTGTGATGTAATATGCATTACACGGGTTTACTAATGCCCAGATCAGATGTGGTGTTTCCTGTGAAAGCACGCTGTGGCCGTCTGGGAAAATATGCATTTGAACATTCAAACTCTGAAATTGTCAGTTCCAAAAAGTGGCCATATTCTGCTTTCTCATATTTCTGACTTATCTTCAGTGGGATTCTGATCACATAACCAGTCGCACAATAACAAGATAAAGGTATTCGCATGTATAAAATATTTTCTTTTCAGGGTTCAGAGATCATTTCTTTCTGCAGAGTTTGTAACCCTTCAGGTTAAACAATATCAGGTACTGAACATGGTATCTAGGAAACAAAGATGCCTGGTGGTAATGTTTGGTGTGTTGGCTTGTCATGAAGTCCACTTTCCAGACCTGGATCTGGATCTGGATCTGCCGCCAGCGTGTTTGCAAGGATCTGAGGTTGTGAGCTCATTCAGAGGAAACACTGGAAACGTTGAGTTGATAATGTGCTGTGTTGCGAGTGTCTGAGTTTCTGGATGCTCGTGAGCCATTAGCTCGGCTCACATGCAGGCCTCCAGGTCTTTCTGACCAATCAGAAAACACTAGAACCAAAACTGGATGTTGTCAGGAAGATCCTCAGTCTGATTCTCAGTCTTTGCTGTTTTGAAATAACTGGAGGGTTTTGGAGTTATGCTGAGGCAGAGGTACCAGAGAAGATTAGATGGCTGAAATTGAGCAGAATATGGCCACTTGCAAAGGAAAAACAAGTTAAATATTTTTAGTTTTATTGTTTTGTATCCCGATGCATGAATTGAGAACTGATACCATAATTAGCAAGTCATAATACTGACCTCCTAGTATATGATTCATCTAAAACTTGAATATGACAATTTAGAGTGGCTTTCTTCTTCAAGGGATCTGGTGAGGCAACAGGACATTTCATTGAACTAAATCAAGTATAAAAAGTTAAAAGAAAAAAAAAAATCCCTGTGATGCAGTAGTGACATGACCCCCCCACCACCCCAACCTGCATTTCATCCAATGACAGCTGGGAGAGACTCCAGCCCACTTTAAACAGGGTGATCCTGAGTGTAGAAAATGGATGAATTGATGAATGGGAAACAAAAAAATCAATTCAAAGAATGTTGTTGAGGTGCTGTGGTACGTTTAGATGCTCTGTTTGCTTCATTAAAGTGTTTCAAGGTGACTTTTGGTCATCCATAAGGTTCCCTGATAATCTGCATGAAACACCAGAATATCTGAGGAACCCATGCTTACACTGCTGTTCTCATCTTCTCACTGATCATTACTTCCAACCCTGAAAGTAACTACAGTGCACACTTGTGTGCAAAAGTTAGTACCCCCTCTTTGAAATTGTTTCTTGCTTGTTTTTCTTTTGTCTTCTCGCAATAGTGAGTCTCAGTATTAAGTGCATAAACTTAAGATGAACAACTACATGTAATGTTTTTGTTTTTTATTTTTAACACACCATTATTCATTTAACAAAATAGAAGTGAAAACAAATAAAAATATAATTTGACCATTAGGTTTTAGCAGCTTGCTGGTCTGGAGCAGTGAGGTGTGTGTTAACACAATACCAAGAGGGAACAACATTAGCAATGCTCCGAAAGAAGCAATTGTTACTGCACATGGATCTAGAAATTATCATAAAAGTAATCCCCAAACAGTTTGGAGATTGGTCTTATAAAGTTAAAAAAAACAAGCAAAAAGAAAGCCCAAGTCCAGCATTCTGAGGTTGCAAAAAAAAAAAAAGGGAGGGGGTGCTGAGGACTACTGAGCATCACAGCACTATCAGGAGGAAACAGCAGACCTCCAGGAAAACACCAAGAAGATGTCCCCCACTGGTGGCCTGAAAGCCTCAAACAACTGAAGCCCAACATGGAGGAGGAACAAGAGGGGCTGTCATGGAAGGACAAGCCCATGCACTGCCAATCTGAGGAAGTACATAAACATAACAATGACTGGAAAAAACTGCACTGAAACACAGCACAGAGGCACTGATCCTGGATGCACAAGAACAGGCCCTAAACACAAGATCAATAGAGGCCAGGGTCCACCACAGCAGACCGGACCCCAGATACAGGCTGTGCAAACACTGCAGCACATCACAGCAGGGTGTAAGATCCTGGCAGGCAGAGCACACATGGAACGCCAGAACCAAACATCTACACCCAGGATGGGCTGGAGCTCCCAAGATCAAGATGGAAGACCTCCAAGGGTGAGAATATCAGAAGACAGATGGGGTGATAGACATGGCCATCCCAGCTGATGGTAGCATCAGAAAGAAGGAAGAAGAGAAGCCCGAGAAATACCAAGGACTGAACTGAGAGCTAGAAAAGATGTGGGGTGTGAAGACAACAGTGGTGCCAGTAGTGATCAGGGCACTGGGGTCTGTAAAAAACAGAGTGGATGGCTCCAGAAGATACCAGGAACAACATCTCAGATCTCCGTCCAGAAGAGCACAACACTGAGAACCCTGATGTTCCCAGGCCTCTGGTAGAGGACATGAGGTTGAAGGACAGACATCTGCCCAGGATGGCACGGCAATATATATAATATATATCTATATACTTAATCTTTTTATATTGGTTTTGGGTTCAGTTTTGTTAAATAAATAATGGCACTGGTGAAGAACATGATGCATCTGATGGTTGTCTGAGGTTATATTTGCCTTATACTGAGACTCACTGCACCTGGATGATTTATTTTGTGTTTGTACACAAAACAACCCCAAACAAACAAAGCAATGATAGGATCAAAAGAGGGGGCATATGGCTTGAGTCTGGGAACCAGCTCTTCATTTGGTGTTAGTGGTAGTTTGTGTCTACCCATATCTGGAACCCACAGCTAACCCTAACCCCGTAACGACACAGTCTTTAAAACGACTGGTCTAAAAAGAATCAGGAAACGCCGTCCACCTGTGGTCATTAGTGTTTTTCATGAGAGAAAAGGGGAACATTCGATACTGGGGGGAGGGGCAGAATAGAATGAAATTAAACTCTTTACACTCATGTTGGTCTTGTCGCTGCTGGCAGAGGACACACTCCATCTTTTGGCAGCTTTGGCATCAACAGGTGGAGATTCTCTATCCTTGTCTGCACTGTGAATCTTCCTGTTCAGGTCCTGAAACATGTCCTGGTGGCGTTTCCGGGTGTGCATTATTTTCTACACAGGGACATTTCACGTTACGTACATGGCAAACAGGACAGGCGACCATCAATTCTACATCAGCCTGCTTCACAATTCATGTCTCTAATTTCAACAGAACAGTTAACTTTGAATAATAAACGTATGCAAAATTCTTGAGGTCTGGACAGCAGATGTATACAACCCCAAATCAGAGAAAGTTGGGAGGATATGAATTTTATTTTACTCGTATTTCTTTGCAGATAGCATGAAGCTAAAATAAAATTTTATGCTGCTTATGTTCATTTCATTTGTTAAGATGCTGCTTTTATTCAGACTTGCAACACATTCCAGCAAATGTTGATACAAGGCAAACTAGAGCTAGTAAGAAAGAAAAAAAACTTCATTTGTGGTTAAAAGTCTTCTCTGAAGTATTTACTCAGGCTAACGTCATGTCGAGCTGGGGCCCACTCATGCTGTTTTATTTTGACATGATGGCATTCTTGCGTCTGTCTTGTTGTATCATAGAGCTTTTACTGAGTACTTGAGGAGCGAAGATGGACAGAAGATCTCCACATTGTCAACAAACATGGGAGAAAAACATTCAAATCTTTCAAAGCAATGTTTGTCAAAGGAATATTAGAAGTGATTTGCATATTTTGGCCAGCATGCTAGCTTGTTGGTTAACTTTTGCAGCCCTGCAATGGAATTAAGGACCTGTCCATGGTTTAGGCGTGTATTTCGCTGGAGGACAGGTAGGACAGGTTTCAGCAGAACCACATAACTCTGAGTAGGGAGATGGACAGATGGACTCTTCCACAGTGCAGGATATCATTCTACAATTCAAGGAATCTGGAGGACATTTCAAGGCATTAATGGTGACAGCTTAAGATGGACTGATGTTTGATCCTCAGATGAAGCTGCATCAAGACATAACCTCAGCTTATCTGACCACATGGACAAGGGCTTGTGGGGGCTCAACTGCACACAACTGTATAATATCATTCTTGTGGACAAATTCATCTCTGGTATTTGGAGAATTAACTCCCCAAGAGCAAGAAAAAAAAAAACAAACAAACAAAAAAACACCAAAACCAGCCACCCTTTGCAAAACCTTTTGCATTCCCTGGTCTTCTCCATGATTGTAAGAGTCCTTCCATGAGTGCAACAGGTTCTTCTCGGCTACTGCAGCAAGGCATTAGAACTTTTTGGGTAGTTTTTTTTTTTTCCTTAAATAAGTCCAAACGCAGGCTGTTATGGGATTGTATCAATGTCCTTGGGAAACTTGATGTCCACTTCTGTGATGTTAGCATTAGCGCAGAGAAGTACACCGTTTTAAGAACAACAATGCTGCCTGCATGTTTTCCAGGGAAGTCCATGTTTTGTCAAAAAGGTAACGTAAATAAGGCATTCTGCACACATTATAGGGGTTTTCTTGAGGAAGAAGACGGTACAGTGCTGGTCTGACCAGCCTACAGTCCTGATCTGATCCCAGCAGAGAATGTTGAAGAATTTTGAACCCACAAATGTGACAATAACTGTGTACCCCCCTACTGTCATATACTTAATGGCATGTCTGCAAGAAGAATGACAAAATAACACCTGAAACGCTTTATCATGTGGTTTCCTCCAAGCTAGAAAGTCATTTAAGGGTTATAAATATACATAAAGCAGTAAACGCAGTTTTGGGAGTATGTTGCGGGTCTGAAATGCAGAAATGGAAGTAAAATGACATGAAGTTGGTGAGAAAAAAAAAAAAAACATTAACATTTCTGGGTTCATACTATCTGCAAAGACACAAAAGTCAAAGTAAATAAAAAAAAAAAAAGAAGCTTTTCTGAAACAGGTTTTCATACCGTCCTAACCTTTTCAGATTTGAGTGTGTAAAAGCTTTTTTTTGTTCTAAGTTTAAGAATCTCTGTAGGAATCAAAGAGACTAAAATTACCTCAAAGTCAAGCTCTGCATAGCGTGATTTTCGTCTCTGGGGGGAGATGAGACAGACAGATTAAAAACTGCGTCTTGGTATCGTGTGCCTCGTGTGTTTCATCACGTATCTCCTCATCAGGCTGTTTCTGGGCGACCAAACGAGGCTCGGTATGGTCACTCTGACCTCACTGGCACAAGCTTTCAGCTAACAGATTGTGAGCGAATGACCTTTAAGTCCTTCATCACGGAGTGCTGAAGGAGAACCCGACCTTCCTCTGGCAGCTGCTGCCTCAAACACCATTATGGAAGTGTGTTTTGTCCTGAAGTGAAAAGACACCTGCAGGTGGATGTCTGCACCACTTGGAGCTGATAGCTGTGTCGTCTTGACCTGATACTCCTGGAAGCTAACCTCACCTGGGTTTGTCATGGCTGAAATCAATAGGCTGTGATAAGTATCTGACAGGAGATGACGAAAACAATGAAGAATGACATGATGGTGCAGCTCTCTGGAGATAGAATTAATGGCATGTTTAAGTTTCCTTCAGAATGAATATTCACTTCATTAAAGTAGGTGTTCCTAGGTGAGCAGAGCCATAAATCAATTCTCAGTATAATACTGCATTGGTCAAAACATCACTGAGAAACAATAAATGAAATAAAAAATGAGTCCAGAAAGCAATTACAGCTGCAAGCAAAGGTTTACACATAACTTCTTTTTTTTTTTTTCCTCCATGTCTGATTGTAAAGTTGGGGACACCTTTCCTACTCTGGGTCAGTTTCTAATTTCTGAAATTTTTCTTTGTTCAATGTTGGATTAATTTCATGCAAATCTGACCTTTTACCAATAAATATTTTAGGGAATCCTAAATAAAGAAACACAGGAAAGGCTTTCTCCACTTTACTGTCAAAGAAGGAGAAAAATGCATCTTCTCAACTGTATGTAAACCTCTGGCTGCAACTGTCTTCTACATTATTATTCCCAAAATAACATTTTGGCACATTTTGCTTTATTTCTAAATAACAATGGACAACATCAACTATTTATGTGTTGGCTGTTGATGCGTCTGTTCTCAGGGGGAGATAATAAAGACAAAACATGATCAGAAAAGATGGTGGTTCTGATACAACAGTAAATTGTCACTTTATAAAGTAGTTGTAGGTGGTTAGATGATCTAATATTGCAGCATGATGTCCATTTCCACAGCAAAAACCCAATAAAACCACCAGAGCCAACAAATGTTGGAGTCATCATCCTGCTACTTACCAGATGTGTGTTAATGATACTCCAGAGAAATACAGTACGACTGCATCCTCCAGACGTTTCACATGAAAAGACTTCCACAAAGGCTACTTAAATTCTTTTAAAAATGTTAACAATCAAACCCAGTTTCCAAAGCTGTGACCTCGGGTAAAATGTCAAACAAAACAAGATGCAATAATTAGTGAATCTCAGGCCAACATGTCCGCTGTGCATGAGTGGGCGCAGTTGCATCGCTCCTGTTATTTTCTCGCATCCGTGGCTTATTCACTATTTTATTTTAAATGGGAAGCTCTGCTCCCAACCTGTTCCTCCTGTTTCCTCCACAAGCTGTCCTAGTGGGCAGGCAGCGAGGGATCGTAAGTGAGTAGGAGCCCTGCAGCGACCACCAGCAGGTCTCCTCTACGGTTTTTAAAAAACGACGCTACTGCAAAGGTTACTGACATGAGAACAAAGAAGAGAACGCTGCCTGATTTCACAACGCTGGCCGCCCTGCCTTCCTGACATCACTTGCACAGACTGAATGAATGTAATATGTAATGGACACGGACCGTCATAAAATCATTTTATTCACAACGGGAGAAAATGTAGAAAATGTTGAAACTGCAGAAATGGGACATCTTATGGAAAAAAAAAACTGGATTTGAATATGATGATAGCAGCACATCCCAAAAAACTGTAACAGGAAGCTGAAAAAAGAAAAGAAACACCTGGATGTACTTCTTGTAACTAATTAGGTTAAAGCTCAACAGATAGCTGAGACGACGCGGGTTCACACTGGAGCACGTTTGCAGCCTTGCAAGATTAATGCATGCCGCATTGCATCATGTGAAATCGGTAGATAATTAATTTCCTTCATTTCACACTGTTTGGTTGAACATATGTTGAATCTTGGCAATGACAGAAGCAAACCTGAGCGTATTTCAGGCTGTAGACGTTCGCCTACTTCAGGTCGCCGTCATGTGCCAGTGAGCTGAAAGTTGGCGCAGCGGTGTTTGTGTGCTTTGAACAGAAAATAAATAGCATTTGTATCCACAGTTTTCTTTCCCATTTCCTGTTGTATTTGATGCTGGCTTTACGTTATTTCATGGTGCGTTCCTATTGGTTAGTTAGCTGACAGAGGTCGTAGAGGCAGCGACAGGCTGTCACACAAACGATTCCTAATTTCAGACACTGTTTATCTTTTACCGCAAAGACGCTTCTATCTTTCATCTTCGCTCCCGTCTCTCTGTGAGATCTGCCACCAACGGTTTTGGACTACGATGGCCGATTTACTTTTTCCCCCCACGATTGTGCATCTTTCATCTGAGACGGCTGAAACGTACGGTGTGAGAGGTAAGAGTCTCTCTGAAGTAAATACGGACATAGGTTCAGCAGTCTGTGAAAAGATGCATATACAAACTGTGAAACACGTTCAGAATAATGTCTTTGGATGCGCCCTTATCTGCAGAACATAATACGGTCGAAAGATATATATATATATATAGATATATCTATATATAA
>JBAMYA010000008.1:4102666-4125386 GCA_037176975.1 Arrhamphus sclerolepis
CTTTCTGAGATTTGTCTCCCAAGGTTTTTTTCTTTTTTTTTTTTTTTTGGATTTGAGGTTGTAAAAGTTGAAGAGTGGTAAGATTTATTTCCTGTGGGTTTAAGTTTATAATTCTGCATGTGCTGAACATGCTGTTTAGTGTTTACGACTGGAGAACATTTGAAAAAACCAACAACATATAAACCCGATACGGGCTGAATAAACCTATCAAGGTTTTTACTTGATGTTACTTTACTTCAAAATGCAGGATAAGTTTGACAGTGAAGTTCAAAGCTTTTCAGCTGATTTGCTTATTATTTTGTCCCCTCTGAAATTCCAAATGTAAAACCAAAAACAGAAAATGACATGCAGCAGAGTTTTGCATATTCATGGAAATCTTCTTTTGTGCTCATTAAGTACAAGTTCAACACTCGTTCAGCAACTATGAGAATCAAGAACTTTGTGGCTCGTTACTGATGTGAGAGTGAAAAATAACTTTCAGTTCTGAGGATCTATGTATCAGGAAATTCAAAAGAAAAGAAAAGAAAGGGAAAACAACCCTGTTTCTTATTCAGCTATTAGATAAATACAACCTCAGATGAACAACAACACATCATATTTCACTTTGCCTTAATAATAGAACAAAAACAAAACCAACTGGAGATGCAAAGAGTGGAAATCTAAGTATATCTCATGACTCAGCAGCCTGCAGAAGCATTTTTGGTGGCGGTGACTTGAAATGACCATTCTGGTCAGCTCTTCTCTGCAATGTTGCTTCGGGGCATTAAGACTTTTGGACATTCATTTATTCACACCTCTCTGAAGGTCCCACCACTGAGGTCTGGACCTTGACTGCAGAATTATGAAGCCAAAACCATTTCCTCCCATCCCGGGCTTGTTTCAGAAAACCAGTTACGTTCAAACTCTGCAGTATTCTGAACTTGAACTGAAAACTCAACAAAACTCACAAAGGAGGAATTTTAATCTGGAGCTGATGGGTTTAGCCCATTTCAGAAACCAGTAACTCTGTGGACTGATCCTGCATGATAGCAGCTTTACTTTCACATATGCCAAGCTGCCCTCACCACCGTGCTTGATAATTGGTAAGTAGAGTTTGTGCTGATGTTTGTTTTCACCAAATATGATATTCTCCACTTTGATCGCATCATATTGTTGAAAACTGATGTACAGCAACAAATGCTTCTCTTAGCCCACTGCGTATGTTGTTCCCTCTTGGCATTGTGTTAAGAAACACCTGAGTGCTCCTCAAATATCTGCTTTTAATGAGGTTTGCAACCCGACTGATGATCAGTTTATGAAGGACTAATTTAGCAGCACCTGGCAGCAACTTAACTTTTAAATTCTCTTGCCTACATGACTCTCTCTTTCCAGTCTCATTTTCCTTGAATAGTTTACAGCTTGGTGAAAACAATGTACAAGTTGTTGTTTGTTTGAGGTTGTATCTGCCTACAACTGAGACCCATTGTGATCACATGACGTTTACATTTGCACATGGCTGCAGGTAAGAGGCACCACTTGGGTTGGCATGCATGTCCTATGTTCAGATGTATCTGAGTAGCTGTTGTATTCTGGTGAGGTTGGTGGTCTTACCTCCAGCGAGCTCATGGACAGTGTGGAGACGGTTTCACTCTTGGACATGACAGTGGAGTTTCCAGCCTCTCCTGCATCACACATGCTGCTGGCCACCTGTGAGTCTCTGGGCATGTTCTGCAGGTTGTGTGCAGGAGAGTCTCTGTCAGAACACGACACGCTGACCTGGTCAGCAGGCAGACTCTTCAGCCCGAAACCAGAAACGGGGTCGCCACTGACAGGGTTGGCCAGGTGGATGAGCCTGGTCTGAGGCAGCTGCTCGATGCCAATGGGATACTTTGCTTGGTCCTCTTTCACCTTGGATGGTTTCATTGTGCCTGTGTTATTTGTTGGTAGAATGACATACCCAGGGCCCTTGCTGGGGCCCTCAGAGCTGCTGCCCTCACCACTTCCTCGAGGCAGATCTCCGTCCAGTTGCTTGAAAAGCTCGCCGTCGCAGATGTAGATGGACTTTGCACCTGGCAGCTCTGTGCTGATGCCCTTGGTGGTGGCTTTTTCCCGGCGTAGAGTCAGAGTATGGCTGGTGTAGTCAGCAACGTTCTGCAGGTGGACCTTAGCCATACTGGCCGGCATGGTGTTGAAGTTCGAGCTCTTCTGAAGGGTCAGGGTCCCAGAGGAGGCCTTCTCCTCCCCCTGAAGGGATGAGCGCTTCACAGTACCTGGAAATAAGGAGACGGGTAATGGTTTTAGGTGGGGTCAGTGTTACTCAAATTATCCCAGAGACAAAATCCTTCAGTGGATTTTACAATTAAGGTCAAAATCATACGCTCCTTTATGAAATTAAACAAAACTGTTTCCTATCTCCACCCTGGGTAGGTAGGTTCCGGTCTAAGTTAGGTTCAGGACCATTATCTCTACAGAAGCCTAATAAATAGGGATTGATCAGAGCCGAGACACCCCAAACATATCTCAAGCATGTTTTATCACTAATGGAGCATTCAGGTCTTCATCTTTCATCGTGAGAGGTGGTTGAGTGAGTTAATGCTGCACTGATGGGCAAAGCAAGGCTTTGTTAATGACCAAATTTAACAAACCAAATTTTGCAGGAATTTGCCATGCACCTCCACCATGATATCTACTGGTCCTTACTACTGGTCATTTCCTGTAACAGCCCTTTGGTGAAGTAACGATATGAAATGCTGAGCTGCAGAGTGTATTATGTCGCGCTGCCAGTTCAGAAGATTGTGTTTTGGAGGAACCACTATTTAATCGTTTTTCCTACTATTAACTGTATTAACATCATTGAAATCCAGTGTTTGAAAGTACTCAGTTTTGCATGTTGACCACAGTAGTTTATTAAAAGGTTTAAGCATAAAAATGTAAAATTATAATGTTTGCCTTTGCCTGAAACAATTCCTAAAAATCTCAAACTCTTGCAAAACCCTTCAAAGTTGGATTTGTTTGCATGGTGGTTCAGACTGATGTGGAATGAGATTTATTGAACACTGCCAATCACACGTACGATCAGCACAGAAGCTAGCGGTCTAAACACGAATGAGGTTTTGCTTGGCCTTGATCATGCCATACTAGTGTTTTAAATCACATTTCAGAGATGTATTTATAAAAATATGTGTGTTAGGACAGAGTTTCAGTGAGAAGTGAAGGAGAAATTCCGGACATAAGTGGATGAGATGATGCAAAGTATCCCCAGAGATGAAAGAGAGGTGATTGGAGCGCTCTTCAATGACATGCTGGGAAGGAAGCAGGAAGTGATGGGCACTTTTGGTATCCACAACAGGAACACAGAGGACAGATGGGGGTAGACTTTGCTAAAGGGATGAAAGCGGCTGTATTTTTTTATTAACTTTATTGATCCCACGGGGAGATTTTTCCTCTGCATTTAACCCGGAACAGTGGTCTGCCACTGCCAGAGGAGCAGTCAGGGGTTTCAGGTGCCTTGCTCAAGGGCACCTCATCCGTGGGTGTGGATGTGGGGAAGCACTGTTCAGGCACTCCCGCCCCACCCACATCATTGGTACCAGTTGGGGATTGAGCCTTCAACCCTTCAGTTACTGGTCCAAGTCCTCAACCAGTAGCCGCAGATGCCCCAGTGTTGTGAATTCTTTCTTTCAGAAGAAGCAGGAACATAAGTGGTGATAGAAGCACACAGGTGGACAACATCTTGTGCAGACAACGTATCTGAAGGAGACAGTGATGATGATAGTTTAGCCTGTCAGCACTGGATGATGGTGTGACTTAATTAAAATTAAAGGAGCAAAGCAAAGCAGAGGACAAAGTAGTGGAAGTAGAGAGTACTTGGTGTGTCATCTGGTAGGAAAGGAGACAAGGAGACTTGACTTGATGGTGGAATGAGGAAGTACAGAAGCATGCTGGCCTGAAGAGAAAGAGGTTGTCTAAGAAGAAGTGGGACACTGAAGTGACTGAAGACAGTAGACAGGATTACAGGGAGATGCAGCACAGGTGGCAAAGGCCAAACAAACGTCGTGCAATGATTTGTATGCTAGGTTGTACAGTAAGGAAGCTACAGCCCGCAAAATATCCGGGGAGAGGGCTATTTGTTGTGTTGACCAGCTAACTGCTAGTAGCTATGCTCTATGCATGCAGTCAGTTATTTCTGAGACTTGTGTCTCTGTGCAACCTTTGATCAGAAAAAATAGGACAAGTGACCACTGATTACAAACTTTTCCTCCATATTCCTGTAATGGAAGGTCTGATCATAGAAGGATCTTCCCCCACACACAATGTCATTGTCTAGCACTTTCTGCCAAGCTGCAACCTGATTGGCCGATGTTTGTGTTGATGCCACATACATCAGAGAAAGTTTCAATTTTCAATGGAAGGTTCGGACCAGCCGCACTCCTGCACTCAAAGTCTATGGAGACTGACGTAGACCCCACACACACCGCGTACGTGTGAATGCACCCTAAGACGGGTGAGGTGTGCTGTAGGTGTGACAGAGGAGTTCCAGCTGGAGGTGGGACTGCATCAGGGACCAGCTCGGAGCCCCTTCTAGTTTGATATGGTGATGGTGCGCCAACAGGTGAGGTTAGACAGGACAAGAATTAAAGGAAAGGTGTAGAAGATGTTGGTGAGACCAGAGATGTCGTACTTCTTGGACACCCTGGCAGGAGGACAGAGTTGGAGGTAGTGCAGGTTCAAATGTTGAGGTCCTCTTTGGGAGTGATGAGGTTGGATAGGATCAGGAATGAGTACATCAAAGGGACAGTACATGTTTGGAGAGAATGTCAAAGATGTCAGACTGAGATGGTTTGGACATGTGCAGAGGAGGGATGGTGAATGCATCTGTAGAGGCTGCAACTGCCAGGCAGAAGGCCTAGAGGAAGACCAGAGGGAAGATTTATGGATGTAGTAAAAGAGGACATGAGGTTAGCTGGTGTGAGAGAAGAACATGCAGAGGATGGGGTTAGATAGAGCAGGATAATTTGCTGTGGCCCCTGAAGGGAACAACCAAAAGGAAAAGGAGGCGGCTTAGAGGAAAGTTGACATATCGAGCTTGACATTCCTAATATGCTGCGGTCTGATGTGTTGAATTATATTTGATTATGTTTGCTGGTTGATTATTTCATTTTTAGTTACTTTCATAATATCATCCAAAGTTTTTCTCTTCATATCACTTTGACGGCTGTTGAGGCAGTATGGATGTGTAGCACCATGTTCAGTCTCCTAAATAGCATCAGACATCAGACGCTGAATGTCTGAAGTTGGTTCTCAGTGGTTCCTCTTCTATTTGACATTTTCAAAGAAAAAATAAACAAAATCTCTCCCTGTTTTTCTGTCATTTCTCCATCTGGCTTGTCTGTCTCAATAGCTTTTCTTGATATGTCTGTCTGTCTCAAGTGATAATCAGACTTGAACCCTCAGCAGATTTCAGACAGAGCCAGTATCTGATGCAGCACAGTCAGGAGGGACTTAATTATACAGCGGCAGTGTGGGAGAGACTCAGATGGCTACATTTATCTGTGTGTGCCTGCTCAACACATGTCATTTCTCTCCCATCAGCCCTAGCAAGGCTGCGTCATGCAGCAGTCAGGCTGCCGCCATTGTCAGACAGCTTGTTGACAAAGAGAGGCTGCTGTGATGTTGATTGTTAAACACAAGTGCAAAAAAAAAAGAGGGAGTACACAATTCACATCTGTTCCAGCAACACTGAAGAAGCTGAAGCAGTCAAAACACACACAGGAGCCGCAAAGAAACATCTGTGGCTTCAGAGCAGCAATCTCCAAAGTCAAGCGAAATCCACACAAACAAACACAAACACACTCGAGCGGAGGATTACCTGATCTACAAGCCATGTCCACGTCTTTCTCAAAGTCAGTCTGAGGACACAAAACAGTGGATGAACAGTTACTTCGGATGTCCCAAGAGTATTTAAAAAAAAAAAAAATCCTTGACAGGTTTAAACATATGGCTGTGCATACCATAAGCTGAGCGTGGCCATTTTGGAAGGATCCCCCTGAGTCTCCGTTAGTGTCTTCCTGCCGGTCCACCACCCGGCACTTTACTGCCTCCTGAACCTGCAGCAAACCGGGACAGCACAGATGCCTCTGTTAATACAGGAGGGGCATTAAACAAGGGGCTCCTTCACAAAAGCTGCACAGAGCCTGGCAAGTGAAAAAGAAGGCGTGTCTGGCCTGCATGCATGCATGTGCCCATGATTGGCATTCTGATTACACAATTTACCTTCGGAGATCAATAAATAACTACTGAATTTAACAGAGTTAAAACTTCTATCACCCAACTGTAGCAGGAATGTGCTTAAAGAGTGCACGTTTTGTGCTTGAATTTTGCAGTAATTTTGTAGCTTCCATGAGGCTGTATTACCTGGCCTTAAAAATTAGTTAAAAAATACTTCTGACATTTCATTGCCTTATGTTTGGGGGGGGTTGAGCTAGCTTCTAGCTAGCAAGTATTGCTAGCTAGATGCTAGGATGCTCTCCTGAGGCGAGTGCAGATGCATTTATCTGTAGCGATACATGTAGACGACGATGCAGTTAGCCATGCTGCTACACTGAAGTTGGGATTTCGCCACCCACCAAGGTTGTACACCTAAATGCTTCTTCTTTTGTGGTCTTCACTGTCTACACTGTGTGACCTGAGTGTCAATAAAAAAAAAAAAGTACCTCTCTGCGGAGGATGCAGTGAACCATGACAATAACGAAGCCTTCCAGTGAATCAAACACAGCAAAGAGGATCTGAAAGAGTGCAGAGCGCCGGTCGGTGATGGCCAGGACAGCTGACATCCACGTGAGGGCCAGGAGTGGTAAAACCACGCAGGAGCTCCACAGCGACGCCCTGCAGGACAGCAGCAGAACTGCAGTCAAAGCCAGCACGGTCAACAGGATAATAAGCTTTCCTGACAGTCATTCCAGAAGAGTTTCAGATTTTTATCTAACTACCATTAGCTTAGACAAATAGCAAAAAGAAATAAACTGGTTTCTTTTCCTTTATAACAGCACTACAGTTTTGACTAATCTGCTTCTTGCCTTCGTTAACTGTCAAGAGCATCAGCTTTCCACATGCATAAATGCTTATTATCACAACAAAGACTTCTGTTACTATCACAGACAAAAACATACATCCATAATCTGCAAATATATATGTTTGTACTTCACATATATTCCATGCATGTATGTTTTAAGGTGGTTTAGTCAAATCACAGAAGGTCTATTGCAACAGGAAAGAGAAGAGGGAGCGAGGGTGAGCAGCAGAGGAAAAAAAAAGAAATGAGGGTGAGGAGGACTAACAGAGGAGGAAAGCAGAGAGAGTCTGGAGAAGTGTCATTCCCACCTTTCTGCTGGACTTTGGTTTTCTCTCTAATTCTATTCGATCTAAAGAGGACTGGGAATGAACCAGAGCAGCAACTGTCCTCTGAGTGAGTGTGATGAAATGCACTGAACCTTAATCCCACATTTTAATTACAAGCCAAATTCCCAAAAATTACCACACTTTTTAAAGTGTAAAGAAAACCGGCAATAATTCTGAAAATCTCATCAACCCATATTTTATTCACAACAGAACATTAAAACACATAATTAGTGTTGACATTAAATATTTAAACAAAAGAAAAATACCATCTTAAGGAAAAGAACCACTGACTGAAGTGTGCACCAGAACTGTCCCAGTTTCTGATGGTATTATGTTAATAGCCTTCATTGTATTGCTAAATTAACCTTTTTCAATTCAATTCAATTCAATTTATTTATATAGCGCCTATTTACGACAAGTCATCTCTAGGCGCTTTTTCCCTCCCTACTTATATATTTTGCACATTATTGTGTCTTGTGAGCTGCTTGAAGAAGTCAGAACTATAAGCTCAATAACGTTTGAGCTCATCTTAAATTTGATAGCCAAGAGCATGTCTAAAAAAAACAGTTGGCGGTACGTACCACCGTGCAGAGTGCAGTGGCAAGTACCTGCTTTTCTGATGTAAAATTGGAGCTGCTCAATAGTCCTGGATCTTCTTTGACTTCTTTTTTTTGTTTCATGCAGGCAGGCCAGTTCAGCACCTTCCAGATTTATTAGCATCCCAGTTTGCGTGTAGTAATTTGCTCGAGCGCTCCAGTGAGTTTGCACCCGTTTTAATACATGCAAACCTTAAGTAAATCTGGCCCCATGAAGCCAGTGTTTGTATTGGAGCCTGTTTGTGGTTTAGCATGGTTTTGCTGAAACAGACACTTTTTCTGGGATGGAAGTTTATGTTAATCTGAAAGCTTGATGAACTTTTAAGCCTTGACGTCTTATTTCCGGATTCAACTCAGTTCAGGTGTGCAAACTGTCCACCGGCAGGCACCAGCGCAGCCAGATACCATTAGAGATTCAGGCTTTTGAACTCAATCCCTTCCTTTCTTTCCAGTCTGGAGGATGTGTCATTGTTTTCCAAAAAGAAATAATAAAACAAATAAACAAAATAAACAAGTGATACAGGACAGTTTTCAGCATCTCCTCAGTCTGTTTTACAAGAACTGGAGCTCAGAATGTGTTTATGTTCTATTGTGAATAAAATGTGGGTTTAGGGGTTTTTCCAAATCATTGCATTGAGGAAAAAAAAGCAGCAGAATAATTCTGCACCACCCAGTTATCACCCCCCCCCCCCCCACCCCCCCCCAGTATTACTACTGAACTGGTTTAGGCAAAATTAAGGGTTTTTGTGTTTGTATAAACCTGTATAGCGTTCATGTTTCCATTTTACACTTAATATTCCTATTCAACTTTTTAAAGAGCTCACAGTTACAGTCTGTAGCACTTCTTCATTGCAGTAGATAAGCAATAATTGTTCAGATGGAAAGAACTTGAGCGTTTTTCTATTTTATCAAAGCAGTTAAAGCTACCACTTTATTCAGAAAGAGGCTATAGTCAGTCCTGGAAATGTATGTAACTTACAAAACAGATGATATCCAGCACAACTTTAGATTTTTTTCACTGTCTGCCAAGAATGGAAACTTCAAAACTACCAAACAATCCTGATTGTTTAAAGTCATTTAAAGTGACACAAGCTGCGACATACAGACCATACCTACCCCAACTCCAAAACTACACTGGTCAACGAAAACACACAACAGAGACGGCATTTGATTTGTCCTTTCTGTGCTACCGTAGCCGTACGATGGTGCAACTCAGTGGAGGGGTGAGCAGGACCATGATCGCTGTCTTTGGATGAAAGTTACTCATCCAAAGGTCATGGAAACACACTTTTCTCATTTTTACGCAGTTTCACAATTATGAGCATCATTAGCATAAATTCCTTGTAACAAGACGACCAAAATGTTGGACACTGGAACACAAAGTAGCAGCTTTTTGCCTCGATGACAGCTTTGCACATTATTGGCACTATGTTAACCCTTGGATTACCAGTTTCACCTGAAACTGTTTGGATTTTTTAGAGTTTTGTCAAAATGCAGTTTGTTTTTTTGGGGCTGTTTTAGTCAAATATGAAAGCTAAGACTAACACAGATTTTCTGTGTTACTTTGTTACCAGTCAGTGATGATAAAAGTTCCAGTAGGGGGTTGCTTATTAACGTCTTTTTCATTTCTGCATGAGCCCATAAAAGTAGGCAATCAATCTGAGGCTCAATGCTTCCTCCTCACAAACACCACCTCCAACGTCATTTTGTCTGAGGAAGCGGTTGGTTAAGTGGAGACGTGAGAAATATATATATAAAAGAATATGGAAAAAAGCAACACTTATGCAAATATAGTAAGAGAAGTGGTAAAAAACTGTTAATGGTGTAAATCACCAAGTTCACATATTAATTTTAATGGTCAGTGCTCTTACCGTCTGATGTTTGTGTCTAATGCGGCAGATGCAAAGCAGAGTTCTAGAACATTAAAGCATGATACTGAATAAGTGCCATTAGAGCCCAAAATAACTGATACATGCAAATGGATCTGCTGTTGGGCCTAATCAAAGGGAAAATGCAGCTGTGAGGAAAAGTATATGAACCTCGTGGAATCAACTGGTTTTCTGCATTCATTTAAAAAAACAAAATGTGATCTGACCTTCATCTAAGTCACAATCACAGACAAACTCATTGTGCTTAAGCTGATAACACAAACGAGGGCGGGGCGATTATGACCTCATATCAACATCACCATTAATTGAACGTTTTACCTTAATTACGATTAATGAACAATTATTTTGTCTTCATTCTTTTTCCCTCTTTAGAGTTTAATGCCAGTTTTTTTTTCTTCTGCATATGATCAGTTCTCAAAGATGGGGTATTTATCAAATGATGGGGTATTTATCGAATGATGGGGTATTTATCGAATGATGGGGTATTTATCGAATGATGGGGTATTTATCGAATGATGGGGTGTTTATCGAATGATGGGGTATTTATCGAATGATGGGGTATTTATCGAATGATGGGGTATTTATCGAATGAAAGAGCACATAACTAATTTTACAGTAATTTTAAGGAATGACACACAAATGAACTCTTAAGGGTTATTAATTGAATACATCTTTGAACTACAGGAGCTGAAGCACAAACTGCTTAAAAAGGTAACATTTTAATTTAGGATTTAGAAAAAAGTTATTAAAAAACAAAACAAATAACATTTATTTCTTACTAAAAAAAATCACTTATATAAAATCTGGTCTTGTGAAATGGAAGAAAGTAGCTTAAATAGCTTTCTCTTTCGCTAAACAAAAATAAGGCCTGTGAACAATCGAAGATAACGAGCATGTTTTGAAAGAGGTTAAATTTTAGTTTTAAACAGTAGAAAATTAATAAATTAGCATCTTTTGTAAACCAAATCTTTAAACACCACCACGCACAGAAGTAGAAAGCAACTTAAACTTCTCGCAGATATAATTAAATCTGTATATAGTGACTTGTGAAGAGTTGAAAGTAAGAACTTACATCTCTTGTTAGCAAACAATCCTGATTTAGTTATCTGGTGTTCTTTGAGCCATGCATTGATCGTACTCTGTACCGTTATTGAGCTACAGGTGTTGGAATAAGTGGGTGGAGAAACCTTTAGTGGCTGAAGTCTTGTTGCTGTGGGGTTCACACTGACGTCTTTTAGTTCTCTTCATCTTCAGTGAATTCAAACATGAGTCCAAACGTCAGACATCTTTCTTTGGTATAAGGTCTTGCTAAATTGTCTTCGTGACTGAGTTTCCCTCCAAAGTTGTGGATGGAATGGGGGGCGGAGTCACGTGACGACAAACATGGCGGGAGTATGTTTTTGAGGCGGTGCGTGAACAGGAACTGTGCATACACGCACAGTTGGGAAGGAGATAACGGGAGACGACACTGAAATAAGCGACATGGACAAGACTGCATCACTTATAGGTTCTGAATGTCGGTTTCGATTAATCGCCCAGCTCTAACGCAGACTATCATTCACAGTGTCGGAGGGAAAAGTAAGTGAACCCTTGGAGTTCAGAGCAGGTTGAACCTTCTTTTGCAGCAGTGACTGTGGATTTAATTCTACGTTTACGCTCCTGATAGATCACCCAGTTCCTACTAAAATTCATCTGGTGGACACACAAAATGACTATCCTGGAAGAGACACTGGAAAACTTTGGAATTAACTCCCCACCCTGTGATGGCTGGTGGTCCAGACCCTGAGGCCGAAAGGCAAGCTTCCTCCACCTTACTGGACCACTGGGGTGTTGTTGTTTACGTGACCTTTATAAGCTATTTAAAGAATTTCTTCCCACAACTGGTCCAGTAATCTTGTCAATGCATCCATTACAACAGGATATGTAGTGAAGGCTTTTAAGGTTTAAGGTTTCAGTAATTAAATCTCTTCTTAAAAGGACATCTTAAGATCCTGATGATAGAGCAAGCTACAGGCCCGTGTTCAAACTTCCTTTCATTTTCAAAATTCTTGAGAAAATTGTTACAAATCAGTTGAGTGATTGTCTTTGTAGAAACAAAATAAATGACCAATATTCAATCATGGTACAGCACACAGATCACAGCCCAGAAACTGCTCTAATTATACCTTCTCATGGCTTCTGAGAGTGGATCTGTCTCTGGTCTTTTCTTGGATCTCAGCGCAGCACTTGTCATTACTGACAACAAGATTCTTATTAATAGATGAGAGCAGGTTGATGCTATTTAAACTGGCATTAAAATGGTTTAAGTCACTTTTATCAGACGGATTTCGGTTAGTCCATGTAAATAATGATTGTTCTGGTCGTACTAGGGCCAGCTGTGGAGTACCATGTGACCAACCCTGTTAAATTTAGAATTGCATTCAGAATATTATGTCTGACTCCAATATATCTGAAAAATGTCATAGCTCCTTACTGTCCTGGTAGAACAGAAACCTGAATGCAGGTTTACTTGCTGTTCCAAGAGTCTGTAGGTCTAGAAAGGGTGGCAGAGCCTCTAGCTGGTCTGGGAGACAGACTCCCTCTCTACATTTAACGTTAGAGTTCAGACCTTCCTCTTTGGTAAAACCTTTAGCTCTGTAGTCTCCCCTCAGTTGTGCTCCTATAGGTCTAGGCTGCTGGGGGAGACTCCCCATAACACACTGATCATCTTCACCTCATCTCTTATCTCAGTTTAAGACAGTCCTGATCAAAGTAGCATTAAGAATGTCTATGTTCTTCATCTCTCTTCTTTCTGGAAGTCCTGTTAGTGTTGCTGGTTCCTGCTGCAGCTGCGTCTCCTGTGTTCTTTATGACAGGCAGCAGTCGTGCAGTGGTTAGCACTGACCCTTCACAGCAAGAGGACAGTTGGGTCTTGGTTTTGATAGGCCTGTCTGGGTGGACTTTAGACTAATTGGACTATTAGAAAGCTGTTTTTACTCCATATATAGTTCCCAGTGTTCTTCCTGAACGATTCAGCTTTTGTTTCACCAGTCCAACATCTTTCCAGGAGCTGTGGATTACAAAGATGGCAAGCTTCAGTCATAAGAGACATGTCTTTTTGGTCAGCAGCAGCATCGTCCAGGGTGTTCTTCCATGGGAATCCTGCCTGTTCAAATACTTTGGTCTGTTAAGACTCATGAATGAAGATGGAAGTTTCAGAGATGTCTTCAAGGTTTTAGCTGCTTGTCGTGGGTCTTCTGGAGCTCACTGGGTCATTTTGGCTGGAAGAGTAACCATAGTACCCCCCCCCCCTTTTTTTTTAGTATTAGTATCTCTAACTAATGGATGCCTAAACATTTTAAGGTTATTTTGTATCTCTTTCCAGGCTACTCTTCTGCATGGTTCCTCTCATGAACAGAAAATCTCCAAATGTTTAAGTGACTTTTATTAATCCGGGTCATGCTTAGGGCTCTAAAGTCGACCTCCAAACTCATTTCACTGGACTCCAGATGTGCAAACATCTCCGATTAGCTCTAGTTGAAGTCATTAGTCTATGGCTTCACTCGCCCCTCCCCTCCCCACTGTGAAAGTTTAATAGGTGTGTTTAATAAGGACGCATAATAACGCAATTATTTCTGTATTATCAGCTTAAGCACAATGTGTTTGTCTACTTCTAAGGTTTATTTGCCACTGCAACAATACTGACCGATAAAATCACTCTGACTGTCCTTAGCATATGTTGCCATGGTGATATAGGCAGGTTAACGCCCTTCCGTTCTCTGATAATTCTGGCTCTAAGATCACACTGCCTCCTTTTGCAGCAGGCCCTGCAGGTGACAATGAGCGTGCAAAGCTGTTATCGAAGAAATCCTTGGCCATAACCATAGACAGTTGTTTACCACAGATATATTTTTTTTTAAACGCTTAAAAGTCTGTGTTTAATATTGCCATGATACATAACCCGTGTGAAAAAGTCAGAAGGACTAATTTCATATTAAAAACATTGAAATACAGTCTTGAAGAAATTTATGAGCTACTTAGTTACTGTTTTTTTTGGGAAATGTGAAAAGGAAAAGCACATAACTAACTGTAGTTATGATGAGATTCTTTTGGTTAAAGTGGCAAATCAACTATGTTAATAATACCAGCTGATTAATCTGTTCACGTACACATCACAGAAACACATGCACACACACATGCACTGTGCATACATGGCTTCCTTAATGTCAGCACACTTTCATTCAGTCAACAGACATTAGCATTTATAAAACCAAATCAGGAAATGTTGGGGAACTGTAAATCAGAACTGTAAATTTCTTTGCAGACATTATGAACCCAAAAGTTATGTTTCTCGTAATATTAATTTCATTTGTTAATATACATCCATGCCTGTATTTCAGATGTGAAGCACATTCCAAACAAGTTGTAGGTGTTACAAGGAGCAAAATAATAATGTTTAAAACTGTGATGTCAGCTGGTGATGGTTGGTGCTTAATCAGTATCCACTAAATCCGACTCTTTTAGGTCTTCAATTTGTCAACAAATGTATTAGAAAAAACCTGAAATATTTAAAACAACGTTCCTCAAAAACGACTGGGATTTATAGATTTTTCCTTCTGCAGTGCAGAATATCATTAATTCAGCTGCTATAACCACACTGGAAACCTCTGTCAACAGCACAGTAGGGAGCAGCATTCACAAACAACTCTTTAAACTTAAAAAGAAGCCTTATGTTGACCTTGAACAGAGGCAGAGCCGACATCTCTGGGCTCAGAGGCATCTGGGATGGACCATCACGATGAAAACGTGAATGAATAAGCACTGAGATCCTGTTCTCCAGACCAAAGATGGAAAGGAGCATTCAGACTTTCATCAGCAACAGTTCGAGAAGCCAGGCTCTGTGATGGTATGGGGTTGTATCAGTGTTCTTGGACAATCTTATGCGGTATTCCATTTACCTCGGAAGTCGGCGCTAGGAATGATGTCACAGCTGTGTTATCAGCATTCCGGTTAGAAAGTTGGAAAAAAGTTGCAAACCGCCATCAAATGGGAAGAAAAAAATCGGAAAACAAGATGACAATGTCTACAAAAGCTATTCTCGTGCTTGATTTGTCCCAAATGTAAGTAACCATGCGGCTATTGTTAGCATGCCCTGTGTTGTCGTTTGCGCGTACCACATGAAAAAATATAAATAACGCTACAGCTACATTTCCATATAAGCCAGACATTACTATGTATATGGCTGATTTAGTCAGAAACATTAATAAAAGGAATTCTACAGGAGCTTCTATTGCTAACGTCGATGGCAGCCTTCTTCAATTGTCAACTCGGGGGTGGTGAGGATTCGCCAACTTTCTGACTTTGAATTCCGACTTCACGGGGTGTTCTAGTCTCACAGAAATCGGAAATCCTGACTTCCCAGTACAAATAGAACGCAGCATTATTTTCATGCATGTGATGGCAGCACTTAAGCAGAATTTTAGAGGAATATATTGTGTCTTCAAGACCACATCTTTTCCAGGGGTGCCCATGGATTTTTCAACAAGACAATATCAAACCACATTTTGCACAAAGACATGGTGGGAGAGAAGAGGGTATGGGTACTGGACTGGTCTGCCTGGAGTCCTGACCTGTCCCAAGTTTAGAATGTTGGAGGGTATAGAATCAGTAATTTTGTGATAATGAACCCATATTCTTGAACACTTACAGGCATGTCAGAACAATGTGGTAGAAGATTTACTGTGATTTACTTGTTTCAGGTCTCAAATATCTAAGACAACAACAACAACAACAAAATGGATGCATATTAATTAGTGAAATGAAGTCGATCTTCAAAATATATTGGGTTGATACTGTCTGCAAACATAAAAAAGTCAAAGTAAATCTGACTATTTCCTATTTCATCCCAATTTTTTTCTGATTTGAAGTTAAATCAGTTCACAAGGTTCAAGAGCGTTTTAATTATGACTAAAATCCTGACTGCCAGGCTATCAGGGGAAGAAAAAAACGACAGCAGGAGAAAGGACAGAGAACAAATCCAAAGAGGAAGGAGGGAGGAGAGAATAGAGGAGAGAAGACTGAAGGTAAAAGAAGTAGTGGGACTAACATGGCGTTACTGGTAGCTGTGGTGGAAACGTCAGCCGAAGAGATTACTCCGCACTTGGCACATTTGAGCGTCATATTGTACAGTGGCACTGTCATCTGACTGCAAAGTCAAATTAACACGCTGTAACATACACAAACAGAAACAAATGCACCTGCACACACACACATTCTCTCTCTCACACACACACACACACATAAAAGGATTACAGTGTTCTCGCACACTCTCTCTCTCAGGGCTGAAGTCCTGTGTGGAGTTTTTGTGTTTACCTGTGTGTGATGGGGAGGCGGGGCCTAATCACTGCCATTACTGGACATTTTGTACTCAACAAGAGGGATGTTGCTCCCAACAGACGAGTTTGATGGCACGAAGAAACAGGGAGTCCTCAGCTGATTCTCAGTGTTTGACCCATCCAAGCACCTACGTGCTCATGATTCAAAAGAATTTCATTTTAATGTTTGATTTGATGCAGGAACTGCATTTCTGGGGCTACGTTGGTGGCAATCTGCCTCACCCTGGCTCATGTCTGTTTAAAGGCCTATAAACACCTTGAAAAGAAGGCAAAGGGACTTCTTTTTCTTTGTTCTCTAAGACTATGAACTAGGGCTGGGCAATTAATCAGAAATCAATTGACAGCAACAATCAGAACCACTGATCAATGTAATTTTGTTCATGCAAATTATTTCTCTCCTTTTAAATATTTATTCGATGACTATATATATTTCAGCTGCATCTGCTTTCTTTCACTTATTTCAAAATCAAGGATATGTATACTTTTATTTGAAAAACATCCTAGTTTTAATAGTTGATTACATTTGAAGCAAAAGCCGCGTTCCTGATCCACAAGGGGAAAAAATTAACATCTACTGACATAACTGCTCATTTATTGCAATTGAGGTAACTTGTGATATTGATTTGAGGTGATATCGCCCAGCAATACTATGAATGAAACCTGTATTTTCATTACCCTGGAAACTGGAAAGTACATCCACATGTTACAAGATGGACCACAAAGATTCACATTGTCTTTTCTGTAGGAATTGGCTCCCTTGATCATGATGTAAGAGCAACGAGAGGAGTTGGTGCCTCATAAACCTCAGCAAATACTCTACAAGTCATACGAAAGGTTTGAATCCAGTGACAGTGACAGAATTCTAGGTCTAGGCTGCAGTTGTGGTGGAAATATTCTTCATCAATATTCATGGAAGGGCTTATTGCTGGAGGACAGAACACAACTTAATCACAAATAAATGGAACACAATCATTTTGCAGCTAAGCTTAATCAACATTTCAAGCTGTTTTTTTTTTTTGAAAAAAAAACTGTAATGTAAACAGTTATGTCAAACAGGGGAAACCTCTTAACAGAAGAGGAGCCCCCAGGTTTTATTTTATTTATGTGATACTCATATGTTGCTGCCTTGAATATCCTCTTCAGGAGGTTTCACAAACTTTTATACCTTGATTCATGTGCTCACATGCTGAGCAGACAAATAAAGTTAAGTGTAAAAGACTGTGGCCATCCCCACAGTAGCTGAAACCAAGAGCCAAGACAAAGAAGTCCAGTAGAGCCTGTCTGAGTTTCATGAGAGTGCTGCTATTTCCATCCACTAGGTGGCAGCATCAGACGTAACATGTTACATTTGGGGCTTTTTGCAGACATGACCACTTCTGATAAACAAAGTAACAAGTAATGAATGAAGATCATTCATTTAACATCATATTCTATCTTCAAACAACCTTGGGCTGTGTTCCAATATCCATACTTCCCGTACTTACCATACTCAGTTTGGGTACGTAGGATGCTCCGATTACGACTATGACGTAGATAAGTGTACTGAAAGGACCCAAATGGTGTACTCAAAATGACCAAAATGCTGAGTGCAGAACTATTTATACTCTTCGTTTTTCACGTCCACCATCTTAGCTACGTAGCGGCAGCGGCGAAGCCAGGTGGACCCAGGTCAGCTCGTAAAAAATAAAAGCGAGAAGGCTACCGTAATGGCGACAACGGCAACTGGATTGGCTACAGTTCCAGACACTTAAAGATGTATATTTTTGTGGTTTTACATTTTAATAATTTGGGCGGGTGATGAGCCGAGGCAGCAATCATGATGTCCAGAATGTCCAGAATGTGGAACATTGGGTATGCGACTCTCCGCATTGAGAAAGTGAGGAGAGTGTATTGTGTTTAAGTACACCCATTTAAGTATGGATATTGGAACACAGCCATAGGGTATGACTGTGATGCTGTGGAGTGTACATCACGTAGCTCCACAGCAAAGAGGCTACAAATCCATCCCTTCACTGGTTAATGCGGCCAAAGTGGCAAAATATTCTCTCTGTGCTGTGAAAGTGATGGGCACTGACGTGGTGTGAAGGGAAGGACAGCATGGAAGAATGTCAAACCTCAGATATTCCCGGCTATGCTCCTCTCATTTCAACAAGGAACAGATCAGCAAAGATGCCTACATGAGTGGTGATGTTGTCTATCTCACCTAGAATGAATGGAGTAAGCTACTAGTGCAGGGGAAGGTCTGGAAAGGCACAAACTTCTTGTCTGGGATCTACTGACTTTCATCGGGCCTTGGAGGATTATCATGACCTGGATGACTGAGAATCACCACCACCAAGCTCAACTCTCACAAAGCCACATGCAACTTTGATCTCCATCAAATACTTTTGGCTGCCCATGGAAGAACAACACTTTTGGACACTTTGGCAGTTTGCAAAGAAAAGCCATTTCTTCTGCATATGATATTACCGGCCATTAATCCACATAGTAAGCTACCAGACTGTCCTACGTTTTTGTGGCAGCGGGGTGTGGTTTTGCTCAGCTGGCAAATGTGAGGTGGTGACTCAGGGAACAGCACCAGTGAGGGACTGGTACACCCCACCACCACAGTTTTCCTTGCATATGTTCTGATTGTTGAAGCCCAAAATGTGATCAGCTTTGTTTATTAGTCTCTAGCCCACAGCAAAAAGAGTAAAATAAAAAATAAAAAAATAAAAAATCGAACAATGCAATCTCAGAAAAAAAACTGAAGTTTTGATACTCTCGAATTTTGGCCTTTTGAATTGAACAATTTAGTCTCTAAAGTAATGACTTAGATGTTCTTACAAACAGAAAATCTCTATTGAAGGAAAATCAGGTATCAACTGGATCAACTGTTACGTGGGAACAGATCAAAGATGTCAATAGCGCCAAATATTTGGATATTTGGTTATCTGCTCTTTCCGTGGAAATCCGTTCTTCAGTTCTGGTATCCAAAATTACACACACAAACATGCATACAGTGCTTCACTCTGTCCACATTTTATGGTTGCAGCCTCATTCCAAAATGAAGTAATTTTTTAGATTTTTGCACATTTATTAAAATTGAAAAAGCAAGAAATTAGATCACATAAATATTCACAGCCTTTGCTCAATAATTTGCTGATGCACCTTTGGCAGTAATTATGATGCCACAATCTCAGCACACCTATCTTTGGGTTGTTTCGTCCATTCCTCTTTGCAGAACCTCTCAAGCTCCATCAGGTTGGATGAAGCATCGGTGTACAGCTATTTTCAGATCTCTCCAGAGAGGTTCAGTCAAATTCCAGTCTGGGCTCTGGCTGGGCCACTCAAGGACATTCACAGAGTTGTCCTGAAGCCACTCCTTTGATATCTTGGCTGTATCTTGGGGTCATTGTCCTGCTGAAAGATGAACTGTTGCCCCAGTCTGAGGTCAAGAGCACTCTGGAGCAGGTTTTCATCCAGGACGTCTCTGTTTATTGCTGCATTCATATTTCCCTCTATCCGGATTAGTCTCCCAGTTCCTGCCACTGAAAAACATCCCCACAGCATGATACTGCCACCACCATGCTTCACTGTAGGGATGCATGGTGGTGGCGTGGTGTTCATGCCAAAGACTTCAATTTGTGTCTCATCAGACAGACAGAACTGTATTTCCACTGTGCTTATCGGGACCTTCAAAGCAGCAGAAATGTTTCTGGTCCCCCGATTTGTGCGTTCAGACAATCCCGTCTCTGATGTCTACAAACAATTCCTTTGATGTCATTCTTGGTATGTGCTCTGACATGTCCTATCAACGGTGAGACATTAGACATGTTTAATCAACTGAATTTACCACAGGTGGATTACAATCAAGCTGTAGAAGCATCTCAAGGATCATCCCTGGAAACGGGATGCACCTGAGCTCAGTTTTCAGCTTCATGGCAAAGGCTGTGAATACTTAATGTACATATGATTCCTTAGTTTTTATTTTATTTTTTTATAAATTTGCCAAAATTTCATTAAGTCATTGTGGGGTATTATGTATAGAGTTTTGAGGAAAAAATGAATTAAATACAGTTTGGAATAAGGCTGCAACATAAAATGTGGACAAAGTGAAGCACTGTGAATACCTTCCAGTGTGTGTGCAAATATATATGTATATATTCACACACACACACACACACTATAAAAATGTGGACGGCGCTATCACTCAATGGTGGCCATGAACGTTATCTACAATTATGCTTCTGTTTGGTTCTCTTCTGGCATCACCAGTTCAAGACAATCAACTTAGTAGTTATAATGATATAACTGAACAACTAGCTTCCAGCACACTTAGCTAATGCTGCCACAGTCCACACAAACAGACTTAGTAAACAAACAATAACACTGCACATGACATAGACTTGACTCTTGTGGTTTCTGACCAATGCACTGGGTAATGGGCACTACGAGCATGAATTTGGAGCACTCCGCTGTCCAAGTCAGACAAGACCCGAGGCACCTGCTGTCATCGAGTTTGCTGTATTTTACTGTAAATGCACTGAATCCACTTCTTGGCTGCTTTCAAATATTATGTATTATTCAGTTTATAATAGCAGCCAAGAATGTACATATATGTAATCTCTAAATATTTGCTCAGAGAATTAAAAGTCTGGAGCTCATAAAATGGTATTTGGGCCAGCCGTTTCCCGTTTTGTTTTTAAAACATGTTTTCCCTTTCTCCTGGTTCTTTATTTTAGTTTTAAAAGCAAAAAAAAAAAAAAAAGCTTTTTGGTCTTTCCAGTTTGGTTCTGAAGCAGAAGAACCAAAGAGCAAACAATAACACAGATTTGTGTGCAATGAACTGCATCTTCCAAGCTGGCCGACAGACATTGGAAGAAATAGTATTAAATCAAAATGTAAAGACCTCACACAGCATAAAACTAACTGCAACTGTGTTTTCCAATTACTGAGAAAATGGAAGAAATCCACTTTAATTCAACAAAATCAGCAGTTTTTCATTGGTTCACCCTTTTTACATCCTGTCTGGGTTAAAGCTGCTTTCATCTCAATCAGAATGCACTTAATGAAAACAATATCATTTCATTTTCCTGCAGAAGCTCCAGGAAACACGTGACACCATTAAAAACCTCTGTAATATCGCAGGATTGTTGCTGCCGTTCAAAGACTGACAACAGAACTGCAGATATTGACAAGCAATAACAAACTAATATGTTACTATATGGCCTTCTGCTAAACCACAATTAGGGCTGATGAGATGAGAGAATCGATTTATGTCGCCTCTGGATGCCCAGACCAAAAAAAAAAAACACATCATGGAAGAAATTCAATTTCTGGTAAAAGGGCAAGACAGCCGTTAAATGTACGCTGCAGGCAGAGATATTAAAATGCTATTAACACTTTTTGAAATACACCATTTCCCTGGACTTAAGAGTGGAGAGCCAAAAGGTGGCTAGCTAGGTGAAATGCATTTAACTTGACAAGTAAATATCTATCATGATACAGCCCACATCACAAACTATCTTTGTGCTTTACAAGTTGTCAAACATGGCGCCAGAAGATGAAACGTTTTCATGTACAACTCAACAAATTGATGAAGCTGGAAATACACCGCCATGATGACTGAAGCTATTGTTCAGGAGGAAACATGCTGGGTTAGCTTAAACAACTCCTGTCTGTTCTCATTTTCTCAGGGAATCAGCCTTTAATTTTCACCTGCATGATACAGATGCTACTAGACGCATAATTAGACAATGGACAAATGAAGCTTCATTAAGATGTTCACCATTTGATGCTTCAGAAAAGCATGCCAGTGTATGGAGAGAGGTCAGCAAAAGATACTAAAAAGAAAAAAACAAAAACCAAAAAAAAAACATCATCTTTTTGCTGTCTCCGTATGAATGCATAGCACTGATGCAACAACAACCAACAATATAGGCCTGAGAAACATCAACATCCTCTATCTATAATTTATTTCTACTGTCAGGAATAAGCAGTAAAAAAGATAATTACCTTTTGTCTTATATCTCTTAAACTGCATACATCAAAACAACAAAAAAATCTGTTATTCAAGCTTTCCTTAATCAAAGCCAACCTTTTCCACCTTTAAACCAATTTTCCTAAAGTTTGGGATACTTCATCTACTCACCATGCTGATCAAATGATACAAAAAGAATTTTGATTGAATAATCTATTTAAAAGCTGCACAATCTTGTGACATAATCATCCAAAGTTAATGAAACTTGGTACGTTTAGTTGGTGTGACACTGAGTAGCAATGAGAAACAGAAACATGGACCTCTGTCTCTCAGGACCTCTGGTTGTCTAGGAAACATTGAACGCCGTCTCTCTGGACCTCTGGTTGTCTAGGAAACATGGAACACTGTCTCTCTGGACCTCTGGTTGTCTAGGAAACATGGAACACTGTCTCTCAGGACCTCTGGTTGTCTAGGAAACATTGAACGCCGTCTCTCTGGACCTCTGGTTGTCTAGGAAACATG
>JBAMYA010000008.1:4125486-4149361 GCA_037176975.1 Arrhamphus sclerolepis
ACGTATATATATATATATATATGTATATGAATGTAATAAGATAAATGTAATTATTTGTTTTCTTTTTATTCTCCCTCTCATCCCAAATATTCTGGTTTGAGGTTGTACATTGTTTTTCACCAGATCACAACCCTCAAGAACGTTGGCATCTGAATGTCTGATCAAACCAAATGTTTTTAAAACATTCCCTCTCTTGTGACCGGGGTGTAAAAGAACAAACAAAACAAAACAAAAAACTAAGAAAGACTGGAAAAGCATTTTAGTGCGTGCCTTGGTTCATGAGCAAAATCACCTTAGAGCTTTCATGGTCTCGTGTTTCTGTTAGTCCTGGTTTTCTTGTGCTTTTCTTTCTGTCTTTTGTTATTCTGCCTCAATGGTTTCTAGAGTCACTTTCTTTTTAATCAAGGTTTTTGGGATCCGGGTTTTTCTCGGTTAGTTTTCTTGTTCCTCGTTTACCGTAGTTCATCTTTGCGTTCCTGTTTTACTTCAGTGTTTCCCTTTGTGTGTGATTTCTGGTCTGTTGAACTGTCCACACCTGTGTCTCATGGTCTTTCAGGTTTTCTCAGTCTTTATTTATTTATTTATTTATTTTTTTATCAGGCTGTTTCTCAACACGAGCTCTTTTCTGTACTTTAGTTGTGTAATGGAATGTAGGTTTGAGATGTTTCGTGCGACAATGCAGGTTATTTAACGTTAAATTTGAAAACGTCCTTTGTTCTGGCAGATGTTTGGGCCTCTAACTGAGATTTGACATGTCAAGCAGGCTGCTGTTCCAACAGCTGGAAGACTGAACCTTCATGCTGAGCTTGTTAACTATGAGGAAACAAGTACACAAGTCCAAACTCGATAGACTTGGTACTGAGAAATGGCCACAGTCTTGTCTCTCCTCCCTCCTTTGCAGGTGAGTTGTCATAAAGATAGCTTGAACCTTGAAGATCCTGTGTGCCATGCTCCCTGTAGTGTTTCCTGTGTTGCCCTTCTTGCCTACTGCATTTTTATTTTTGTTCATTTTTGAATATCCTGCCAAAGAAACAGCTTTGGTTGACAAAAGCAGCTTTTTTTAGGGCCTACCTGCTGGTCTCTTGCCTTTTGGGTAATTTACACATCAATGATTGGGAAAAAATAAATAAATTAATAAAGATCAGGAGTATTTGGTTCTCTAAATAAAACTTTTTTTTTTATTTTTTTTTTTTACTTTCAGCCTTTCCTATTGGATTGAGTAGAAACTTGTACTCAGTTGTATTTGAATAAATTTGAAAGATATCAATATCTGCCTCATAAAATCAGCCTGAAACTTCAGGCCGTCTTCTTATTCCTACATCACTCACTCTATACAAACATACAGATGCAGTCATGACACCACTTTAAACAAATACATTTTAAACATTCCCAAACCATCCCAGTTAATGGGAAAATAGAAATGCTACTGCTCTGCGGCTAAAATGTGTTACTGGAAATCATGTCACAGTTTGTCGAAGAATGTTACAGTAATTGTGAGTTAATCTGGTGTTATTCTCTATGCAGCTAACATGAGAAAGGAGAAACTGCAAGATGAGCAGTGAAATAGAGGGAAGGACAGGCAGGAAGTCTCAATCAGCCAATCAAAGGCGTTCGCCTGAGGACACAGCCAGTTTGGAGATGGGCAGGGCTGATAGCCATACATTAAGAGGAGAGTGGGATGGGCAGATATTTTTACCCAATCACTGGCGAGGTGGGAGGGGCCTTCTGAGACTGAAGTGTTCCTGATTGGAGAGCCCTGAGTGAGAGAGAGGGGATCTGTGCGAACTCAAACACGACCTTTCAGACAGCAGAACGAGCAGTCGAACAGAGAGATCATTGGAGAAGGCAAACATTTTCAGAGAGAGAAAATAACATCTGAATGCGACAACAATGCAGATGGAGACAAAACAGAAGCAGCGCAAAGGCGAGCAGGGCTGAGTTCTGCAGACCGAGGAGCCGCCATGGTTGCAGGTTTTTTCCTTTTCCACTGGAACGTTCACTAAAAACAGAACCTGTGGTGACGATGACACAAAAGCATTTTCACCACCTGTTTTGGCAAATTTCTGCATTTTAGTCACGTCTGGAACTAAAGGGGATTTATTTTTCAAGATGGGCCCAATCTTTGAATGACGGAGGAATACGCCTTTGAGAAAGAAAAATCCAGATTCAGTCCATCGACATCGATAAGAAAATTCCCTGACTCCCTACGCAAATGACAGAAAAACGTTTAGTCAGAACCCCAATGCCAAGAAGAAGTTAGGACATGTAAATAAATAAATTAAATTATTTTATTCACAGAACAAAGACAACATTAGAGAAATTTGAATTTAATGGCAGCAACACCTCCCAGTAAAACATGTCATAAAACCCATTTTTACTCTTTGGCGTTTGACCTCAGTGAGACTTAGTTTTCCCTTGTTTTTAAATATAGTTTTTTTTTTTGTCTTTAATTAACCATTTTATTTTGTTTTTATTTTACATTTTTATTTTACTCCTATGTAATTTTTACTATTTAGTTACAATGTACAGCTGTGGTTGTTTTAAAGTGCTTTATAAATAGAGGTGATGATGATGATGATGATGATGATAAAGTTGGCACAGGCCAATGTCTGCCTCAAATTAGCATCCACTCTTGTTTTGTCACAGGTCCATCTTTCTTGGGTCTGAGGAGACCAGTTGACGGAGTTTTGGGACAAGTGTGATGTCCCATTCTTGTCTGATATGTGACGCAGCTGCTCATCAGACTCGCTCTCTTTCATTTCATGATTCTCCAAGTGTTTCTGCTGGTTAAAGGTCCAAACTGCAGGCGGGTCAGTTCCACGTTCAAACCACTCCCTTGAAATCTAGACGAACCATTAGCCAATTCGGTCTGGGGGAGCCAATCAGATCAGCCCGTCTCTGAGGGGCCTCACTTTGATGACGACAGAGCTGCAACATTGTAGTCTGGACGATAAACAGCCGTCGTTTGAACCAGCTTTGGCATTGACCGTTGAAGACTTGGACTTGGTGGATGAGGTCAGCTGTCAGCTATCAACGCGGTACTTTTCTAGTGGATCCACTATGAGCTTTTTAATCTTATCTAGCTTCTACAAAGCACTTTAAAGCTGTATGCTGTTCTGCAACCTGTACACAGCATTCAGCATTGATTTTTCCTGTCAGGATGTCCTCTCTGGCCAGTCCACAGGCTTTAGTGCCCCCACACAATCAGAGAGACAGACTTCTGAAACGAAAAGCCAGACAGTCTCAGGTCTCTTCAGTCCGGCGGACGCAGGGTCCATGATATCAAAGGACTTTCAAATGGACTCATGCAGAGTAGATTTGAAATGAGCTTCGATCCAGAGACGACGACAGTGTTTCTGCATCAGCTTCACATCTGGCTTCATCTTCATCTAACGGAGCTTTAACCTGCGTTTGTGAGCTATGTTCTTACACTGTGATTTCCTGACGTCAAGCAGTGAATTCAAAGAATCTTTTGATGATACGATGCATTGCTGATCACACGATACAAAATGTTTCATAATTTATAGTTGAAGTGTAAACTGTCCATCTTTACTTCTGAGAGACTCTGAGACGCTCTTTTTAGGTCCAATCATGTCAACGTCCTGCTGACAATTAACTTAGTTAGTTACATAATGGTCCTACAGGTTGTTTTTTCTCTTATTGCTGAGGTTCCAACTTTCTTGAGCTGTGTTGCTGCCATAAAGTATCAAATGAGCTGATATTTCTGTTTAAATGGTAAAATGTCTCACTTTAATATGTTATCTACGTTCTGCGGTTACTAAAATAAGGGCGTAGCTGCGAATCATAGCATTCTCTTTTCATTTATATTTCACTAATTCTTTAGGAATTGTGAGTTTTAAACCCGGAACAATTTAGAAAAATAGAATGAAGTCATTTATTGTGACTTGTTCTGTATTTCAGTTGCTCAGGTCACATCTTTTCACTTGTCAGCGTTCAGGTTGATGTAAACTGAAGAATGAGTGGTGATATAGAATGTTCCTTTTTTTCTTCGGAGCCCTGCTTCCCTTTGCTACAAACAGCAAACAGGAAAAAAAAGACTGATGGATTTACAGAAGTTCACAACAAAAGCAACACCTGCACACAAAGAGCAGCTGCAGGAGAATGTGACGCATTTGAAATGAAAAAGGAAGCAATGAGATGAGTAATTATCTTGCTCAGTCTGAGCAGGACCAATAACCAGACAGTTTCCCATCTCACCTCGTCCTCCCTCGTTCTGCCTCCGCAATCAGAAGCCTTTTTATGCGAGTCAGAGGCGGGGAGGGAACATATATTAGCTTTTGGTTTCTTATTTTGGATTTATTCACTCACACTGCTGAAACTCTTCACCTTCCTGCTGACAAACAGGAAGTGCAAACTTCAGCTAAGCTACAAGCATGTGGAGTGATGGCCAAGGATCATCTCAGGCAGGAAGCCAATAACTGAAACCATCCGCCTGGTTATGGGTCACTGTGTCAAATGAAAGTGTGGTATGAGGCATACCCCGCCCTCTCCTTTAGTTTCATATCAGTAATTCCGTCTTTGGACACCAGTTTGTTAAAAACGAGAATCCCAATAACCATGTTAACCTGCCGGAGAGAAAAAGGTACAGGATTAAAGCAGAGTAAACCTTCGTCACTTCACAACATGCAGCACTACTCTGGTGATGCTAACGACGGATGGCAGTGGTGGTGATGTTCGTCATGTGGAGACCACGGCGGTAAGCACATAGCTGAGTCACAGCGCACTCTGGGCCTGGCGGTCGCTTCAGGCCGCAAATGAAGCGTGACCAGCACGAAAACAGTTGATGGATGGATTGCAAAGATATTAGTCACTTTTTTGAATAAGAGGAGAAAAAACAACAACTATTATACATGCATTAAATGAGCTGTGTGAACTCAAATGTGGTGGTGGTGGTGGGGGGAGGGGGGGTATCTCTGGATCTAGTCATCCCTACATTCTCACTGCTTTAAGAATTCCTGTCTGGCGAAGTGAGAGGAAACTCGATTATGCTGAAACTTGAGTCCAGACCAAAAACAAACCATTAGCTTGTTGGTGGGAAAGAGGAGCTGAGAGTTTCTGGAACAGAGGATGAGGGAAGCGAAGAGCACGAGGCGTTTGTCCAGGAGTCTTCTTCCACGCTGGTCGTTAGAAAACCAGAACATGTGCACTTTTACGCGTTTTCTGACTCCTTCACGGCCTTCTCGTTACAAATTATCCCTTTAGTCATAATCAAAGCCTCATAAAAGAAGAAAAAGGAGTAAACTTAGAAATCCCTGCGCACAAAATACCAACAATTGTTGGTCGTACAGAGAAAGCTTCCTTCTTTTGTGCTGATAGCTCATGAGTCTTTAGCCCTGCTGGTAGTTTTCCCTCCTTGTGATTTTCAGTCTTTGTCATTCAGAAGTAATTGCTGGTTTTTGGAAGCGCTGGCTGCAAAAATACAAGCGACCAGAAAATAAATGACATGACGGAAAATGGGCAGAATCCAGAGCCTTTAATGAAACAGCTAACAGCGGTTATTTTCAATGTTAAGAACCTGAAGTGGAGTGAACCAGCAACCAGGCCTTCATGAGCTGTTTTATGCATCATGTTGAACTGCGCTTGTTGATTTTTCTTTTTACATTTAAGGTCAGTTTGCTTTTACCAGGGAACATGTATTAAAAATGACAAAACAAGTCAGAAATGAATATAAAAGGTAGGAACATATTCAGGAGTTTGGGGAAGAAGTGGTTGAAAAAGAAAAGTCAGAGAGAGAAAAAAGGGGGAAAACGAAGGAAAGCACCTGTGGGAAGACAATGTGCTAAAAAAGGTGGGGATTAAAAACATAAAAGGAAAATATAGAAGCTGAAAAGGCAGAAGGTAAAGAAAAGTGGGAGAAGCAAACAATGGTGGAGAGAGGGACAGAAAAAAAGAAGTAGGGAAGTAAAAAATGTAATTAGGTAAGAGGAAAATGCCAGGAGCGAAGGACGGATTAAAGGTCCCATATTATGCCTTTCCTGACTTTCAGAATGCAATATATGCAGATTTCAAAGAAAACCGAGCAGGCGCTGTAAATGTCTTTTAAAGAGCAGCAGACCACAAGCTCTCACAGAAGAAGAGCCTTTTTACTTTTCTGCAAGCAAACTTCACATCTGCAGACTGGTTTTCTGAGCATCCATCACACATCTGTCCACGAGTCTCTGGCACGGTAACCAATAACAGCGGACTGAGCGGCAGGGCAGACGGAGGCCAAACAGGGTGCTCACTGCAGCACACAGAAAATATCTGATTTGGGACCTAACAGACCCAGAGGGTCCTGAGTCCTGGTCAAAGTAAAACTACACTGTGCTGCTCGATCCAAATCAATAAGGATCAAAATGGGATTAAATAGGATGTTTAGAGGAAAAATAGTGAGGAAAAGGACACAATAGGAAGCAAAGAAATAATGGAATGATGAGAAAAAAAACTAAAACAAAACAAAGAATGAGGGAAGAGACAAAGCAGGGATAGAAGAGCAAAAAAAAAAGAAAAGAAAAGAAAAGTAGGAAGTCTGGAACGTTAAGGAAGAAGCAAACGAGAAGAAGAGCCACAGAAGGACACGAGGACATGGACCTGGGTTTTATGGACTCATTTCTAAGCTATACATTTATATGCTAACTAAAGCACTATATGGTGCAATATTTTTCAGCACATAACGGTAACAAAGAAAGTACACCCTTTGTCAAAGAGTTTACAGGAAAACAGAACTGGTTTTGGTAGAAAACTCCACATTCACGTTTGGATTTCCTGTCAACAGGCACAATAGCAGCCAAGCGACTATTTTAATCAAAAATAAATGCATTTACAGTATAACTATAAACATTTATAGCTGCTTTATGAGCTTGTATACCAAACACTAAACTATATAGCTCATGTCGCTTGTCCTGTTGTTCATCAAACAACTGCAAAATATGTTGTTCGAGGCTGTTACTCTGTACTTTTCAATTAAATTTACACAAACACGAGTCAAATGATGATTAATTTTTGTGAGGTCTGAGTTTGAATGTTTATGAAAACATAAGCTTGTGTCCTGGCTGCCAGGACGTTGCTCTATAACAGTCCTCCTGGTACTATCAGACTTCATATCAGGTCTAATTCTTCACACTAACGAGGTTATATAAAGGTAGTGATGTGGAACTTGAACTTGGTTCTCACTAAAGGAACTGAACAAGTACTCTTCCCTAAAACCCAGTTCTATCTGAGCCGTCTTCAATCTCATTCCACATTACATGTAATAACGACATCCTGCGGGTAGAGACCTAAACGACAGTTCTGTCATTAAATTCACGGAGAAAATTGCTCCTCTGCTTGGACACGAGACTGAAGGTCTTGTAAAAGGTCCTTCATGCATCCACAGCCTGGAGGAGGCTCTACAGGGTTCCTGCCTTTAACCCTTGATTGTGTTTCACTGAAAAAGATGGTTGTTAATCCTAGAAGGTTTGTGCCCTGGTATAATGTGGAGCCTTAAGCAGAAATATAGAAAGCTGGAAAGAAAGTTGAGCTCTGCTAATTTAAAAGAATTCCAGTTAGCTTGGAAAAATAGTCTGGTAATGTATAAAAAAAGCTCTTTTTAAAGCCAGAAAAACATACTACTTATTGGTAATTAGAGGAAATAAGAATAACCCTAAATTAATTAATCCCATAGCAGAGGTGGGACCAAGGCGCCGTTTAGCAAGTCTCAAATAACTTTCAAGTCCAGAGTCAAGTCCTTTCGAGTCCTTAGAAAAGCCAGAAGTATCATGAACATCAAACATGTGCAGAGCTGAAGTCAACTCAGCAAAGATGGAAGTTGCTCCATCTCCATCCGTGATTCTTCTCCTCATATTTGCAAAGAGCTGAGCTTTTTTCTTTTTCTTTTGCATTTTGATTGGCTGTGTTGACAACTGGGGCACAGAGAGTGAGAGAGAGAGAGAGAGAGAGAGAGAGAGAGAGAGAGAGAGAGAGAGAGACAGCGAGAGAGGTGGTCTGTGTCTCTGAAGTGAAATCAGTTGATTCATTGATTCAATTTTTAAATAACACAGTTAAAATTTTCAGGTTTTGGGTATAAGGTGTTTCCAAGTCAACAAGCTCAAGTCCAAGTGAAATGACAATTAACTGGTGTAAAAGTCCAAGTCAAATCAAGTCTTTTTCCATTTTGTCAATATGGATATTTGTGAATTACCAACAGTGAGCTTATAGCACCTTTCCTAAAGGCCTTGGGTCAAACTGAGCCAGGTTAGGGTTAGGGGTTAAGGCCGTGTGAGGGCCAGGGACCCCTCAAGGTGCTTTTACAATCCGAGCAGCGTTCTCTCCCAGCCGCAGAAGCATTAACTAGATTGATTTCTATAATGGACCGAGTTATTCCGATGATTACTTCTGTTATTTCTATAATTACTCCTTTAAATCAAATAACATTAAAGCTAAATAAGGATGCTGTTGTTGTTGCTAATGCTACGTACGGAGTAAAAATATATACATATCCGTAAGTTTGCCTTTGCAAACCTGTATATCTCAATAGTTTTAATTAATTTTCTCCAGTTTATCTTCAGTACACATTAAGTAAGTTAACTAGGTTCCTTTGGTCTGTCTGCAAACCTGTTACATAAAAAAGCAGATGTGATGATGGGATGTGTTTGGATTTTGTCTCAGCTTTCTCCCGATTATCCTTCCAGAAAAAAAAAAACAAAAAAAACTTTTTCTGCCTTTCATAATTCTACTGCGGTGTACTTTAACATTTAAAATGCTAATAGAGGCCTGGAGTGTTTGAAATGTAGCACTTGAGCACTTGAGTGTGGTGTGGACCCTGGGGTGCACGTGCTGGTAAACCCACTCCTGGGACTTTCTCAAAGAAACCTTCCCTACGTTGATGCTTCTGCTTCTCTGAGATCACTGCTGAAGCGTTTCCTCTCTACCTTTAGAGGTGCTCACACACCAGTTCAGAGTGTTTGATTGGCTGTTCCTTATCCTGTGGAAGCAGTAGAGCTCCACTGCATCGCAGCTTACATTTTATTTACTTCCATTTCAAACTCAATCAAAGGGTGTACTTCCATTCTTACACAGTTATCAACAATCACGAAACATTCATGATGAAGCCTCTTTTAGATGAAATGTATTAACAATGTGAACAACCTGATTTCAATGGTTTAATTAATCGATTTATTTTACGTTGTGTTTTTAAATTCTAACCCTCCCCGTATGGACACATGCAGGCTTAGTCCATCGTGTTTTAAAAAGTGACTGTTTAGATGATGGGAGATGCTGTCGGTGAACTTAGCTTGGACAGGCAACAGACAGAGATGTCAGAAGGAGAGAAAATACCAAAACTACAGCCGCAGCAGGTCCAACAAAGGCATAGAGGAGCCCTCCTTCCAAAGACAGCCAGCAGCTAGGAAACAGAAGACATCGTCACAGAGACATGGATAAATATGAAGAAGGTATATTTTTCCACAACAGCAGGGAGGTACAGATGTGGAGAGAGATGATTGGAAGAAATGAAGGTGGGGGAGGTGTGAGGCAAGAAAAGGGAGGAATGTAGTGGCTTGTAAAAAGGAGGAGCAGAATGGTGCTGGAGGAGGTTATGCATGACAAGACTGAGGATGGTAAAATATGGATGAAACATAGAAAGAAAGGGTAATTATGCTGTAGACATAAACTTCCACCATGTGTAAAACCCCTGCATCAATATTTAAAGAGTAGGAGGTGCTCCGATTGCAGATCCAAAGGAAAGCGTGCTTACTAGCTGGAAGTTCCATATCCTTTTGCTTTGGTGAATCCCACTGAGATTGCTACCACGAGAGCAGGGAGGCCTACCAAGCAACAAACACACCGCTGTAAGTGGACAGAAGGCAGAAGATTCTTGATTAAAACACAAGAAAAAGTAAAAAAGACGGAGGTGGGAGGGCTCACCCCAGCCGAGACAAAGGAAACGCTTGCGTATGATGCGATTTCTGAGGCGGCCCGTCACAGCCATGTACGACTGCCACGCCTCCGTTAGGACCCAGCAGAACGAGGACAGGAAGAAGAAATGAAGGAACGCTGCAATGAGGGTGCACAAGACCTGAAAGGACAGAAGATGAATAAATGCTTATTCCATCACCGTGGTCCTGTGTCAAGAGTTTCTGGGTTGTTCTTACCTTGTTCCTCGTCTGCGTCTGTCCAATGAGGATAAGGGCGTTGGAGGAGATGATGGAGAGGCAGAAGTTAATGAGGATGACGGAGCGCTCAGACCGAATGTACCTGCAGGAACATCAAAGAAACTCTTCCAGGCTCCATTTGATGCCAGATCATTTCAGTTATGGGTGTATTTCATTCACCTTAGAAATTGCGAAGACTGAAATTCTGAATAAAAAACACACCTATCATGCTATTATGATCGATGAACAGTTGTCGACCTGCGAAGTGCTGAAGCGACATTGTGGTGCCAGATAGTCTGAATGTTACAAGAAAGTCAGTTGTCTAAATTTCACCAGAGGCAACATGGTCGTCTTCCATGTATAATTCTGTGCAAATAAATATAAATACTAGTCGTGTTCCTTTACTCTCTGTCATAACGTTTCTGTTCCTGCATGTGCCGACTGCTTTGACCCAGTTCTGCTAAAACCCTCCGAAAGGAAAATCCTGCATCCTCTATTCTCCTCCACTAAACATCAAGCTTTTCTTGACCACATACAACATTACAGGAACACATCAATTTAGCCAAAGAAATGACAAATATTGTAAAAGTTTCTATCGTTTTCAAGGAATATTTGATCTACTCCGCTAAATTTATAAGCCACTGATATGATGGTAAAGCACACATTCATCACATCCAAGCAGTCATGCTGTTGATGTAAACTGAAGCATCCTACCTCCAGACAGACACGTAAATGATGATGAGTAGGAGCAACGTCAGCGAAGACACTCCACAACCCACGATCAGCGTCACGGATGGCAGCTGCATCTTATCGATGTTCTGAAAGTAGAACGAAGGGACAGATGTTTACAGCCGAATCCTGATCCAATTTAACATACACTTTCTTCCAAAAGTGACTTGCAAACTGTCACGTATGTGCTGGGAAAGTTGGGGATCAAGTTAGCAATGGTCTGCATGAAGACTACAGCTGCAATGTCAGCATTTTTATGACATTTTTAGTTGCCTCATCTCCCCGAGCTTCCATTTGCAATTCCAAAAGTGTTGGGGTGCCGTGCTGTGCAAAAGGAAAAACAGAATACAATGATTTGCAAATCTCAAAAACTGATATGATATTCCCCATAGAACAAGAAGAACGTGTCAGATGTTGAAACTGAGACTTTCAGCCATTTTTCATGGAAAATATTAGCTTATTTTCACTTTGATGTGAGCAACACAACTCAAAAATGCTGAAACAGGGGCAACAAAAGGCTGAAAAAAATAGCTGGTCCACATCAAAAACAAACTGAGGAGCATTTGACAACTGGCAACATGAGTCGTATGAAAGGAATATTTCAGAGAGAAAGCTGGGCAGATGTTCACCAATCTGTGACAAAGTGCGTATAAAAATTGTGGAACAATTTCAGAAGAATGTAACTCAGTGTAAAATTGTAAAAATGGACATCACTGCATGGCTCAGGACGCAGAGATCAGTCAAAGCTCATCTAAAACAGTCTGAGGCTAAATGGAGAAATATTCTGTGGCCAGATGAATCCAAACTTGACTTCTTCTTCTTCTTCTTTCTTCTTACTATGGACGCCGCATCCGGTAGACTGAAGAGGAGAGCTATCATCCAGCAGTTTAAAAGCCTGCATCCCTGCTGGTATGGGGGTGTGGACTGCTTATACATCTGGAAAGCTTTATCAGTGCGGAAGAGTGGATAGAGGCTTCAGAGCGACATATGCTCTCATCCAGACAATGAAAGGCTTGCACATTTCAGCAAGACAATGCTAAACCCCGTACTGCATCCATCACAGCGGTGGCTTTGGAGAAGAGTCCGCGTGCTGAGATGTTGCTGCCTTTTAGAGGTCTGCACCGCTGATGATTAACTCCTCAAATGAATTTCATTAGCAGCATCTTGTCACTATTTATCCTCGTTTCCTATGAAGCAGTTTAAGACCTGGTAAGGTCAGATTGTTTTTTATCATTTTGTCATGACATAAAAAAAAAAACAACAACTTAGAAATGAAAACAAAAGATTGTGTGGCTCCAGTGTCCTTCATTTACAGCGTTAGAGAGAGGAAAGTGGGGCAGAGAGAGAACAGGGAAGGTCCACAGCAAAGGGTTGTAGCCCAGGAGTTGTACATGGACCGCCTACGTCAGGTTTTTTTTTTTTTTTTGGTTGGTCGCTTTGTTTGTTGTTGTGGTTGTTTTTTTCCCCCATAAGGCTGTGCAGATTTTCTATTTAGTTAGTTTCAATCTCGCCCGAAGTGAGCTGGGATAGGCTCCAGCAGACCCCGTGACCCTGCACAGGAAATAGCAGGTATAGATGATGGATGGATGGATAGTTTCAATCTCATCCAGTCCAGAACCACTGCTCTCCTTTAGATCACAAATATCATTAAAAACCTCTGCAGTAGTTATTGTCTGAAACTAAAAACATTTGCTAGAACAGCTATAATTCAGGGCACATGTGGGGTACATATTAAGAACAGAACAAAGAAAAGCGATGATTAAATACAGTAGCAACAAGTGAAGGACAATTTATCGCTGAATTATCCACCATCAGTTTATATAGAAAACCTGCTTCTGATATATTAGGAATGCTTTTAATTTTACTGCACGAACCTGGGAATTGGCTGTATTTTCATCTAATTCCGCCCACACAAAGAGAGACAAGTTCAAAGCTGATCAAGGATGGATGTCTCCCTTCAACTTTTCACATTCTATGTCAAGGAAGAGAAATGCCAAACATCTGGGACGTCAGACATTAATAACTAAACATATCAGATTCAACATTTTTGTAATTCTTTCTCTCTTAAACTTGTCGTATGAAGAAATTACTCTCCTAACACCAACCTAACAGAAATGGTGAAAAATCCACCAAATGACGGTGAGTATATAAAAAGGAAAACAGCTGTTGTGTTTGTGATGTTGGCAGCGGCCCAAAGTCAAACCTAGAAAACTAAAACTGTACCAGGGCCGACCGCCTCTTCTGGTCCTTTCAGCCGTTGTCTCCATTTCCAGTGACAGCCTTACTAAGCTTCGACTGCATACCACCTGGTGGAGGACGTGTGGCACCTTCACTGCCAAACACCAATAAAATAAAATAAAAACATGAGAAAAAATAAACTGGAATGATGACATCACCCTTGAAAGTGCTGATGTGGTTGCAGCATTTTTGCTCTTCGTATACTCTCCGATGGTGATGATAAATGAGTAGAAATGATTTGTATTCCAGCAATGGACAATGTCATTTCCTGCCCTGAACCGACCCAACCAGCAACACATCCATTACCCAGCCCCTTAAATTTGGTCTGAAATTGAATTTTAGGCTAAACGTAGAGCATCCAGCCCAGTGCAGCCACTGGTTCCCACTGGTGCCTGCATTGGCCAACACCTGTTCAGCAAAATTGAACTTTTTATTTAAATTGCTAAATTACACCAAAATCAGCAATAAACTACAGAAACTGCAGTGATTCATTTAAAAAACTAAAATAAAACAAAAAAACTTCCATCCCCAAATTTTAGACTCTAAAAGGAAAACTACCATGAGTAGATCTATGGCATACTATTTTACCAATTTTTACCACATTTATCATTCAAAATACTTTAACAAAACCAAGATAAATGGACGTCTTCTGTCTCGGTATGCCATCCAAAAATGGATGGCATATCCATCAACATAAACAAATATATAAGCTGTACTGACAAAAGAAAATAACATGCTGATGAGTGGGCACGGACCACTGAACCTCGTAGAGCTAATTTTTATTCCACATTAGATATTATATCATTTGGTCTCCTTCATAAACTCCCATATAGAATAAGAAGATATGCTGGCTAAGGGTGTGTTGTATTTACATGTCAACCTTGTTTATAGAAACACCTAGAAAGATGAGGCCACTTTCATACGAAACAATTTTGATCCTTTAGCCAGTGGCTGAACTCACAAACTGGTTGGTTGCAAATATGTTAGCAGCGTGCAGCCCATCAGCGTTTGATTGGTATGTGCTGTGGTTCAGGTACAAATCAGACACGCCTGCCACATGAGATGATACCAAAACAAAACAAAAACCTAATATTGACCCGAGACACAAACTGGTTCACCCTGAGGACAAAACGCCCAAATGGAAACTGACCAGTGTTGTGTAGGCACTGTCCAGTCCAACAAGGAGTGAACTGGCCTGCAACTCCACAAACACGACACAACAAAGGAAAGCACACTCGTCAGGTCAATACTCAGCAGTCCACCTGCAACTCAAGGTCACTCTCTTCAGAATAATGTTTACATCCAGACGTGTAGAAGACAGACGGTTTGAAAGAGGAGTTAAAGAACCCTTCACATCAGACATAAGTCCACCACTAGAGAGGATGGCCTCAAACTCCAACTACAAAATGGCCACATTGCAGCCTTGAATCTGTTCATTGTACATTTCTAGTCTGAGAAAATTCTTGGTCTTCAGCATACAGGTGACCAAAGGTAATGCTGAACTGAGCAGCTCTTGTCTCAGACAAAAAATGAGGCACAACAGGATTAGTTTATGAAATATAGGATGTTTACTGGGGAAATCTGAAAAGCCTTCTTCAACTGCCTGCAACGCCTACCCAGTTTCATGGTGTTTAACAGCAAATGCACCACGTCACTTTCAGGGAACGTGCCACCCTCTGTAACCTTCTGAAAAGGCGGCAGATATGTCCCTGCTTGGGTAGAGCTCCTGCAGGGTGGAGAGCATGAATGTCTGTTCTGGAGCAACCACCTAAACCCAGTCAGGCTCATCTCTGATGCTGTGTGATGTCCAGCTGAGGAACGTTGGAGTGAGAAGGCAGGCAGCTGTAATTAGCTCTGCTGTTGTTCACAGGTGGAGGGTGGGTGGACATGTGGAGACCAGGACGTGAGGGAGTCCTCACCCCCCCCCCAACTCCTCCCACCTCCTCCAGCAGGAGATAATTGGCTGAGTTTATAGCCTGTCTTGTATCTCAGTTTGATGTGTGTGTGGTGGCCAAGTTAATTAAATCCCTCTGATTAATCTGCACTGCAGAGACTAGCTTCTCTAAAAGTAAAGGGTGTGGAGAGGGTGGGGGGGTGGGGGTTATGAGTGTAGTGGAATGGAAAAGCATTTGCTGAGACAGACAAAGCCCTACTTCCTCCACACACTTTCAGACTATGTGACTTTTAGCGTGGGCACACTGAAGTGCTGCTCAGACTCCAGCACTTGCTATTTCGTAAGTGGGAGTCTTAAAGTTCTTGTATGTTCACACTACGTGACTGACCAGGAAATTGGGGTCAGACATGACACGATCTGACAATGAGTCAGTTACCCAACGACTCTGTGGCTCCATTTTCACTGCAAGTCTTCATGTCCAATTCTGAGTTATTGTCTAGAACCCACACTTTTTATTTTATATCATGTATTTATTGTTGATGAGTTGCTTACCTCATCTTTTAAAAGTAACCCATACCCAATTTAAGCATCTACACTGCTTAACAGCTGGGGAAACCATATGCAAGGAAATAGGGCTTGACTTCTGACCTGGAAAATGTACGTGGAAGGGGAAGAGAAGAAAATGTGCTATTTTCAGTAAATATACCTGAAACAGAAAACATAATCTAATCGAAGTCAGTACAAGGATTAGGTATTTTCTCAAGTGAGTCTGTATAGGTGTTTCACCTTTTAGATTTTAATTTTAGAATCCCTTGGTTCATTAACTACTCTAAATGGACACTCGGTCAATTTACAGTCAATTTAGAAGCAACAATCAAACGAACGTACATGTTCTTGAACTCCGGGGGGGAAGCCAGAGAACCTGGAAGCACAGAGAAGATTTGAACCAGCAACCTGCCAGCTATGAGGCAGCAGTGCAAACCAACACATCACCGTGCTGCCCTAAGTTTGTACTTCACACTTAAAACTCTTGATTTGGAATGAAAACCGTTATATAAGTAGTCAGATTTTTGAAGTAAAGGTGAAAAAGGAAACTATTCTATCCAAAAAAAAAACAAACAAAAACAAAAACAACTGACTCAACATGAAATATACAGTAATTGTGGGCACAAAAAAACTTTGTAGTTTAGTGTGGTACTAAATTCAAAAATACATCTTATTCAAATGCATTCAGCCCATTTTATTAAAACAATATTTTTGTAATTCCAAGGGAGCGTGATCATAATTTGATTTGATTTAATTTGATTAAATTGATTGTACTATCTATATATTTATTTTTCTGTTCCTGTATTAATTTATGTTATAATGTGAAATGACACGTGAAAAACTGCTCAAGTTTTATTTATTTTTTGTTTTTAATACATTCTAGCCTTTATTGGTAATGACATCTTCAAGATATCTCCTGTGTGGAGAAACGAGCTCAGGTGTCATTTTAGCTCATTCTTCCACACTATGAACTGATATTTAGCTCTTTCCATTGCTTTTCAAGCTGTTTCCAGTCAGGTGATCGACTGGGCCATTCTAGCAACGTTATTTTGTTTCTCTTACTTACTTACGTACTTAACAGTCCCACACCATGATGTTGCCACCTCCAAACACTGCTGGTTTGCTGTTTTTGGGGTGATGTGCAGTGCCATTTGTCCCCCAAACATTGTGAGTATTATGGCATCCGAAGAGTTCAGTTTTGGTCTCGTCTGACCAGACTTTATTCTCCCAGTATTTTGCAGGCTTGCACAAATGTTGTGCTGCAAACTTTAAACTTCAACATGCTTCCTCTGAAGCAGAGGAGTCTAGGTGGTTTTTCTGCATCCAGGCTAACAGCTGTTGAGGCCATGGTCACTTACTGTACCTGAATCTCTCCACAAGTAGTCCGTAGCTCTCGGACAACTCTTCTCATAATTCTTTTCACATCTCTGTCATAAGCCTTGCGAGGACCACCTGGTCGTGGCCAGTTTATGATGAACCACTTCAAGATTATAGCTCACATGATGCTCACTGCAACATTCAGAAGTTTAGAAATCTCTGTAACCAAACTCATCAGTATGTTTTGCAACAATAAAGTTGCAGAGGTCTTGACAGAGTTCTCTGCAAGGGGTGGGATTGCTTTGTAATTACTGACTGGTCTCAGTTGATGTCTTGGCTTTCCATGCCTTTTTGCACCCCCCTTTCTTCATGTGCTCAATATTTTCTTTCGCTGTGTCATTTCATATTATGACACATAGCTTACAGATCTCAAAGGTTTGATTTCTTTGCATGTGTGAATTGCAAGTTCCTTCAGGAATATAGTTACTGAGAAAAGTGGTGATTTGGTCAATATTTAATTTACTTGCTGTATAGTAACCCCGAAACGAAAACAAAACCGCAGTTTAAACCATAAAAAAACCATAAACTTTGTTTGGTCAGATGAACCGTTGGACTGAAGGTTAATACCACATACGAAGCTTCCCTTCAATAAAATTATTTGCTTTTCCAGTGTAATTGGGCCATGTGATTTTTGGTTTGACAATCATCAGGATATTTTGGTGCATTTAAACGTGTAAATTCAGACACTCTAGAGCCTTGAAGCCCTACAGACCTATTTCTTTGTTACTCTGACACTTCTAGCTAATTGGTCAAAAAGGCTTCTCACTGCGTCTGCAGGCTTCCGATAGCACATTCAAAGCTAAATAAAAAGCTTACAGAGTCAAAAATATACATGCAAAAGCTTTGTGCATTCATTCTTTCCCCCTACCCACAGTCAGGTCTAGTAGTGGGATCAGGGGGCTTTTGCCTTTAACTGCAGAGTATTTTTCTCTGTTTTCACTCTAAATGTCTGCAGCGGTCTGAACTGAGTAAAATGTAGACAAGAGGTGACAGCAAGGGAGTAAATGATGTACGAGGCAGAGGGAAAGAAGGGAGCTAAAATATAATGTAGCATCAGAGCCTGAAAAAAGGTGCAATGAAATGAATAGGGTTAAGAAGAGAGGGATAGGAGAACGAGAGGAGGGAAGAAGAGGTTGGGGTGTTTGTCATGCTGGAGCTGTAGGAGTCTAGTTGCAGACAGAGCGGCTGGGCCATTTACAGGCTACTATGTGTTGCAGTAGAAATAATTAGCATGGCGGCCGTGACTGTCTCACAGAATAACAGCATGTGGGGGAAGGGTGAGCATCATGAGGAAGGAGAACGGCAGCCTTTCCCTCCATTTCTGGCAAAAGGAGCAACCAGTTTGACTTCACACAGTGAGCTTGATGGCTGCGAGAGACCCATGAACCGTCTGCACAGGTGCAGTTGGCGGGGGAGGATGCCATGCTACAGATATCCCAGTAAAGATCCACTCATCTCTTCTGGGCTACAATTCATGAGTCAGAGATGCGAACAGGTTGAAAAAGGCAGCGGCTCTTTAACGACACTCTTCCTTCACACGCCAGAGCTGTGCTGGATGCTAATGCTAGTGTCACAATGGTAACATGCCCATACTGTTTATGCGCACATCATCTTGCAGTAGTTTGACATCTTACCGTGTTTACATTTTCTCCTTTTTTACAAAAAAGGAGAATCAGCAAAGCTGCAACAACATTCAAAGATATTAACAACTAATATAACTGAAGAGATTTCATTTTGGCTCGAGAGGAGGAGCAGTCACGGAGCTCGATACGCCAGTACTTTGTAGTCTGATTACACATACACTGGCAAAAGTAATTGTTTTTAAAAAAAAAAGTACTGAGACTCAACAGAAAAGAAATCTGCGCAGATTTCTGTCGACTAAGAGACAGTTGCATGAATGTGTGTGAGGCTGGATGAAGGTGGTCTGTAATGTGAAATTTCTCCATTTGCTCATCAAGACTTGAAAAAGGCGATATAAATACAGTCCAGGGGCTGTGTAACAGAAACTTCCTATCTTAAGCCCAAAGTTAAGATAGGACAAAGTTAAGATTTTCAATTTGGTATTACAGAAGCAAATCCTAGCTGAATTTAGGAATCCTATCTTATCTCGAGTTAGGAATCCTAAATAAGTAATGTAAACATCAACAATAGACATATATGTCTGTCACCTAGCAACTACCAGACTTATGACACCGGGCATACGAGCGTCGTGTAGAAGGCCTCCTTGATTACTGTAACCCTGCATTCACACCAAAAGCGTCACGAGCGTCACAAGCAGCCGACAGCCATTCATTTTCAATGATCGCTTGCTACAAAGGGCGTCTGGCGCGTCGGCAGCAGCGAGTGGCGCGATGCCAGCGACCACAGCGTCGATTTGAAGATGAGAGAATCTCAACTTTATGCAAATGAGCAGCAGCGACACCAAAGTAGCATCCAATTACAGACCGGGATTCTCAAGACAGCAGAAAGAGATTACAAAGATGGAGTTATGATGTCTTATTTATATATAGAAACATTAAGAGGAAGTTGGATGCTTGGAAAAAGGTGTCTGAAAAACGTAGGATCGCTGATGGTTGATGAGCTATAAGCTATGGTCTGAAATATTTTATTTTGCTACATCGATCCAACACAAAATCATGAAAAACAGTGCTTATTAATCACAAAACACGGTTTAAATAATATGAGTAAATCCACTACTACCTGGCGTAGCCTATGTGGGGCGAGTGCTCACCAGTAAACGGCAATCAGATTGCCGATAGTTGATCCGCGGACCAACCTTGGTAAGGAGAGCATCAAACTCATTATTGTCTGCACGGAAATAACTGAAACCAAGCATCATCAAAACGGAGCTCCAGTATCGGCCAATAAAATTCCCCGTAGAGTTGTCGGGGTTTGCAGCACTTTGTGGACTCAGATGGACCGACGGCGCCGGGCCCTGGCTTCCTCGGCAAACGCCTGAAAGCCCCGCCCCCTAGGCCACTTACTGCAAGCGCTTGCCTGCTACAGCTGGCAGCGCGATGCAAGCGACCAGAGCGACCACAGGCGATTTTGACGCTTTCGGTGTGAATGCACAGTAAGTTCCTGTCCTCTTGGAAACTGTACGTCCAAACGGCCGGTCCACCGACTGCAGTTGACACTTCAGTCAAATTTATGGACATTGACGGCTGCAAGATTTTTCCTTAGTCAGCAACTTCCCTTTGAAAGTCACATTTAGTGAAAAAAATGAAGTGTATTCAATAATTGTACCACAACCAGGAGAGCTCTATGCTGACGGGTCGGTCTCTCCAAAGCTGGGCGGAGTTAGTCGGCTAAGTGTATGATCAAGGCCAAACGTAACCGGTACCGATTTATAAGCATTTTATTGTCAAAACTTAACACATCGTTTGGGTCAGCCAACCATCATTCAACGAATAGATTCCTCCAGTCACCATTTCGTTGTTGTTACAATAAAATAAGAGCCAGAACCGTGAAATTAGCTGAGGCTAGGCAACCTAAATAATCAGCTGGCGAGTTATCCTAAAGTTAGGAGAGTTTATTTAAGTTTTTCTGAGGTTTGGTTGCTTCTGTATTGCACTTTTCTTACCTTGAAAATTGAAAGAATGGTTGTTCTGTAATGGCTTTTTCCTAAATAAGACCCTAAACTACAGTTGCCATGGTTACCAGACAGTTAAGATAGGATTTTCAAGTTAGGAAGTTTCTGTAATACAGCCCCACTACTAAAAACATGATGCACCAAAGAGATCAGCTCACCAGTAGTAGGGGTTAGCGCCCTCTATTAGAAGTTCTGACCTTCTCGTGCTAGATGAAGGGATGAAAAATCAAAAGGATCCTTTGAAGTCACCAAATCCAGAGGTGATCCATCCAACAGTAAAAGTCTTTTTTTTTTTGGATATTTCCAGCTCTCAAGCTGCTTTCCAGGGAGAACTTTCATTTCACCTCAATAAGCCCATTATAGTCCAACTAATTTGATTTCTTTAGAAAGCATCTCATTCCAATTCAAATTCATTATGTTAAGTCATAAAAAGCAGCGTAGCTAAGAAACACACAAAGTAGCATCAAATTGTCACTTCAGTTCAATCCTGTTCATCCTAAACGTGAACAAGACAAAAGTGGAAACACAATTTCAGCAGGAAGGAGCCTCAAGCAGACGTCTGAAGGAAGTCCGCTTGGGGGTCTTGCTTATAGGGTTTAGGGACGAGAAGATCGATTCTCTAGATGCAGGACTGATCTGAGCAACAGAAGTTGTTTTTGATATTTCTGCCAAATTTGAAGTTACTCAGAGGCAGAACTGGACCAAACGCTCAGGCCTCTAACACACCAAACCAACAGAAAAGAATCAGCAGAGTCGAAGGGGAGCTGCTACGTCTTCTCACATCAAAAATAAAACACACACACACACACACACACACACACACACACACGTCAACGCACTTGAATACTACAGGGTTCAGCATGAGATTTTTTTCCCTACTGGCCCCCTGCGCCAGTAGATCAGTTTTACTGGTATCTTCACTGGCCCAGCCGACGAAAATGAAGATAACTCTTCTTTTTTTTCTTTAACCTAAATTTTGATTTATTAAATTCATTTTACATTTTACAGGACATAATCACACCTGCTTACTGTTTCGGCTGTAGCTTCAGCCTTCGTTGGAGCTGGCAAAGCGTGTCTGAAAACAGCTGACAGAGCTGGGAAGCCTTTCAAAATAAAGTTCCCCAGTCCAGCGGCACCCGTCCACCGGAGACCGGTGTCCCAGGTATGTGGGAGACACGTTACACCAAAACGCTTTGACGGCTGTGACATCGCTGAAGCTACAGCTGAACCTGTAAGCAGGTACGATTGTTCTGGATCTAAACAGTCTGAGCAAATTTACACACTAACTTTGTAACTTGTAACTTTTAATTTTGAACTTTAACTCACCATCGACATGCAACATCAGAGCAGAATTGGCACCCGAAAAGCTTCGTCTCTTTTCGAAAGAGACGAAGGGCTGTTCCAAACTAATTGTGTGGTAGGCAGCGGTCATGAGTTTAGTCGCCTGCTGGTGGCGCTCAGTGGTAGCTCGTGCCGCACAAACGTTAAGCGGACCGGCAGCCGGGTTGTCCACCACCCGCTTAGCTACCACACCCAGCAAATGATTTTTGCTCTCGTCATGAGCATCGCTGGCAGGTTTCCTGAAATTTTCGGTACCTTTAAAAACGCCCCCGCCCACTCAGCCTTTGCTGGAAATGACCAACAAACGAACAAAACACTTCACCAGTGTCGCTAAGGTTCATCCGTAAATACTGTTGAGTCCACGAGGGAATAAAAAGTCTCTTTCTTCGTTCTGTCTCGTACTTCTCTTCAGTGGACATTTTCTTTCTTTCTTTGTCTCAATGGTGGCTGGCAAACAACTTTAAGTTTTCTTCCCGGTAAAATCCAAATCTCAAATTTCGACTTCCCCATGACTCTGACTGGTCCTGCATGTACTTTTACTGGCCCCGGGCCATGGGTTACATCAGACCCTGTACTATATAAAGACCATTGATGGGCTCTGGAGATGTGGCACATGTATACTGGGAGCTTTGGTTGGAGCTTTACATGTCATGTATCATCAGTTATCATGTATCATATGTGACAGAAGCAAAGCAGCTACACCAAATGCAACTATATACAACTATACATAGTGTAGATTTCACTCCTGAATCATTTTCATTTAGTTTTTGTCAAAGACCTCGTTTTTGCTACTGAGAACAGGCAGATGCCTGAACAAAAACATACAGTGACTAAATATATTGACACTTTTCTTAACAAATTAAATAAGACAAAAATATTCAGGTGAGAGCAGGTCTGCTGTTATTTTAGGATTTTGTTTTCTCTTCTTCTCAATGCCTCCATATTTTTAGTTGCAGCTGTGTACGAAACTTCCTGTAAAAATGGACCTCCCTTTCCTCGTCATTATTAGAATTATTTTTATCATTATTATTATTCTCTATGTTAAGATGCTCTTCTGAGAAACAGCAGGGTGAGGTAACTTAAATGTTAGGTTTGTGTTTCAACTCGCCCTTTAAAGGTTTAAGACATTTCTACAACAGGTTGATGTCACATGCCATTAAGGTGTAAATCAGGATTTCAGAAATTAGTGAACCATTTCACCATTAACTCTGTCTCGGTTAGCTAAAACACCAAGCAAAGTGGCTAAAACAGAAGACTTAACCACAATTAAATCAATATCAGAAAGAATATGAATAAATCTTGATCCAAATTTTCTGACTGCACAGCAGAACATTTACTTCCTGTCCGGTCAGACCTGTATGGAACTGCTAACGCAAATAAGCAGCAGCTGCTGTCATCATTATGATCATTATTATCACACATTATCATGTCTAATGTTCCTGGGAATGTTTACACAGCGAGGAAAAACAGGATGTCCGTCTGGGTATCTGAAAAACCGGGTCCAGCCCGTTCTGTGAGGCATTCTAACATTCATGGACAGAATCTACAGAACAGCAACATCTGGGAGTTGTGGAGAGGACACCATCTCTGGTTACAACAAAAAGAAAGACAGCCAATAGTGGGTGATGTGGACAGAACCAATGAACTTAACCAGTTCTTCAGCAGGTTTGACAGTGTGGCCACACCCACTTCCACTGCTGCTCCTTCTCCTCCACATGGATGCATCTCCACCGTGACTCCTTCTTCTGCTCCACATGTGTTTCTCCACCAGAGCTCCTCCTCCTCCACCTATGTGTCCATCTCCACTTCTGCAGCTACTCCTGTTGTCTCTCCTGTGCCTCCACCTTCGTCTGTCACTGAGATGGAGGCGAGGTTGGAGCTTGGGAGACTGCTCTGGGAGGGCAGCTGGTCCAGATGTTGTGTTTCCAAGGCTGCTTAAAGACTGTGCTGCCCAACTGTGTCAACCTCTCCAGAAGATCTTCAACCTGAGTTTACAGTTGGGGAGGGTCCCGGCTCTGTGGAAGACAT